>JANZLQ010000008.1:11253868-11265495 GCA_026212715.1 Elanus axillaris
GAAAGAAAGAAAGAGAAGAAAAGAGTTTCACCAGTCCTGGGTCCAGCGTTGGTCCAGCCAGCGTAGAGATCCAGGTCTGGAGGGCGCGCGCTGAGAACTTGTTCTTCCCTCTTTTATAGTGTTAGTCGGTGGTCTCGACATGCGTAGTTCATGTTCCCAGGGTTCACTGGCATCGGTCAGTGAGCTTTTTTTTAGGGGGGTGTGTGTCATTGCGGAGTTGCCTCTCTTTCCCTGCTGGCATGACAGCTTAAGATAAAAGCACAGTCCCATCCTCCACGGGGCCCCTTCCTTGGGTGCATACGCTGTGCTCCTTCTCCTGGTCACTCAAGATTAGGAACTGTGGCTTTGGAGAAGTGTGGTCCCAGCCTATGTGGGGCCCCCTCCTCCAGCCACATTGTCCTGTTCACAAAACTCCAGCATTTTTACAGAGGCCGTTTTCTCCACCAAAGTTCTTTAACGAATGTTTGAGACATTGACTATAATTGTCAGACCGTCACACCTGCTCCCAGTGTTATATCCCATAAATGACTAATAATTGTTTATTGGTGAGTTGTTCACAGACCTAGAGCCTCTGCCATCATCTCATCTACACACTTTCAAGGCCTCTGTTATCACACCTTCACTTCTCTCCACTGGGTTTCATTCTAGGGTCACAGTTTATTCTACACATACTCACTTGGGTTTAGCATTTACTAGTTACAGATATATATCAAAATTATTACAAGAATAGGTGTTACGTCATACTGTTGTACAAAAGTAAGCTAAATCTAAAATAAATTAAGTAATAATTACCTGGATATTTGACAACTGCTGTTACAGCTAAGTCAGATAAAGCTCCAGACAGACCAAGACAACTGTAGATGCAGTGGTCCTGCAAACTCACTGTCTTGAGGCCTTGGAGATTTTGGATGAAACCTTTGGCTTTCCAATAGCAATGACAATACTATATTTGCTGAGCTACAGGGTTACACAGAGAGAGGAATTATGTCTGTTAATGTCTAAAATTAATATTTCACACTTAGCACACTTAGAATAGGCCACAATGTGATAGGTTTTGTTCACCATTCTAAGAATCATTTCTACATTTTAGCCAATATGTATTTAATGCTAATGTACAGAAATATTCTTCAGTGAATGCAAGCTACAGCTCCTAAAAAATGCAAAAATCTTTTGCCTGTAGAATCACGCTACCACTTGTTTATCTAGTCAAGCCTCACATTTTCCTCACACAAAAAAAAGGAGGAATAGACAACTGCAAAACAAGAATAGAAACTGCTATGACTGCCTATAGCTGTTTAATTTTTATTTTAGTCTGGGCAGGTGTATCTTGCTGCTGGGAGGAAAATGAATTTAGGCAAGTGCTTTATCTCCTAATTACTGTTTAATAAGGAAGCAGAATCACACAGGTGGAAGTATTTTTTCCTCTGTTTGTGAAAGAAAGGACACCAAAGGATGTCTTCAGGATGTCTGAAATGCACAGTGGTGTTTCTAAGTATCTGCTAACGGAGCAGATTATACTGCTCTTCCATTGCTCTCCCTAAACACTTCCTGTGTAGTTAACACCAAGTAACTTCTCACACTGTGAACATGAGTTGTTTGGGATCTACACATGGAAGAGGAGCAGGTGTATGGCCCAGGGGTCTGGAACCCAGGTTCCTAAATGTTAGTCATTGCAGCACTTGGTGTTATGTCACCTGCATCCTCTTTGGCTCTTTTCCCAAATTCTTCACAGTTTATGGAAAACGAAGGCAGGTAAAAGATTGTCTTAATACTTTCACTCAGAAGTTTAAAGAGAGAAATGTGATCCTTAGCTCAGTTTTATCACCCCTGAGCTGGCCTTAATCTTTTAGTCTACAAGACCTGCAGGCTGCCATAGAACTATCTTTCCTTTTATTTAATTTATGTTCTTTATCTGAAGGTTTACTACAGTGAATAAAACTATAATTGTGCTTAACCATTAAGCAGGACAGTCTAACTAGGTGTGTAGTGGGTGGCATCACTTAGGGTGCCATCACTAAGAATCCATGAGACAATGACAATTTTTAGTTCAGATTCTGATTTCAGATACTTCCTCCCTTGGTGTTTGTTGGCAAAATAAATGTCACTGCTCATTCCTGCTGTAATTTGACAGAACCAAGGAGTTCTATTAGGAAATAGCATATTATATATAATAAAACATGGAGAAAAAAATACTCAGCAATGAGAAAATATTTCTTTGTGATTTATGAGTCCTTTTAATATTATATTTGCTTAAAATGTTCTGTGACAAATTTTCATGAGGTTTTATAACATACTTTTTTATAAGACTGAAGACAAAACAACCACGTACTACATGTAGAATGCCTAGAGAAACCCCAAACTCAAATGTATATACAAAGCTACAAATTCATTTCATTGATATTTTCATGTATGGCCTGATCCAAAGCCAACTGAACTTTGGAATTGCTTTCCATTGACTTCAGCAAGGCTCAAAATATGGTTCTTACTTAATAGCTTTATTGTGTTTGGGTCCAAATGCATGAAATTACACATTGCTTAAGTGTTTGCAGACTGAAGTCCAAGGGTTTATAACACCTACTCTACAGTCCATAGTGTGAAAGTGTGAGATTTGTATTAATGCTAATTCAAATCAGAAATTATATTTCCTATGGAAATATTTTTTCTGTTTAAAAGCCGCCTATTTTATGTGATCGTCATACTATATACTTTGATTTTTCTTGAGCAATTTTTGCAATGTTAAAGTAAATTTTGAAGAAGTTATCACAAATATTTTAAAAGGATATGTTAGAAGACTTTCTGTGGCTTTCTCTCCATCTTATCGCACATTTTGTAAACTTGTCTTGGCTGAAGTTTGTTAATGTGAGTAAGGGGGGAATGTATCAACATTATCTCTAAAAAAAACCAGTTCATTTGAAGATTCTTGTCTTCTATCCAAATATACATTCAGATTAAAGTATTTCTTCTATAAAAATAGCTTTATATTTATGATAATTAAAATATTCCCAGACAATTCTGTGCCATGTATTCTTATAGAAAAAAATTGTTTGTGGTAGCAAAGAGATAAGAATCATCTGGATTCAGTTTATAATGGTGGGATAGTAAGTCATATTAACAACGAGAAATTTTTTTTAGATTTAGCTGAATCTAAACTGTTTATCCTTCCACTAGACATGCTTGAATTACTGCATAATCATTTCAATGTTTCAGGTTTTTTTATAAATTAAAGTACAGTGGCAAAAGACTAAGAATAGTTTCAGTGCTTTAAACTTAAACAAAGTGTTTTTTAAAAATGTAAATTGTAACTAAAAGTCAAGCCTCTATTCAATATTTTACTATTTTGGGGGGAGAAAACTAATGAAACTTCATCTTATTTAATAGATAAAAGTTATAAAGGGGAAGTGAAATGCTTAAAGTCACAAGATGCTTATTAGCAAAAGTGAGAATCAAGATTTCTAAGTCCCATTTCAATGCTTTACTGTTAAACCATGCTACCTCATAGGACAGGAGAGGAAATGGAAAAACAACTACCTACTCCTTCCATGAAAAACTTATTTTCTAAAAAAATCCCTATATGTAATATTTCCAGAAATAGCAATGCATCCCATACTGAATATCTAGTAAATGTCAGAGTGAATCCCAACCCATTCCTTTTTCAGTCTTCTTGATTCTCACAATGGTAAAACACTGGATGACAGGAACAGAATCAGAAAATATTAATCCTTATTTTTTTCCCTAAATGTCTTTGTAGGCCACAGCTGAAGGTGATGATTTTGATGGATATAAGAAGTACTGCCCATTCCACTACCTGTTCTGTATAGTCTTCAGAAACAGTAGTGAGAATGGTATGCTGATGATAAGCATAGCAGAAGTGGTCAGGCATGGCATCATGGAGACATCAGTCCCTGCCAGGGTTGCCTCTGCCTTCTCCTTTGATGGGACAGGGTTCAGGAATGGCTTTAAGAGAATGAACAGCTGTATTTGCTACTGCTGAGGCCAGCAGTTCTTCCCTGTACAGCAGGAAATGGGTGGGTTAACCTTTTTTCTCTGTGGTTGTAATTCCTGTTGTTTTCCCCTTAGAAATAAGTATAAACCATCTCTAAAGGAATCTGGGGAGAAACCGAATTATTATGGAAGACAATAGATGGGAAAAAAAGGGGGAGTGGGAAGAAGGTGTTAATGGGCCAAAAATATAAAAAATGAGGAATAATGGGTAGACACTAAGCAGAGCACCCTTTACGGCCCTAATGGTGTTCTACCTAGAGATGAGACAAGGAAAAAGTAAGTTTCACAGTTAGCAGGATCTCTTTCTATAATATTTTCTTCCTGATAGCACATGGTAGTTGTCTAGGATGAGAAATTCACTGAATCAACATCGCTGAAAACTGCAGAGTGGCTTTCCACTTCCATTCCTATTTTCTGTCAGAATACAAAGTGAAATAAAATATTTTTTTTGAAATTGGAGACACTCAAATCAGCTGAGGCAGAAAGATTTGAAAGCAAATCTTTTGTTGCACAAGTGGGGCTCAACAATTAACAATGGATTTCTTGGTTGTAACACAATATGGTCTCCTTTTGGAACCTGCTTCTTCCCATATTTGTCATCACTAAGGAGTCTTCCTATCTTTACCTACATTGTAGGCTCCCTACTTTTTATGCGTCATTGTGTACCTGTCCATTTTGCACTCCAGGATATGCTATCAACAGAGTTATCCTTAGTTACTCCAAAAAAGGAGTAACCTTTTACTCAGTCTTACTTAGTCACAACTCAATTGTAAGGCAAGACAAGCAGGTGATTTTCCTTTCTGCCTCCCAAACTTAAAAAAAAATAAAAATCAATCATTATACGTGTAGTAAACAGTGCCAAAACAAAGGGAAGTTATACCATGTATTGCACTGGGCAAGTATGTAGTGAAACCAGGTTTCAGTTAACTGTAGATAAAGGACTGCCCTGCAGCAGGCTACAAAAAACAGAGCCTATGCTTTATATGAAATAGAAATAAATTAGACTGGTCTTCAGAAAACTTCTAAGGGAATTTGCAATATGATTCAGTGCGTTCTTGCATACAAAGATGGGAAGAGTTAGTAAGGAGGACAAACCAAGAATATACAATCTTGAACTTCTTGTTGCAAGCTGAACACTCTAGGTGAGCATCTACTTTCCTCTCAGATAAAACAGATTTTGAATAGTTCAGAATAATATTAAACTGTACTGATTTGTTTGAAGGAACTGAAAGAAAGACATCAGCTGTGAATTCTTAGATTATGGCAGGGAGACTCTAATGAATTGATCTACTGCAGAAAACTATTATCTAGCCTTGTTAGCCTTGTTCATTCCTTATGAGTTTAACAACAGTATAGCATTGTCCTCTTCAGGAAACAAACATCGCTATTTAAAACCTCCTAGTACAATACTTGCAAATTCCCATGCTGGGAAGGCACTGCTTTTGCAAACAGAATAATCCCATTTAACCCAATCAAACTGTTTATGTCCTGTAACAGGAAAAAATTCTCTAAGCAGCTTACTCCTCTACAGTATTAGGATTATTCAGTCTTGTTCTGATGAAGAAGTTATGCCAATAAGACATACTGAAAAAAAAAACCCAACCTCTGAAAGGCATTTATTTAAAGTAGAAAAAAACAATTTTTGTTTCTTTACAGACCACTAAGTCTTATCATTAATATATATGTAATTTATAAAACTCTGAATTACAGCTTTTGAATAATGTACAAACATTAGTTTAGTTCCTGAGGAGTCTCTTAGCAGAATACCGATAATTGCCAAAGTGTAATACTGAAATGCCATATGAATGTAGCTTAAGCTAACAGCTGTGTGTGTCATAACATTAAACGTCTCTGACCATGTACTTGCAATGAATTCTAAAGTTGTGAGAAGGGTGAGACACATAAATGGCCTGAGTCTAGAAGCTTAGAGAGTGAACCAAATCAAATTTCTCACAAATTAAGTGTAGCTTATAAGTAGTGCCACTGCAGCCAATAGGCAAGTGCAATTTTGTAAATATATATATTTGTTATTCTAAATCTTTCACATATGTAAATTCATGAATGTGACAGTTCATTTTCCCATAAAGGTTAATTGTCCTTTCCACAATAAGTCCCTCAGTTAAATGCACATTTTTTTCACCAAACTAAATTATTTCTCAAAATATGATGCCTTCTATAACAACTCACGTCAAAGTCAGAAATAGAATATTATGCCATGGATAATAAAGATAATCTTACAGTTAGAAAACTGAAATTATTGCTCAGTATGAAACCTTGTGTAAAGCCTTGTTTAAGGGATAAGTTAAGACCTTCTGGAGCATATGGGAAGTTTCATTTCGTCCAAATTTGGAACAGACCTTGACTTGTCAAAATGAAATAATTTCTGCCAAACTCCTCTGTCACACAGAATATTCTGGCTCTCCTTTATGAATTTCAGTGTTTTCTTGCTTGTTCACAGCACAGAAGAATAAAAGAAATGTTTTATTCTTGGGAATCTAATTAATCCTATCTTTATAAATAATGCTTCCTTCCTTTTTCAGCTCCAGATCTTTATCTCCTGGGGTTTTCATACCACTTTTGTTCCAAGATTTCAGTTTACAACTTCTGCAGTTCCTCCCTAATCCAGGAAACTTTTTCCAGTCTCACAGAAGCTCATGAATTCTCTAACAAAATTTTTTTCCCACAGCTTTCCTTCCATTTTAGTCCTTTAAGCTTTGCCTATGTTAGTAATTGAAATGAACTAGGGACCATTTACTGGTCCTGAGGCAAATGGCAGAGCACAGTTAGTGCCAAGATTGCTAAACTCTTTTCCCCTCATCCTATACCTCTGAAAAAGAAAAAGGAAAAAAAAAAAATTGCCAAACTGGCACTGTCCTTGGTCCATGCTGTCTTCTAACAATGGAAGAGCAGATGGCACATGCCAAAACCATGCCTGGGAACCTCCTGACAGTTAAGCCTGGCCGAATAATGGCCCGACTGTGCCTGTGCTCATAACTTAGCTGAGTTTTCACTTCGGTCTTTTGACTTTTCTAGTATGGACGTACACAAGGATTTCAGATAGAATGTCCAAGATCACCAGTCTTTCTTGTGGTTACTGTCCTGTAGAGTCTTTCTTGCTCAGTGTTACAAAAGTTACTTTTCCTTCCTCTTTCAAGCTGTATCATATTCTGAAGAATTCTGCCTGATTGGTACCTAGCCCTGGTTTCACAGCATGGGGTCTGCTCCTGTTTTAGTCTTTCCATCAAAGTTTAACATCACAAAGTAAAGGCTGGCATTTGGCTCTGCTAGTTCTTCTGCAGGAAGACATCCTCTAAGCTGCATTGCAGCTCACCATTTTTGCAACAAAATACTAAGCTCAGAGCAAGGACTCTAAAAGAATGTTATCTTTATTTTGGCAACAGACAGTGTAGTAAATCAAGTGATGCTGTGTACACGTGGAGAGAGTTCAGTGGAGTGCTCTCAAGCTTACTAACTTGTGAGGCTCAAACAAAAGGATATATCCATTAGTCCTCAATAATTTTATTTAAAAATAAGGGAGAAGAAACTATACAGAATTAGAGCCACTATCTAGTACCACATGTGATTTAAGAAGCAAAATTAAAGAGCTCTTACTGAAATTAGTTACTGTACCCTTTGTCAGTGTGGACATGGAATGAACAGCTTGACCTGTAGCTTGGCAAGATGTTTGAAACAAGTCTGAGGTTTCTTAGTATGACTTTGAAAGATATGTGCATAACATTTAATATCTACCATGCACTTCAGCATGAGCAAGTCTCTGGTACTTAAAAAAAGCTATAGCCATTAAGTTAACAGAACTAACTTCTTTAAAAGTATATTTCAAGACATACTTTGTAATTAAATTAAATAATTCAGAGGTAAATTTGCAAATAATATGTAAACAAAAGAACTGGTAGCAGTAGTTTTAATCAAAGAATATACAGCCTATTTTTTTAAGGGGGTGTGGGGGGCGGGTAAGTACCTCAAGTTAAAAAAAAACAGTTATGCTTGACAGTATGTCTATACAGCCATCTCTACCTATCAGAGTTGGCAGCACTTTAAAGAATTATTTGAAACATCGTTTAAAATGTTAATCTGCACAACCAGGCAAGCATGAAATTGAACTATGTTTCCTCTTGGAATTGAACTAGCACTGCACCATGACTTGCCTTTCTTTCAACATCATTCCAGTGTTATATGAAAAGACTGACAGGTCTGAACTGAAAGACCAGCACTTTTTTTGCCAAGTAACAGGCACATCTCTTTTAAGTGTAAGTGAAAATGATGCTTGAAGACTCTTATCTTCATATTGTTAGTACTATCTGTAGCTATAGAGGGGGTTTTAATTTTTTACCTTTTATAAGTATTAGTTTTTATTGTTTCATTTATGAAGAATTCAGTGAGGTCTCCTTGAAAGCAGAGACAATTCTTTTGAAGCTTAGCAAGAGGGCTGATATGCTAAATAGATGTTTATAATGTTGGCATGATTTGAGCAATATGTCATTTCAATTATATCTTCAAAATTGTTTCCCAGTTATTATTTAAGACCACAACAGCAGCTGTAACAGAATGTTTCTGAACTGATTTTCTACAGTGAGGTAAGAGCCCAGATAGCAAAACAGAAGTGCTGAATTAAAAGCAGTGAACCAGTGAAGAACAAATTAATAAGGTTTAACTGAGTAACAGTACGGCGCAATTTACGAAATGAAAAGAAATATTGATAGAGGAAAGCAAATGGAGAAAATGTTCCAATGTTTCAGAGCAGAGCCAACCGTGGTTTGTTTTAACATTTGAAATACTTCATCCATGGTAGCAATGTAGCTACTGGTTAATTAACATTACTAGTAAAAAATATTTGTGAGACTGTAACCTAATAAATGGTTATCTTCAAACTACTTTATCCTCCAATAAAATTAATGTAATTAAGGTGTTTATCTGGAGCTAGAAATCCTTCTTTTAATTTACTAATTGCAAAGAAAAGAAAGAGGTTGCAGGGACATTCCAGCAATTTCAAGGAAAAAAAAAAACCTGTTTTTTCATTTCTTTTTTTTTTCTTAAGTTACAATCTTTTTGCTTTAATTATCTCATTTTCCATCTATTTCTGACAATAGACAGAATAATAATTTTTCCCTCATAATTGTTGAAATTACAGAATCTCTGCTTGACTTTATAAAGAAACAAAGTGGCTGTTTAAATAAAAGGAAGTGCAGGAAATTACAAGTCTGTCTGAAAGAGACAAAATTAATCTACTAATGTTTCAAATGTGATAAAAAAGGTAGACATCTAACTGATATAGAATTTTGAATTACTTGCTCAGAATATTGTTCAGACATTGAACTGACTGAATCAAAATGAACCAACTAAGATTTCTCCTGAACATTGAACAAAGTCTCTACTATGTGTTCCTTACCTGAAATTACATAATTTATTTCAGATCTACCTCATTTGTGGTGGTTATTTTTTGACTGCACCTATTCCACTCACCCTTTGTTATATGATACTCCATAAAATTATTGGTTAAAAACAACATTGATAGCAACAAAATAAATTTAACTAACCTTTCATTCATTGTTCTTGTGCTATTTTATCTTATCAAAATTACTTCCATTTCCAGTTTATTAGTAGTCTGGATTTCATGCTCCAGGCCTCTTTCTATTCGTCATGACCTATATTTCTTTCAATTCAATTCTCTATTATTTGCTAGTTATAGTACACTTCTATTTAATTTACTTCTTCCAACTCTGGCTTTTTCATATTCCACATGCAAAACAAACATCCTACTCATAATTACAGGGGATTTCAATTATTCTTTACATTGTTTTGACATGGAGTACTCTCTATACATAAACCTATACATAAATATACACATACATAAGCATAAATTCAGACACTCTACTTGTCAAAATTAGCATAGCAAAATTACTGTGAATGTACCATACAATTGCAATGATGAGCAAACTGCGCTAAGATTCACTTTCTTTTTTTTGTATATTTTTGATTGTAATTTGTTTATTTGAGTGAATGATAAACTCCTTAAAATATCAAGCTATTCATTTTCAACTAACTTGTAAAGCAACTTGTGCAGCGAGCTGTATTTGATGTTCTTTGATAATGAAGTAAGAAAAAAAAAACACAAAAAACTAAGGAGTTTCCCTTTTATTCAATTTTAATTCATTGCTTTCTTATTCCTTTTCTTCAGTTTATTAGCATGCTGCTCTGTGGTTTAGACTGCAGCACTTGTCCACTACTTCTCCTGCCAGTACGCTAAATCAAAACCTTTAGCCTATTTTATGATAGTGCAATTAGCACAGTAGATAGGCACATCTGAACCAATGGCAATTATTTTCTATAAGGTGGATTCTGGGTGAGTAAAAGAGAATTAATCTCTTTAATCCATTTTAATTTAAAATCACAATAAGGAAATTAATATTTTCAGCAAAAAGGCAAGATATTCTGTTGAAGTCCATGATACGCAGGATCATTTCAGCTAGAAAGGGCATGTAGAATTAATACTTTGAAGCTCAGTGGATTCATGAATCACTGGTGCCATTCTAATTATACCCATTATAAAAGTACATTTACACAAATGTAAATGTAAGAAAATGGAAGAAACAAATAAATGGAACTAAGAGATACAGCAGGTTGACATGGTGCTTAAATGGAGAAATACATGTTATCATTGAAGCTGGGACAAGCAGGGAGCAAACACTCATCAGTTTATGAGAGAAAGCACTTGTCACTTGGAAAACCAGTGACCTGGCAGCAGCTTCTTAGAGTTGCATGTTATTCCTTAAAGCTGATGATTATTTCATTGTAGAAACATCACCAAAAATATCAAAACCAAACCCAACACACCACCCCCCAAAAAAACCAAGCAGGACACAATGCATACAAAGAGGAATATTAGACAACAGAATACTTTCAGTGTTGGAATTTAATGCTTAAGAAAATAGATTAATTTGGAAAGCTCTAAAGTCTGTTAGGTTTGGATTCAGCCCTAGCTACATTTAAAAAGTTGGAAGTCTTGTGACATATAAGCCAACATTTTTTGTCTTTAAGCTTAAAGCAAAATTAGTATTTTCAGCCTGATTCTGTTCTTGCTTATCTTCCATGTTTATTCCAATGGAGTCAACTCTCAGCTTATGTCGTGGTTTAACCCCAGCCAGCCACTAAGCACCACACAGCTGCTCACTCACTCCCCCTCACCCCCAGTGGGATGGGGGAGAGAATTGGGCAGAGTAGTAAAACTAACGGGTTGAGATTAAGAATGGTTTAATAGAACAGAGAAGAAGAAACTAATAATGATAATACTAATAAAATGACAACAATAATAATAAAAGCATTGGAATGTACACATGATGCACAGTGCAATTGCTCACTGCTCACCAACTGATATCCAGTTAGTCCCCGAGCGGCCATCCCCCGCCCCCACTCTACCCAGTTTATATACTGGATGTGACATCCCATGGTATGGAATACCCCTCTGGCCAGCCTGGGTCAGCTGCCCTGGCTGTGTCCCCTCCCAACTTGTTGTGCCCCTCCAGCCTTCTTGCTGGCTGGGCATGAGAAGCTGAAAAATCCTTGACTTAGTCTAAACATGACTCAGCAGCAACTGAAAACATCAGAGT
>JANZLQ010000008.1:11273717-11286909 GCA_026212715.1 Elanus axillaris
GGTCCGGCTTGGAGCCGGGGAAGCTTCCAGCAGCTTCTCACAGGAGCCGCCCCTGCGGCCTCTGCCCCGCCACCAAACCACCGCCACACAAACCCAAAGTACACATATATCATTAAGACCATTAGCACTATATAACACACAAAAAAGTCTGTAAAAACTATAAAAAAATAAGGTTCACTTTAACAAAAGTAAATTAATAACTTGTTCCATAATTTCCCCCCTTTTTAACCACAAAAATCACAATACTGTGTTCTAAAATATATTATCATACATGGATGTTAATTTTTTTGTTTTGTTTCTTGGTTTTGCCTCTATAATTCTAAAGTAAAAAAAATCAGGTTTTATTTAGATACACTTAGTCACAAAAGTCACCTTGCTTTTCTAAGTTATTTTTAGTTTTTTATTTATATTCAACTGTCAGTATTACACATAGCATCTCACTTGTGTTCATGCTTTACTTAGTGAGCTATATAAATACTGCAACATGTAGTCCAGTTTTATTTCATGCAGTTATTTTTTTCAATTTAGATAAGTAAAAATGTACTGTTCACTTAAACACCAGCCAGCCAGGGTCTATAAAGAAAATTGTTGGGAAGCCGACTGGAAAATATGCTGTTCAGTGAAGTCATAAATATAGGGATTTTTTTTTCCTAAATGAGAGCCATTAAAATAAAAGAGTTTATCTAGGACATTATTTATTCCCATTATTGTCCCTGCTTTTTGGCAGGCATCAGAAAGACAACAGCTGAATGAATACTTACAAGTTTAATGGGTACAACTTCTCAGTGAAAGGGTTTCATTATCTCAAATGAAATCAAATTAAAATGAAATAAAATGTGAGGAGCAGCAGCAGCATATCGGTTATAACAATTTTAAAAATGGGCTTAGAAAATGTGAAGACACTCATCACTGCTATTGTTTCATTGTGTAGAGTTATCAAAGAAACCAGTATAGAATTTAAATGGTGACACATCTGCTGTTTTGCAATGTATTTCAAAGTCATCCTAAACAATTTTGTAACTTACATAGTAATGTATATGAGGAACACTTACAAAGGACTGTAGATTTTGTTTTCTGCCATCTCCATGCTACAATGGACAAAATTTTAAAAGAGAAACATTAAATTTATCAGTCCTTTTGACCATTTAGCATAAGATGGACTGGAAGTGGCAGAGAAACTTGCCAAATATAGGTAAAGGAGGAATATCAATGAAGTGCTTCTAGGGAAATGACTTTACATGTGTTATCAGTCAAGAGTGACTGTTAGGATATAATATCTGAATTTCCTGTTTTATTTTCCTGAATGTGAGGAGACTAGTTAGCTGTGGATTTAACAGTTAGGGCTGTAGTGCATCGCTACCATGAATGCAGCAGTAATGCATGAGATCTGGAACATTCGATGTGGTCACAGCTATGCATCCTTCTTCCCCTCCCATTTAGGCTGATGATGTATTGATCCATGGAGCAGTTTATGTTTCCTGCTATCATTGAAAGGCTCTTGGCATGCAAGTCTACAAGCATGAAACATCCTCTTAGCACATCTTTAAATGCATCCACTCAAATATATTCTGATTATCTTTTAATTTATATCATAAGTCTAAATAAAGAAAATATTTTTCCTAGTCCTTTAGAAGCCACCCAAGGCAGCTGAAGATCTTGGAAGCCTTTGAAAGTAACTCAGAGAGTGACTGATGTTCACATTCTCCAGATTAAAGGAAGAGAAATAAGCAGGATAGTTCATTTTCTCTTCTCCCTTTATAACAACTCCCACAAAATTATTACTTTTATTTACATCACTTTAAGTTTTTAGTAGTTACATTGATAAGTCTTTTTCTACTTCAAAGTTTATTCACAAAAAAGTTTCAAAATAAACACATCTATACTGTGCGTTGTATCAGTTTAAATGACATCCCATCACATAAGCATTTTAAGTTTATTTTGGCTTTTGCATGGCAAATATTGCACTAAAATATTTATTATTATTTACCTGTTAGGCTTTAAACATTGTGGAATTCTTATATTCACCAATATCTGCTGAAGACTACTACAATTCTGGAGGTTCATATCAGAAGAGACATTTAAAGCATGGATTTATTTCGATTGCTACCTGTTCATATCTGATACTATGAGTCTGATAGCTATAAATACAAACAGTAGTACTAAAACCAGGGTATTAACATACATTATTTTAAAAACCAAAATATTACGTTATAAAAAATAAACAAAAATATAACATGTTAATATAATATAAGCATGTATATTTATATAATTTAATAATAAATTCCATGGTAAAATTTACACATTATATTATATTATATTATTACAATAATGAAATATTAGAAATTATAATATGCAAAGAAATATTTTTAAATACTATATTAGCATACTGATTATATTGTGATTGATATAGTATATATTTAGTATATGCTATATATATTAATTATAGAACTGTTGCATTATAAAACTTATACAATTCTATACTATATTGCAATATTTTAATATTAATCTATGCTATATAATATTTAAATATGATGTATTAAGTGTTAGCAGACAATCAAGGATGCTTCTTATTCCTCCTATGTATGGCTAAAAGCAACTGAAGCTAATCCATACACTGCTGTAAAAGGTTTTTGTTATTGTGCATGCATAAAGACTGGATTTTCTATTATTGTCATTTCAATGTCTGGTACAAACTTTTGTCAATTATGGTAAGCCTGGAGCTCTTGTTATTAAACTTTGATTGCCTTTAAACTATGCTTGTTTCATATTTTCTCATTCATGTTAACATTTCAAAGACTGTCATAAAATAGCAGAGAATTGTCCCCTAGTCCCCAGAGACCATGGAAGCCTAGAGCATTGGCAAAAAATATTATGGATTTGTAAGACATGGCTGCTAGAATCGGTATGTGTCTCCAGATGTGCAAACGTCTATTAACAGGAGTCATAGAGGGATACATGTAGCTGCCTGTGCCATCCCAGAGATAAAGGGACAAGACAACTCCTAGAACCATATAAATCTCACAGACAGGCAAGCAAGCAGACAAGTTTTCTGATCTTTGCAGCATTAGGTCAGCAGTGTTATCAAGAAATGAAGAAAAAATGGTTCTAAGAGAGCCTGTGGAGAGCCTGTAAAAATCTGGGTTGTTGCACTTGCAAAATGGGTTAAATCATGCTGCATAAATAAGTATATAAATAAACAAGCAAAACCTTTATCTATGTGAGGAGAGGGGCAAACTAATCCAAAATTACTTACAATTATAAACTGTCGATGTCACCCCATGACATTGCAACTTTAAGGCACCTGGGTTAAGTGGACATCTTTCCCTCAGGGATGGTTTACTTCGTGGATTCAAGAGGGAAAAAAAAGTGGTTTCTTAAGGAGAGAAAAATGATGAAAATGAAAAAAAAAACTGACAGATGGGCAGCTGTGGGCAAAAGCCACTAGCTTTACCACCCTCCCACCAACATAGCAACTTTAGGGTAACAGAAGTCCTACATGATGGTATGGTTTGCTGCTAGGTGTGAGAGCTGGAAAATACACCTTTGCTTTCTTGGGGGTAATAAGCATGGAGTGCATCAAAGCACTCCAGAGCTATCAATTACAACAGGTTTTTGAGGCCATGTCTTAGTAAAAGAGCAGCTCCAGCTTTAGGAATTCTACTTCCACATGAAAAACCCAACAGCCAGATAAGAAAACACTGGTCTCATAAAAAAAACACCTTGACTGCTCAAACTGCGTTTGACATTATTTTTGGCAGCTGAACTTTTTGCCAGCTGGCTTTATAAAGAGTAATACATCATCTGTCCTCTAGAGAAAGGATAAATCTGTTATAACCATAGTCAGCAGGAGTAGACTTAGACTGTTTGCCTTGGCTATCTTAACAGTAGCACATTTATGTACCTGCAGAATCAGGGTTGAATTTGTCCAGTTGAATAATCCTGTCATGGACGCATATGGCATAAATATTGTGGGATCATGGTCTGGGCTGCATTCTTGAGTTCATTCATGGAGTAGGCAGAGTGTAATCCTCTTTGTCATTCTTCTTTGCTCTTTTGGATGTAAAGTTGCAAGAGAGGTGAGTAGGAATTATTGTTCTCTGTCCATCTTCCCTTTGAAAGTGAAAGAATAATTTCTCTTGAATGACCCCTCACATATATTTTATGAGAGATTACAGGAGCCTTTGACATCAGAAGAATGTGTCTTAATTTGTCTGTTTGATGTCTTCATCACTTGAAGAACAGATCAAAATTTTTTCTCACTAGATGAGCAATTTTGACAATTGTTCACCAATACTTCATTCTTCGACAAGGCATTTATTCATCAAGGGTGCTAAACTCTCCTGGTCTTTCTAGTCTTCCTCTACCTGCAAGTCAAATATTATACTAACACATGAGATGTTAATTCTGCTAGCAGAATACCAAGTCACAGTAGACAGAGTTCTCAGGAACCATGCCAGCCTAGAGCAGACAGGAATCTGCCAAAGTCATCAGTGCCAAGGCTTCTCTCATACCAACACTGTTCCATTGACTGGAGATACTTAACACTTGTGTTATAGTAAAATGAGAACTAGAATTATTATCCCCAGAGCAGAACCGAAGTTACATATTAAGAAAATGAATAATAACAGGCAATGCAGAAAAAAACTTAGTTAGAATGGCATTGTAAAAGTCACTCATATAACTGTCTAAAATACAGCAGATGTTTCTAGCAGTTCACTTCAAGAAAAAATAATTTATAGTATTATAAATGCATGCTAGGGTTACTAGAATAATGAGATGAGATGCTAATAGATCTTTGACTGTTTATGAGATATAACTTCAATCTTTATATCTGCAAGTGATGGAAGATAGCTATCCAAACTAAGAACAATGTTGACACAAAAGTAAATTGATATAAACTGCCCATTCAGAATGGAAAGGACATTTTCCATCCATCATATAGTGATATTCTATAGCACCTTCACTCTCAGTGAAGTACAAGCAAAAAAATATATGTAGCTACATTCAAGCAAATGTTTTGATACATCATGAAAAGAATTACATACCGTGACTTGTCTTCAAGAGCATGGAACTGACTCAGTGATTGAAAACTATTATTAGTACTGTATTTCTATACAACAATTTTAAGATTTAACTAAGATTCTCGAAGCACAGAAGAAGCATTTTCATGAAGATTGCCAAAAGAGAAGAAAAAGGAGAAAAGTCAGTTCCACTGAGAACAAAAGTGAGTATCTGTATAAAACATACAGGCAAAGTGTGGTGGCTTGACCGTGGTTGGATGCCAGGTGCCCACCAAAGCTGCTTTGTCACTCCCCTCCTTATCCGGGCAGGGGAGAGAAAATATAACAAAAGGCTCGCGGGTGAAGATAAGGACAGTTTAATAAAGCAAAATCAAAAGTTGCATGCGAAAGCAAAGGAAAACAAATTATTTTATTCTGTACTTCCCATCGGCAGGCGATGTCTGGCCACTTCCCGAGAAGCAGGGCTTCAGTACATGTAGCGGTTGCTCTGGAAGACAAATATAAATAACAAATGCCCCTTTGGGTCAGCTCTCCTGGCCATGTCCCCTCCCAAGATCTTGCCCAGCCCCCCCTGCCGATGAGGGGGGTGAAAATGTTGGGGACACAGCCGTGATGCTGTGGGAGCCCTGCTCAGCGGTAGCCAAAACACTGGTGTGTTATCAACACCTTTCTAGCTACCAATGCAGAGCACAGCACTAGGAGGGTTGTTATGGGGAGAATTAACTCTATCTCAGCCAGACCCAATACACAAAGTATACTATAAAAATAGGGTCTCTTAAGCATCTGGCTGAAAACTGAACTCTAACAATCTTCAGTGTACCACGGGAACATCTGTGCACTAAAAAAAAGGTCCAGCTACACAGACTGGAAGTTGTATTTGTATTTCCATATGTATTTGTATTTGTATTATTTGTATTTGTATTTGTGCCTGTACATGTATATGTGTATAATTGCAAACAATACAATATGGTTGATATACCTTCATCAGGGAAGTAATTATACACAATAAACTGTTGAAATTTTGGTTAGCTGTAATATGCTGTCCTTTGTTTCATATTAATACTCAACTAGGTTAACTCAATGAGAAACTCATTTTCTCGAGCAGAACTATTATGTAAATAAATGAGATGATAAAGATACCCTTCAGGGATTCCAAACTTAACAAAGGACTTTTGGAGGAAGCTGTTAAACATAGATAGAAATATTTATAGGTACATATGTGTATATATCCTGACAGTTTGCAGCTTTGTAGGGTAAAATTTCATACTTGAGAAAAAAATAGAGGTTAGCTATACAAACATTTACTTCTGTAAGTATTACAGATTACTACTGCTGCTAAACACCTGTAAAATATACAAATATTTAAGGGGTTTGCATCTTTCTGCAGTATATTGATAGATTCCACATATGATATTGGGAGTATTGTGGAAGATATTGTATTTGAGAAATTAGTGATCTCGGGCATGCCATGTCAACTGTATGAGCCTAATAACCCCTATGTTAGCATGACTGGCCACCGTATAGCCTTACCTATGTAACAATGCCAGAGAACATGCTGGAATGACCAGAATATGTGCTGCTCCTGGATATAGCTCCTGGATACATGCAGCTGGATATTCTCTAGTGGACAGAAAGAAACACTGCTATGTGTCAAGACAAGAAATATAGTTAAACTAAATAAAGGGCACCATGATAGAGAGAGATAGAGAGAGGGAGACTGAAGCTCTCCATGCATGGGAATTCTGCGTAGCGTGCTTTGTGTGTCTACTGGGCATGTGGCCAAAGCTGCATGAAAGTGAGGTTCCCAGCATCTGAAGGGATGTAAGATTTACTCACCATCTATATTTCTCTTCCTATTTCTATCTTATTAATAAAGGAATTTGACTATGCTCTTGTGCCTTTTTTTAATTGAGATCTGGAAAGAAACCAGTACCCTCTCCAGTGCAGAACAGATATCCTTTATTTTTATAGAAATTTCTCCTACATTCATATAAACTATTTTTCCTTGATACATTTGTATTTTTATTTCTTGCATGTGATACTGAATCAGATACTTAGAGTTCTTTTTCTGCAATAAGTAAGCTGCTAACACTCTACTTCATACATGTTCTTCATTATTGTATTTGGAAACCTCACAGGTAATGAAGCATGAACCGCAGAACAAATATGTATTGTGAAGGAGATAATGCAAAGTTCCATGACAGCGAGGTAGGCCAAATTCATGGATTCTTTGTTTGGTTGGTTTTTTCTTTCAGATGCTTTTCCTTCTTTTTTTAAAATCATTGCTTATTCTATGCCTGTGCTTTTCCTATATCCTTACATTTGTCCTTTCTTCCAGTTGATCTTCCTCAGTTATTCTCTTGTATCATCTCAGAAGGTTTTCTTTCTTACTCCTACTCTGTTCAACCAGATAAGATCAGCATCAATTATATGTGCACCAACTGATGAGCATGAATGCATGTGTTTTGTAGTTCTATTTTACCATAAGGAGTCTGAGATTCCCACTTTGCTATTTAAACAACAATTTTCTCTTTTGCAATATTAATGGAAAATTCTATTCTGATGGCAGAGTTTTGCACACATGTACTACCTTTTCCCCTGTTTATTACAGACATACAAATAGTTATTTGAAATACAAGAAGAAAATCCAGGTAATTTTTTTTTGTAGTTACAGAACTTTCATAAACAGAATGAGTAACTCAGTTTCGTGTATCTCTTACCTTACTGTGAAGAAACTTCACTAAAAAAAAGAAAAAAAAAAAAAGGATTTCAGAATAAAATTACTCCACAATGTAAAAAGTAATTTCTTTTGTCCATAAATAACTTAATTTTTCTGTACTTACGGTACTTTAAAGGCTCATCCATTGATTTCAAGGGTTGAATGGGTTAATGGTGTGAGTTGGATTTAAAATCTCAAAAAGCACTTTTTTCCCCACAGAAGATGGTATGATTTTGGAAGCATAATTATGCTCTTAACAATACACTGTATATTACTTAAAAAAAAAAAGTTAGAATAATGTGCAGAGTTAAAGTACTCAAATCCTATGCTTTAATGTACAGATTCTCCATTGCTTGCATACTATTCAGGGGTGATTTACCATTTACTATTGACATTTTCTTGATCCTCACCATTTCTACACATTTATGACAGCAAAGTAAAATCAGACCTTTTTTCAAAATATTTTATATATGAAAGTGAAAAAAACTCAAACAAGAACATCTTGACCATGTGCACCTGCATTTGCACTGTTGTTTAGATGCTGAATTTGCCTATGAAGAGAATACAATTATCCCCACTTACCGTACTCTTGTTCACACCATTCTTAGAGAATTGCCATAATTCTTTTAGGAAAACATTAAAATGGAAAATGAGCTCCAGGTGTCTGCTGCATGCACTCCCACTCTATGGGACCAGACCAGACATAGTCCAAACTAAAATCCCTTAACTAAAAATAACATGGTTCCTCTGTCTTTAGCTCTAACCATTTCACTGAAGAGACTGTCTACTGTCATAGTACTCCTACATCATGATTTTTTTTTTTTTCTATGAAGGCTGTTAGCAGGAGATTGAGGGAGGTGGTCCTTTCCCTATCCTCAGTCCTTGTAAGGCCACATCTGGAGTCTTGTGTCCCAATCTGAATCATCCAGTATAAGAGACATGGACATAATGGAGGAGGTCCAGCAAAAGGCCATGAAGATAATTAAAGTATTGGAACATCTGTCATATGAGGGGAAGCTGCAAGACCTGGGACTGTTCAGCCTGGAGAAGAAAAGGCTACAGGAAGATCTTATTGCTGTCTACAGATACCTGATCAGAAGATACAGAGAAGACAGAGTCAGACTCTTAAGAGAAGTTCAATGAAAAGTGAAGGACACAGGTTGGAACATGGAAAATTACAATTAAATATGATGAAGTTTATATTACTACAAGGGCAAACAATCCCTGGAACATGTTTCTCAGAGAGTTTCTGGGATGTCTGTCCTTGTAGATGTTCAAGACTAGACTGGACACAGCCCTGAGCAACCTGACCTGATTAGACCTGCTTTGAGCAGGTTTGGACTACAGACCTCCAAAGGTCCTTTCCAACAGATAATATTCTGTGACTAACACACAGCATTCTGTATTTCCAAAGATACACCCCCAGAGCTCTGAGCAGGGCACGAGGCTGAGAGTGCCATACCTGCCATGGGCACCCCACTTATCCGAGCAGGGATCATAGGGTGCTGTCCCTCTCAGTGACACCCACCTCCCCAGGCTGAAGTAGACTGGCATTGTCAGCCTGAAGACCTCAGGTACGTGGGCAGGGACATGTAATACCAGAAAGGAGAGGCTGATGTTAGGCACTTCTGTAACAATTGTAATGTTAGTAATAATGAGCTATTCTGTATGAACTAGGAGTGTGAATATTAGCATTATTGTAACAGTACTAACATTTGCACTATTTTTTGGAGGCATTGTTAAGGTTTTAACTGGGCTAACAAATTATTTTGGTTGCCAGGTAAAAGGTATGTTCCATTTTTGACACTGACAAGATTTTAGTGTAACAATAGAGGGTTTTGATTAGTTCCCTCTTATATTACCCAAGTAAGAAGAAACTAGGACTACACTGAATGCCTTATTTTTGTCTGAGTTACAGTCATACGGTTTAATTTTAGTCATGGATTACTCAGGAGAGTTTTTTACGAATGCTTAAATCATGTGCTGACATGCTAGCAGCTCATTTGATCTGGTGGTGCTGATATCCCGTTCCCACAAAATGGGAGTTGACTTTTAGAAGCTCCTTGAATTGTCAGATAATGAAGCAGTCCATCCTGTAATCACCTAACAGTTAATGGAAGCAGAATGATTTCCAAACTGAGTAAGTGAAAGAGTTTTGGAAGGCAGTAGGAACTCTGTATGCAGTAATATGGAAGCTACTGTTGGTATCTAAATTCACTTCAAGAAGGAGCACTGAAAGGTATTATAATAATGATTTGAGTTCTAGGATGCTTGTATGTGAGAAGCTTATGAAACTTCTTAAAACATGACTTATTCACAGTTTAAAACTGGGTGTACAATTACAAAAATCTGTAAATAGGTGTTATCTCAAATTTGTAATAATTGGTTGGAAACAAAAGCAAAATAAAGCAGACAATATAGATATAATGCATAACTTACCATAGTGAAGATGATTAATCATTAGATGAGTCTATCTAGGGATACAATATGTTAAGGAATTCCCACTACATGAAGTCCTTCATTACACATCCAGGCCTAGATGACTGAAAATTGCACAATAGCTCACATAGAAGTTTCAGGTTTGACACAAGGAATTTTCTGGAAGACATTCTTTGGTCTCTGCCATTAATGTGGTTGGAGAGGGCAATCAGAGTGGTCCCCATTATCTTAAGATCTTTTAAATGTGGAGGTGTGTGGGAAACCTTGGCTGGTCCGAGGGACTGGAATGTAAGCTGAACATTGACCTTGAGCAGATAACTATGTATCCTTGAAGAGGCTGGAAAGTCCCGAGGAGAGCTGAGTAAACAGGATATTAAAGAATTGCCAGACCACAAGTAGAGAATGCTTATCAAAGTTACAACAGAGGAAAAGTCATCCAATCATGAACTGCTAGTTTTTACTTTATCCAATCATATATGTACACATATTTTTAGAGAAAGATATAAAAGGGCTTGCTTAAAACAATAAGGGATTCTATCTTTCTTCTTGACAATTGCTCTGCATGTATATATGTAGTGCCTGTCTCGACCGCAACAGAGGGATGTTACTGATTTTAAGCATTCATATTTTAATCAAGTTATTAGATCAAAAGTTATCAAAAAAAAAGAAAATTACTTCAATATAAAATAGCATTGTTTCAAAATAGCAAATTTCTCATAGTTGCATTTCCATTACCTAGTGTTCTCTTCCAAAAAAGGTACATTCAACATATTTTGCTGACAAACTGGAGGTACCAATTTTTTTTCTTTTAATGACATAGCCCCAGACTGAATAGCTGCACATTCAATGCTAGACATATACTAAATGGTAACTGAAATCCACAAAATGTACTTTCTAACCTGTGATACCTTAGGCTTTTTTACTTTCTTGACTATTTTTCCCTACTTGCTTGAAAATCACTTAAAAAAACTAGAAAAGTTTAAGGTTTGGAAGGTTACCATCGTAAATGTTTTATAGGCAGGTACTGCTTTTTGTTGCAGTAAACATTGACAAAAGGCATGAATTGTACAGATATTCTGTAATTACAATACAGCAAATTATAGTAGTCAAGTTTTGACCATCCAAATTTTACACAGGGACATATATGGCTGAGTTGTATTAGCAGTTAAAATCCCAGAAAAAAAAAAACAGAGCATATAAAATGCTTTCCACATTTATATAGTTCTTTTTGGAATAACAAATATAATGTGAATTCACATTTTTACCAATGAATGTTTTAAAAAGTTAACAGAACCTTTTATAGAATTAGTAAGAATTATCCTAGCATGTAATACATCATGATATATTCCTCTGTGTAAAGAAACACTACTGTAAATTTCCTGTATTTTAAGTGGTTTTGTTAAATCACAGATCAGAAAGTATCTTTTCTATTCTGACAAATATGTTTAATTAGAAATTAATTATATTCCACTAACTATTCTGCGTTTTCTGAAAAGCCTTTATTAAATATTGCTAATAGAGAAGGATTATGTCACATATTACCACAAACTGGACCATATCTGTCCTTGTTAGTTTGTTATTAAATCCTTTGAGACTGAGACAGTTTCAAATCACTGAGGAACCATTCCACAGTAATAAAAATAAATGACTTTAAAATATATTTTTTTCCTTCATTCACAAGCTTGCAGTTTCCAAAACAATTCCAAGATTGTTTGGATAGAAGTTTTATCATTGTTGGGTGCATCGTGCAGTTCTATCTAATGAACTTATTAACTGGAATGATATAGCTAGTGTTTTGGTCAAGAGAAAAAAACACTTTGAAAATCTTAAACAGTATAAAAGGCTACAAAACTTAATTTTGGTAGAACGCTTTTAAGTGGTAGATTTGTATCACAAGTATGCATTCAAACAAAAAAAGTTCAAACAAAAAGAAGTGCAGTGGAAGAGAACAAGATGAATTGTATGACTATTGTCTCTTTGCAATTCCTACTCATTTATCATTGAAAGACAACCTTCACATGTCCTAAGACTAAGTACTCACAAATATTTATGGCAACTACCTATATGGTATCCTGAAAATGCTGGATGAATTTAGATGGTTCTGTAAAATTTGCACTATCCTGTTTGGCTACTCAAAAGGAAGCCAGAATATAAACAGACACTGCAGGATTTTCAGAGTTTGTTCTGCCCATCTCTTAAAGATTTTGTATTATGACAATTCCTTATTCTCATCCTTACATTTGCCTTTGACTTATTTTATTGTTTGGGTTTTTTTACCAGAGAATTCATCATTCATCCCAGTGTGTAAGTAATGAATATTATTCAGGACAGTTTCAGTGGGAAGAAAACAGCACTTCATTGCAAAAATTCAGTTAAAAATATTTCACTTCTAAAAAAATTATTATTAATGTTTTCTAGCTATTCAGACACAAATCAGCCATTTATTAAAAAAAAAAATCTAAACTGCATTGATTTTTTTTTTTTTAAAGTTCTGTTTATTTCCTCTCACTCACTCTTTTAAGAGGCTCTAGTGCTTCTTCATTAAAACCTCTGGCAGGGGTCCAGAAAAAGAAGTTTCTGAAATGACCACACAGGTAATTATCCATTTTCATACTTCCAGGAAGGCAAGCAAACTAGTAAACTCAAAGGTTTCAATATTAATCTCAATGTGGTGAAAATACAGATACTGAATCAGTCATCTCCTAGTATAGCAAGTCTTCATATATGCTAAAAATATCTGTACGTGCTGAGCCACAAATTCCAGAAACGCATGTGGCTTTACCCTAGTCACAGACATTCTAAGGCATCTATTACTAGGTGTCAAGTTTTATCATCACCCCCAACAGACCAGATTTATAGAGGCTGTAATATGGAGCTTGATTTGTGAGCCGAGAGAGTACAGTGTAATCACATATTTGTAAAGTTATTTATATAAAGAATATTTTTATCTAAAATTATGATCCTTATAATGATAGTGCATAAATTCTCCAGCTACTCACATTTTTACAGTAAA
>JANZLQ010000008.1:11287009-11300582 GCA_026212715.1 Elanus axillaris
CAGATTTATAGAGGCTGTAATATGGAGCTTGATTTGTGAGCCGAGAGAGTACAGTGTAATCACATATTTGTAAAGTTGAATATTTTTATCTAAAATTATGATCCTTATAATGATAGTGCATAAATTCTCCAGCTACTCACATTTTTACAGTAAAGCTCATTGTAGACCTATTCGTTGCTTATTAGAATAATAAAATGATTGTCTCTGGATCATGTGCTGGTCCTTGGCATTTCACTACCAAACTCACCTGTGGGATCTAATCCAGAAGAAAACTTCCATTCACCAGAGAAATTCTATTTATGAAAGCATACAGTTGCCCTCTCCTTAATTCTTACTGCCTTATCTAGAAGTAAAATATTTGAGTGAAATATAAATGTCATGATTCAAGGCTTTTGCTGCCTAGCTAGATTTACTCCAAGGATTTTCCTGCATGTGTCCTGCCTTTTTGATATCACTGACTGTAGGTTATGGATTAAGTATTTACTTTGGTTATATTTTTAGTGAATAACCTTCAGCTATCCTTGTCTTTTACTCCTCAGTAAACCATTCTTTTGGTTAGGCTACCCAAGAGGAAAAATGTTTCTTTTTTTTTTCTTCTCCTTTTATTCAGAGTGAAAAAAACTCTACAGAAATTATAAATGTATACAGTATTCTTCATCTGCAGGATTTATTTTTGTACTACTCTACTCAATGGCTTTTTCTGCAATGTTTGTAGGGTTTGCATATGCATATACTGTGGAAAACGTTAGTGCTGATGCCTGATAAAATGCTTTGTTTGCTAGCTATGTTTTTCTCTTTTTGCTTAATAAGGAAGTGACAAAACTGTTTTCTAAACAGAGGAATTACACTTTCCCCTAGTGTTTGTCTTTATCTCTCCTTGAAAGCTTTGAATGATAAAGAACACTCAGAATAAGTATATTTACCTGAAATATGAAAATATCTGACATTAAAAATTTAGAAATAATCAGATCCACTGGACATCTTATATGGATGATAAAATGATGAGTTAAAATATGTGTCCTTTTACAATTATAATATGCATTCATCTTATGAACATAAAGAGAAACATAAACTCTGTTACGAGGAAATACTTCCAACTCACTAGATGAACAGAACTAGGAGAAGTGGGAGGGAGTCTGTTTATTAAGACCATTCAGTCCTCCAGCTGCACAGCAGTCATAAGTGGTTCTTTTACCTGCTTCCACCCCTACCTACCTCTCACTCCCACCCCATGCCTCTCCCACTTCTGGATGATTTTCTCTGCTTTTCTTGCTGTGCTTTTATTTTTAAAAATCAGTATCAGAAATTTCAGGCAGCTTTTCCTTTTTCCTGCTAGAATGCCAGACTATTTCATAGTGTATGAACAAGATCTCCAAGTAAAATTCATGGTGTTCATCAGCCTGCTTCTTTGAAGCCTGCTTTTATTACATTTGGTGCCTTGCCCATTTTGAAGATCAAGATAGAGAATTCTCTCTGTATTATATTATATGACCTTGAAAATGTCTTATATTCAGTTCCCTTCTTTCTCAAAATGACCTGCATTTGGCAACCATAACAGCACCTCACTATAACTGCTACCAGAATAGAGGGAAGGTAAAACGCCTGTCAATTATGATTTCCTCTGCATTTTGTTGAGGAAGCAACTCTCCAAACAATTTCTGAATAAATGCACTGGGATTATCTTTTCTGAATTCTCTCTTTATTCTTCAATTCATATCTTTCCTCTGTGTAAGTTTTCAATGTTATCCAGCTGGGCTGGCTTTTCCTTTTTTTTACAATACTTTCCTGGTTTGTAGAATATTCCAGCTTCAGGCATATCTTTTACTTGTTCCCCAGTTTGCAAAGATGCATGAAAATTGTGTGATTCTTCTGCTTTTTTTTGCCAATACTTCAGAGAGAAAACCAGCCCCTACCCCACCACTACCCTAATCTTTTACCCTGGCAATTATCCTTGATGTGTTTTTTTAGAAATTGCTTTCCCTTTTTTTCATTGTTGTAAGACCTCTGAAACAAGTTCTTTTCTCCATTCATGGTAGCTTTGATTCCATAACAGTGTTCAGCTGAAAAAAGTGTTCTTTTTAAAAAGTATATATCTATAAAAGATGGACTAAGTTATGTTCTGCCTCCTATTTTAAAATATATGTGAAGAGTAACAAAGATATAATTCTTGGAGTAATTAAGCAAACATTATAACATTTTCAAATATTGAAGAGGGTCAAGATATAAAATATAATTACGACAGAGAAGATAAAATTTATCATTGGTAAAATTTAGCCTTTAGAAGCTGTTGAAGCATTCATCCCTTTCAAATTATTCTTCTAGTTTGAAGAACAGATATTTAAGGGAAATATTTTTTCTGTTCATTTCTTCAGAACTTCTAGTATCCAGGCATTTTTTTTTAAATAGTGTTTATATTCTCGTGGGCTGATGAAACACCTTGTTTTCAGTCAAATTCGGTCTCTTATGGCTGATTTGATCTTATCAGTGACTCATCAAAAAAACCAGCTCCTTGATAGGAATAACTCTGCAGACAACCAACATCTAGAAGAAGACTGAACCTGGTGTTGAGCTGCTGTGCATGACGGTCAGGGCACCAGCCAAATCAGACATGTTGGCAGGTTGGAGAAAGGGCACTTCCTCAAATCTGTGGTGCTTGCCTGTCACAGCTGGACCACAGTGTTTTGTGTGAGTTTGTATTCTGTGCAAAAAGTGTATGTGTTGTAGGATAGAGACCTTGGAAAAGAAATCATAATCTACCCACTTTACCCATGTTACGTCATAAACAAATTTTAAATCATAGAAACATAGGAACATTTAGGTTGGAAAGGACTTTTAAGATCATTGAGTCCAACTGTTAACCTAACACTGCCAAGATCACCACTAAACCATGCTCTGAGCACCAGATCTACATGTCTTTTATATACCTCCAGGGACGGTAACTCAACCAGTTCCCTGGGCAGCCTGTTCCAATGCCTGACAACCCTTTCAGTGAAGAAATTTTTCCTTATATCCAACATAAAATCTTCTGCAAATGGGCATTGTGGTTCTGTGCTTGTGGCCACCTCAACACTAAATTTCTCCACAGCACCTCTGCTTCATAACTTCCCAAGTAAAAAAAGAAGGAATAAGCGAGCAGAACAGTTTGCAGTGATGTAACACTGTAATACAACATTGCCATTGCTCATAACAGGCCATGAGCTTTGTACTGAGTCTGCAAGGCCTCAGGGTTGAGGCTTGTCAGGCCTGCTCTATCTGAAATATTGTTGACCTGCCCGCAGGTTTGTTTTGCTTGGTTTTGCTGTGACAGTGATATCAGTAACTGATCAGGTGCCTACGGCTAATTTGCTCTACTTTTAGAGTTGTATAACCATAGTTGTAATAAGTAGTTATTCTGCATAGAATGAGATATATATGGCTCTAACACAGTAACTTAGTGTAAAGAAATACAGATAGGCAGGACAGCAGAGACCTGGAGAAGTGGGGACACAAGACATGGTGCAGAGGAGTTGGGTACAGGGGCGATAAAAAACAGGGCACAGACTTGGCACTGGAGACACCACAACTGTGAACAATTCACCCATGGTCAGTTAAAGAAGTGCAGACCTGGAGCTGGACAACATTGGGTTTAAGGGTAACAAAGAAAAATTATATACATCTAACATACGTAAAGGGCATCGTATGTAGTGAATTTGGATGTAACATGGAGCTGCAGACCAATGAAGAAAGAGCAAGGCTGTAAAAATGAGTTAGTAAACATGTCAAAATGACCACAGCTGGACACTCAGAGAGGAAGGGAGACCCATCAGCATGAACATCACAGTCTTCCCTGTAGGACTCCAGAGGCTCACAACTCACTGTCAACCCCCTCGCCACCAACACACACACACACATACCAGAATGAAGCCACCAGCCTTAGGGCCCAGAGGAGCATCGAGAGGGGGAGCATAACACCGGGAAGAGGGGCTGAATCTGAGAAGTATGTGCACAATGATTTTATCTGCATTCTTTCTTTTTCAGTACCAATTAGATCTAGACTGACAATGTTTAGACTCTTAATATTTCATTTATATTAACTATGAATTCTTGGCTTTACTTACATTTAAGGTGCTCTTACTTTTTGGCCTTCAACAAGATTTTCAGTGCAGGAAGTTTAAGTACCCTGTAATGACTTCACATTACTTGGTAACCATTGTGCTATCAAATCATTTTAGCAGTAAAATGTGCATCTTACTGTCACCAATTTTAAAGAATTTGGGTTATTTTCTGTGGTTTCCTTTAAAGAAATCTAAGACTACTGAAGAATAGTTCATACTCTTGCTTTTATGTGTATTTCTGGTGTTGCTGAAAAATTTGGCTATTATGAACCAAATTATGTCCTCTGATTCACACAAAGAATCAACAGTCACTGTGGATACTTTAGAAGGTAGAATTATTTTGCACTGTACAAGAATGAACAGCACTAGCTGTAAAGATGATAAACTCACCTTCACTAGTAATAATCCTAGTTATGCAATTATTTACAATATGTGAATAATAAAGAAATATTTAAAAAAAAAGGAGATAAAATTTCTCAGTTCTTCTTAATCTTCAGTAAGTTATAAGCAGCAATTTCCTTAAACTTACTTCAGAAAAACAGAGAAAAGAACTTTAAAACATAACAACTGTTTATTTTTGATGTAACTATGACTACATAAAATACTAAATTTTTACAACTCTTAATTGTTTCACTATGCTGCCTAATAAATATTAAGATTTATCAATGTTTCCTGAACCCATAGAATGCTTACTTTAGTTAGCGTGTTTATTACTTTTCACTCAATAGATCAACATGAGAAAAGATTAGACTTGTTATATTTCAATGACCAAAAAAAAAAAAAAATCACAACACTATATAAATATGGGATACCAAAATCTAGATCAATGGGGATGAATCGGGATTGCAGCAAAAATGTAAAACCAATAAATACATACAGTCCAAAGAGTAATTTATCTGATTTTCTTGGCTTTACACAGATATGTTAATCTCTATGTCCAGGAATACGAGAAGAACAGTGGGTTAAGTGCACCAATGGAGATTTCTATTGGACATTAAGAAAACTGGAATAGACTGCCCAAAGGATATTATGAGTCTCCAAAACTGAGGCCTTTAAGGGCAGCCTAAAAATATACTTGACAGGCATGAAACAGGTAAGTCTGATCATGCTATGAAGCAAAAGTGGACTCTCTACAGTTCTTTTCCAGCTGGACTGTATAATGCTCGGTCATTTACCTTTGATCTGCTCTATGCTGGTCTGGGAACTCCAGTTTCATGGGACAGCTGCAGATCAGTCCATGAGAAATGCTGGGTTTCTTTTGTTTGCTTGCTATTTAACTTCAGCCTTTTTTTGGAATAAAACCAAATTTTAGAAAGCTTCCCATGAAGTTCAAACTTTATTATTAAGTCAGATTTAATGCAGAGCTTATGTCTGACACCTACTAAGGCAGTGGCATTCCACAGTCTCATTACTGTTAAGCTTCAGAAGAAACACTTCAGAAATCTTCCCAAGCCCACAGTTGCCTTGACATTATTTTCTCAGCAGCTACGCAGCAAATAGAGCTCTTGTTTCTATTTAAGAGCTTCAGGGACAGTGTGACAGGAAATCAAGAAGTTTATGATGAACAAAGGGTCATCTTAACCACAAAAAAGACAAAGCAAAACAAATCAACAACAACAGCAATCCTTTGGTATTAGTGAAGCAGTCTGCAGAGTTACATTCTTTTTAAAAAACAGCAAAATAGAGGAAAACGCACTTCAAGTATAAATTTATCCTGCTTTTTGTTCTGTAAGTTAATGTTGACCTGAGGCCTGGAAGACGATTCTACAGCCTTGATTCTGGTAGTGATGCACATGTCACTGAACTGCTACTTCGCTAAGAAGATTTGGGGGGGGTATTATTTTTAAGGGATGTCATTCTTGATTTCATTCAGAAAAAAAATTTCAAGATTCTTTTTTTAAAACCCAGCAATAAAGATATTACAGAATTGATCAAAGTAAACATCAACAGTACTATAAAGACACTTTTTTTTTCCAGATGCAACGTGCCAGTGTAGTTTTTCAGATGTAAGGGTCACTTTGTTCTTTTGTTGGTGGTAGCTTTTTGTACGCGTCTTGATATTAATGTTTGCTTTGGCATTTGAACAGTTCTGCCATATAACATTTTGACAGATATGCTAAAATGGAGACTACAAAGTGAAATGAGTGAGAAAGACAAAAAGAATTAGTTGTGCCTAAGGCTTCACTTTGCTTCACGTAGAGAAAATAAATTGAAAGACTGTTATATAGATTATATATATATATATATAGTTCTCAGACTTCACAACAGAGATGAAGAGGGCAGAGAGTAAATCTTGATGAATGAAGTTCAGGTATGCTACTATCTGATCCAGAGGCAAGATCTGTAAACTGGTTATATTCTGTTTCTGATATATAGATACATGTAAACACAGACATGTATAATGATTCATGTGCTTTTCTAAGAAAACAGTAGCCTCTTTTAAAGACTGACTATTAATGCTAATATGCCTAATGATAACAATGTGCAACCTGAATCAAGATGGAATTTGTATACTTGGCCTTTCAATTTATATTATTAGTCTTACATACTTATTTTTATCTTGGGGGCACTAAAGCAAACATATAAATAAATATAAAAAATGCTTAAATACAGCCTCCCATTCTAGTACAGAATACTATTTGTAAATTCAAAAATTAGTAAATTCAAATTTAGCTCTACTAAATATGATATAAAGCACATGAAGTGAATATTAGGCACAGAATACCATTAAAAGCCTGTATCAAAGAATGCAGTGGCAAAAATGTTTCCTCTGTTCTTTAGTTTTGGCTTCTGATGGTGGAATAAGGGCAGAGACTGTTCCCACCCTGTACAGAATGAATTGAAAGGAATAGAGTGAAAAGCCTGGTGGGTTTTCCACCATTATGGGACTTCCACCATTATACCACTTCAGTCATCATGAGCAGGGTGTCCAGAAGCCAATAAGGAAATCTACTTCACTAGAAACACTTACTGTGTTAGAGGATGTTACAACATGGAGGTTTATCCAGCCTGCAGGTGTGTAGAGATTGCAACCATGGTGGGTTTGTAGGATTATGTAATACACAAGGAATTGAGGCTTTGTACTCTAAAAGGGACCCAACCATCCCAAACGCTGGGGGACAAACCGAACTGTCCCCAGAAGTGGGCCCAGAGGGGGACCAGTAAAATAACAGACAGACTCATTTCAAAGATGATCCATGTCAGGGAGTTCGGAGTCAGCCAGGTGTGCCTGGTGAGGGTCCAAGATCTCATAGAAAGTTTGTGCAGAGAGCTCAGCCTGTTCAGGAAAGGAAAAGTCCATGCAGCACATGAAGTTCTCAGAGAAAGAGGCTACATTTTGGATAAAAATTAAGTCATTTTATATCATAGAGACATCAGAGTGTGTAGAACATCACCACTTAGAGCAGCCAATAATAGATGCTGTTAATTTCTATTTTTCACCTGGGGCAGCCAATAGATGGTGAAGTTTTCTGTTCTTTCAAACCATTTTTTTTTTCCAGACTGTTTTCCTATTCTTGCCATTAGAACAGTCAATGGCAGGTACCGATTCTTACTTTCTCAGGATGTTTTACCCTGTTTTATAGACTGTTTTTTCACCTTTTCAAATTATAAGTTGTTACAGTTCCTTGATTTTCCAATTAGCATGTGTCAAGTTTCTAGGTACCCAGCTGCACTTCAAAGATGCCAGCTGTACTTTTCAACGATGCTTCTGGTTCCTAGGCCTGGTTCCCAGGCTCACAGCTCCCAGGCTGGCAGACAATTTCTCTGTCAGTATTTCAGCAGGTGTTTTTCTGTTCAGTAATTTTCCCCTTGTTAGGTTGCCCTTCTGGCTGCTCACCTCAGAGAGAGAGAGGGAAAGGAGGTATAATTTCAAAATCCACATTATCTATCTTATCAGTGTTATAGAACTATCCTACTCCTTTCTGTAAGTGTCTCAATCCAGACAGCATTTATGACTCATGACACTGGGAAGAATGCATAGAAAATACTTGACAAAATAAACAAGGATGAACATGGACTTTATGTATTCATTGTGTTTGGATGCCCTTAGAGGTATTGAAAGGCTTAAAATTTCAGCCTAACTGTAATTCATTATTCAGTGGTTAACCCTATTAAAACTGTATTGCAATGAGAAGAAAAAAAGTTTCCTTTTTTGTTTTGTTATCTCAGGCTCGCTCCTGAGGCAAGAAAAATAACAGTAAGAGGAGGGTTGGGTTGGGTATGACATAATAAAAGGCCTTGTGCATATAACTGTAGAGTAAAAAAATGTGAATGGGAAAAAGATTGCAGCAGCACCCACAGTTTTGCAAGACTGAAAGTGGTGCTGTAAAGTTGCCAATTACTTCCCACAAAATAGGAGGAATATGGTATACTTAAGTACACCATTAGTATGCTAACAATGAAATTTAGATTCTCAATGATATACTTATGCTAAATACATGTCAATATTCCATTTTCTGTAAACTCTGAGTCAAAGAGCTTTTCAGAATGCTTTTGCTTAAGAGTGTGTTTATGTCTGAAATCTGCAATGTCTTTTCCTCAAATTGAAATGCCAGGCTGTTAAATTATACAAATAGAGTTAAAAAGACTCTGCATGGCCACTGTCTGTCTTCCAAAAAGAAAAGACTACACAAAGGAATAGTGATTAACAATGTAGGTGTGATCTTTAAGAGAAAAATTATTTTCCTGTGTTTTTCTCTTTTGACACATATGTCATCACCAAGTCCCACACCTGGTATTATTTTTTTAAAAGACAAAACTATAATGACAAGAAATTCAACTGATTATCACTGGTGTGTGGAAGGAGTTAGGCCTTTTGCTCTCTGGAGAATGATAGATGGTACCACTGATGGTATCTGCTCAAAAAGAAGTAATGATGTCTAGCCAGTAATGTAGTGTTGCAGTCAAATTACTATTATTACGATGGTTTTTTTCAGTCAAAATTACAAGTGAAAATTTGATTCTAATCATATGCTAATTAGCTACTTTGCAGCCGACACCAAGTTGGGTGGGACAGTTGATCTGCTCAGAAGGCTCTACAGAGGGATCTGGACAGACTGGATTGATGGGCTGAGGCCAATTGTATGAGATTCAACAAGGCTAAGAGCTGGGTCCTACACTTGGGTCACAGCAACCCCATGCAATGCTACAGGCTTGGGGAAGGATGGCTGGAAAGTGGCCTGGTGGAAAAGGACCTGGGAGTGTTGGTCAACAGCCAGCTGAATATGAGCCAGCAGTGTGGCCGGGTGGCCAATAGATGGTGAAGTTTTCTGTTCTTTCAGACCAATTTTTTTTTCCAGACTGTTTTCCTGTTCTTGCCATTACAACAGTCAGTGGCAGGTACCGATTCTTACTTTCTCAGGGTGTTTTACCCTGAGTAAAAAATCTCAAGTACTGTGTTCAGTTTTGGGCTCCTCACTACAAGAAAGACATTGAGGTGTTGGAGCGTGTCCAGAGAAGGGCAACGAAGCTGGTGAAGGGTCTACAGCACAAGTCTTATGAGGAGCGGCTGAGGGAACTGGGACTGTTTAGTCTGGAGATAAGGAGGCTGAGGGGGGACCTTATCGCTCTCTACAACTACCTGAAAGGGGATTGTAGTGAGGTGGGGGTCAATCTCTTCTGCTAACTAACAAGCGATAAGACGAGAGGAAATGGCCTCAAGTTGTGCCAGGGGAAATTTAGATTGGATATTAGGAAAAATCTCTTCACTGAAAGGGTTATCAAGCAGTGGAACAAGTTGCCTAGGAAAGTGGTTGAGTCACCACCCCTGGTGGTGTTTAAAAGACCTGTAGATGTGATGCTCAGGGACATGGTTTAGTGGTAGACTTGGCAGTGTTAGGTTAACAGTTGGACTTGATGATCTTAAAGGACTTTCCTACTTAAATGATTCTATAAGTCTATGGTTTGAGTGGGTGGGACAAAAGGTGAATGTATTTGACAAATTCCCAAGTTGTCTGAAAAGCTTTGTTACACTTGAACTGCTAAAATGAACTCGTAAGATGTACGTCATTTTCCTGTTTAATGCAGATCTCACCTGTCATGCACCAGTATTTGGAGATTCACTACAAGCTTAATTGTATCACTAATTCTTTAAGGATTAGAGGATATATTTTTGGCAGCAATATTATTTTTATCAATGTTCTCTGAAGGTTAACTATTTATGGAAATGGCAATGATATCATAATTCATTATGGACCTGGTTCCACCACTTTTCTTCCTCCAGAGGTGAAGCCTGAGAGAAGCCCCAATAAATCAGTGGTCACTTATATATATCATAGTATTCACCTTGAATAAGAATGGAAAAGTCAAGTCCTCTGCTGTCAAATTCCCTTTTGCCTTTTTTGATTTCACCCTTACATTTTGCCTACTCATTTAATAGTGGTATTTTCAATTGAAGATTCTACCAAAACATTCTTAGCACCATCAGATATGATTATTCATGAATGCTACAAATTGGAAATACTAAAGCTACTTCTTGCCTTTCTTATCGGAAAGAGCAATTTCAGCAGTAGTACAACAGAAGGCATTGTGAAGCATGTTGTTTTCTGTTCCTTTGAAATGCTTGCATCTTATTCTGAGTCTCTTTAAAAAAATCACATGTCAAAAGAGCAAGGAAAAGGCAACAACTAGCTATTGTGTTTCCATTAACGTAGCATCAGCCTTAAGTAGAAGCAAATAGGGCACAACGTTCTGGATGGAAGTAGAGAAGATGAACAGCAGAAAACTTGCAAGAAGAAATTACTGTAAGCCCTTTGAGTTGTGGGGTTTTTTTTAAAGCTAAATATTTCATATTTATTTTATCATTCCTTTAGATTCAGCTGAAAGAATTAAGTTGCTGTCTTAATGGTATTGCTAAATATATCCTGCAAGTATAAACCATTGTCAGGAAGCACTGGGCAACAAGGGCCATTTTTGGGTCTCAAAACATTTACTGAAGCTTGTCAGCTGGAATCTCAGGTTAGAATTTTAGGCTTCACTAACTACTTTTATAGTAATAAAAGAGAATCTGTGTTTAGAACAAGAAATTATATATTAGGAAGATGATTTGCATTCTGAATTCAAAGAAAGAGAAGTATTTATTACGTACATATTTTGAATAACATTGTATATAAGTGCATATATGCATATATAGCTATTCTTTCATATATACCTAAGTAATGATAAAATTCCCACTTCCATGCTTTGACAGTAGTCTCTGAATTTAACTGTTTATATGCTGATGCAAATTTCTAGCAGATCTCTTCATTATATCATTGTTACTATTCATATCTGTTAAACCTCATCAGAGTGTGGTGCTAATGGTTAGCTAGTCTCGATTTTCTCTAGTAAATCTTCCTTTACACAGAATCAACTGAGTGGTAAAATTTCACCATCTCATGAAGCTCTAGTGATTTCAGTTTCATTTAATTTTTAGTAGGGCAGATAGAAGTGAACTTATTTATTTAATTTCCAGTCTTTTCAGTTTAACATGACTTCCGTGTTTCCATTTGAACTAGCTGTTTCTTACCAAAGAGCCCTTTTCATAGCAAAAGAACTTTCATGCTCAGAAATAACAATCACAAGAAAAAGCATTATCCCCTCTGATCCACTGACAAGCTCTTTCTCCCAATTTCTCAGATCAGTTCAGCTATTTTTAACAAGATGTATAATGCTTAATGTCTGTACTGGTATCATAAAGTCAGCAGATAAATTGTGGGCTGAAAATTTTAAGCAGAATATCTCTGTGAAATTATAGCTGTATAGTACTTCAACAACAGAAGAAAGCAGAAATATCCTTCCTTTTCTGGAAATTCTGCCTTTCTGGATCCTGGATAAATAAGATCTGTGTTTAAGAAATTCTATTTCTGTTCTCCATCCAAACTTTCATTGACATATGAGAATGCAGAGCTACCTCTAAACCTCAGGACATAAGGTTTATACGAACAATAAATGCAAAGTATCCAAACTGAGTGAGAGGAACTCTTCTGTCTTAGGAGTGACATATTCTCATCAAATGACATGTCAGCTTCTGATAAAACCACCTCCATTGTGATAGCGACCAAAACAAACAAGCAAAAGTTCTATAGGTATTACTAAAGGAAGTACAAGCATAACTTGCTTAGCAAGTTAAAGACCTTGGAATAAAGTCCTAACATTGGACAGTCCATTACTTGAAACTAAGAAAGATTTCTGGCTATAGAGATCACCAGAACTTGAAAAAAAATTATGAACTTTAAATTTAAATGTCAAATTCAAATGTTTACCATGTAGACATTGACATGTGGAAAATCATCCTGTGTGCTCATCACAGTCAATGGAAAGCAGCAATTTCTATGACAAACATGACTTCCGTTAGCAACTTAATTCTGTTATTTCAGTGTTGATGTCAGGTATCATTTGAGATCCCCTAGAATACTTTTCACATCCACACAGGGTTTGCAGGTAAAATAACAGGACAAATTACTTTCTAAACCAGCAGCTAAAGCTCAGGTGGAATATCATAGAGTTCATTTAATGTCATTAGACACCTGTACAGAAGTAACTGAATTATCTTGAGGTGTCTATATGAGGATAAGATTAACTAAATCTTAGAATAGCATTTCTTCTTATGGACTGTAAAGGGAGTCTGTAGTGATTAGCTGAAGTAAAGATGTTTGCTATTTAGTTGTCTATATCTGATTCATAAATTATATCCTGGTTTACTCTGAAGGGAGAAGATAATGATTACTATGAAATGAATGCATAAAGAAATAACTGAGCGAGGGAAAAGTACAAATCTGAGGGTGAAATAAGTCAGAGTAACAGATTACATTTACGTGTCTATAGGTTTGTTAGGTATCTAAGCTCCCTATATAGTTGATGAACATCTAGTTAATGAAGTAAGTGCAGTCCAGTCAGTCAACTGAATTATTTAGTTCACTTTGAAGTACACACCTAAACCATTACTCAGTTCCCTAAATATCTGCACCTAGAGCTGTTTAAATGTCATTCTAGACATCTGTATAGGTCTGACATATAACACAGGTCTTACAGGAGCTGGAGTTGAAGGTCAGAAGGTATATCCCTCCCATCTAAATTCTAACACTAAATGCTTACATTTACATTCATGTTTAATAGCTAAGGCTTTTAGAAATATGGTGACATCAGAAGATAAAACTAATGATGTTAAAGGCTTCAAAGTTTCATTAAAACTTTAATTACAAATTAAAGGAAGATAACTTGATGATGATGATGATGATTAATAATAATAATAGTGAATAATGAGACCCTAAGTCTGTTCTTGAATAAAAAGTCTGAAGAACACCCTTCTGATGTTCTTGAAGGCCAGGTCTTTTGCACCTGTTTTTTTATAGTGGATGATTTAGCAGGGCAGTGATCATCCCCCTGTGCTGGGCACTGGTGAGGCCGCACCTCGAGTACTGGGTTCAGTTTTGGGCCCATCACTACAGGAAAGACATTGAGGTGCTGGAGCGTGTCCAGAGAAGGGCAACCAAGCTGGT
>JANZLQ010000008.1:11300682-11314965 GCA_026212715.1 Elanus axillaris
AACCAAGCTGGTGAGGGGCCTGGAGCACAAGTCTTGTGAGGAGCGGCTGAGGGAACTGGGGCTGTTTAGTCTGGAGATAAGGAGGCTGAGGGGGGACCTTATCGCTCCCTACAACTACCTGAAAGGAGGTTGTAGCGAGGTGGGTGCTGGTCTCTTCTCCCAAGTAACAAGCCATAGGCCAAGAGGAAATGGCCTCAAGTTGCAGCAGGGGAGGTTTAGGTTGGATATTAGGAAAAATTTCTTCACTGAAAGTGTTGTCAGGTATTGTAACAGGCTGCCCAGGGAAGTGGTTGAGTCACCATCCCTGGAGATATTAAAAAAGCACATAGACGAGGCACTTCAGGATATGGTTTAGTGGGCTTGGTTGATAGTTGGACTTGATGATCTTAAAGGTCTTTTCCAACCTAAATAATTCTAGGATTCTATGATACTATGATTTGAACAAACTGCTGCTCTTTGACTAGCTTTATTGCTCATTCTCCTTGCCTGCTTTTTCTGGAAATTATTTTAAGGTGTGCATGCACTTAATGAAGAATCAATATCCCTATCCCTTCAGTAATATTATCCTTTTCGGCAAGGCCTATAAGCTTGTAAGCATCCATCCTCCCTGCTTTCTAGCCACTCACTTTTTGTACTTAATAGCTCATACTAAAGTACACTAAATTATAAGCAACTAAATAAAACATATACACCTTTCACACAGACAGTAAAAGAAATTTTAAAATGATCGTGTATTACATTTTAATAGCACTGCAAATAATAGATTAATATTAATATTCTTGATTTAAAAGCAGTTTATATATTTTGGTCTAATTACTTTGCTTGTTAACAAACTAAACCATGCAAAACCCTTTACTACCTTTTATCTACAGACTTACTGGAGACCTAGCAGGTGACAAAAAGCGAATTTCATGCAAGAATTATAAATTGCATAGACGGATAGCCTGATTCTAGCAGAATCAGCTAGATTTTGTGGGCATAGTATGCACAACTTTTTGCTATCTTTATTTAGCTTTCTTTATTTTATTTAGTTTTATTTGCGTTGTGACATTTGGGTTTAATTTTTTTGTTTGTTTGTGTTTTGTTTTTTAAAGTGTTCGTGATAAAACTGGCAGGTCTTTTTGCCAGCTTATAATTAAAGTGCTCAAAGTAGTCTGAAACTAAGATCTTATAAACACTCCTTGAACACAATTTCTCTTAATTTTGGTGGTTTTCTGCTTCTTAGAGAGTCTCTTGACACCTATTAGTGAAGTAGGTGAAGAGTCTTACTTATTTTCATTTGGTGATTATCTTAGCCGATATATCTTGTCTTCTCAGGCATGGGCAGAAGTCAAAGAAAACATAGGTAAAAATGCACTTTTTATCATTAGGCTGGCTAATCCTTGTCTGTGCTGGGTTTAAAGCTTCTTAAACCTTTGTATTAGGGACTTCAGCATAGAATGGATATCTCAAGAAAAATACTTTACTGCAAGGTTTGGAGGGGAAAAAATGTTGAGATGTTATACTTGAAAGTGGATAGAGCTCAATCTTACAATGGCATGCTTAGAAAGTATGTTAACTTCATATCAGCTATTATCATCTTGATTTCCCTGACTTTGTGAAAGACACTAGGCAGGCTCAATAATGTGGTTAAAACCACAAAAGTCAGCTGTGCTACATCCATCACTATGTATTGTGTCAGATGAAATCAGTCAGTCTGCCTGCTGCAGGACCTTAGGAGTGCTGCCTGCAAATAGAAACACAAATAGTAGAATAAATAATACTAATTAAAAAAATATGTTTGTGACTTCAGGAGCTGTAGCTGGTTTTGTGAATTAAAGCAATCTTGTCTGATAGCACACATCTGTTTAAAGAGAGTATAAACAACCATATAAAATTTCCAAATGTTTTAAAATTGGGAGAGAAATACTCTCTAAAGCACTGTTTATTAGAAGAAAATGTTTCTAAGGCGGATTCTAGCCTGTTGTAACAGAGCTAATTTGTGTGACGTTCTTAACTTAGGTCAGTTCAGCTTCTTTTCATAATATACATCTTTCATCTTTTTCACTTTCCTACTGAAAGAATTCACCTTCACATATCAAATAACTATAGACAGAGAAGAGATTGTCATCCAGAGATGATGTTAGGTTTGTTAAATTGAAAAGTTTCTGTCAGTGATGCCATATATTGACAAAACTCTTCAGTGAGGGTGGGATTAATTTAACTTCTTTTTGCATGTCTAAACTTGAACTGGTTGCCCAAACTAGCCATAATAGATAAGGTAGGTCTAGCTATGAAGTCAATGAGTCTAAATAAATGTAGTCATCTACTTTAGGAGGTAATGAATTGCACTATGAAGTGAACTTTACTAGCTATATTAACAGACTCTGCTTACTACAGAGCAATTGTAGTGACTATTCAGGGATAACTCACCATATCATAGTTAGTGTAGGTCCTATTTAGGTAGAAGTTCTAATGTATGTCTTCTCTACTAGTTGTCATGTCCTGATGCTGTATAGCTTTTAGAAAGTAATTTTTCAGATTGTACACAAGCTTAGACTGGGCCTCTCTGCCTATGTTGTTTGTGCAGTTATCAACCATATGTGACTAAACTATGTGGTTTTACTTTCAGAGTAAACTGGTCATGATGAGAAGTACTGTTATAAAAAGTGCAAGAAAAATAGCCAGTTTCTAAGAAAAATGTCAGAATCCAAGGTAACATTTTCACTGGTTTTCATACTAAAGTCAGGGAAGAACACTGCTAACCCATACTTTATGTAATCTGCACGGACAGAAGCAGACACATGAATGCTTGTTTTATTTAAACTTCCGGTTGGATTGATAAGAAAGGTCTTTCCTTGTGCAGGTGTGCTCCCATCTTGAGTGTTACAGCCAGCATGCCAACATCTCTGTATAACTGTTTATGTCCTTTTAGACAGACAAACCTTTTGGACTGGTGAAGTCTTTAATTAGAGGATTGAATAGTTTGGACTGTGAGTTTACATGCCATTTTAACTACAGAATGATAAGCTGTAGAAAACTCAAAGAACATGGACCAGATAAACCTGGTAATTTAATCTATAGTTATTGCTCTAGAAAAGGTTCAACTAAAATTGCTCTTCTGACAATAGCTGATTTTTTTTATTTCATGTATACATAGAAGACATACTGTCTAAACTCTTGTCATGGCCATTTGATTGAAAATAGAATAAGAAGTTCTCCAGGACCTACCACCTTCCATCAGATACGTACTTAGAATTTTCTAAAAATTAAGAAAAAAAAGAGAACCACTTCATTTTACCTCTTTATTTAACAGGGCAAGATAAGTGCTTGGACTTCCTCTCAGCTTTCAGCAACCTCAGTCTCACAATGAATTACTCTAAATCTGTTCCTGGATAAAAGCATAGTCATGCTTTTGATGCATATATTTGAGTTCTCCAACTGCCCCACTTCAGTAGTACTGGGACACTAAGACAAATGACACGTATGTCACCTTCAACTTCCTGCAGAAGCATCCATATACCTATGCATCCATAAATGCATAGGTATAGAATGAATAAAATATTTTTAATAAGAGCTAATAGAATGAGTAATTAAATTGTAATTGTTACCAGAAAATAATAAACAAAAAGTCTGATTTGGCATCCTTCACCCTGCAAGGCTGTAGAACATGTACCAACACACTGGTGGATTGCTTCAGGAGGGCAGAGAGGCACCAAAAGGGGAAGGGGGAGCATAAACAAGTTGTAACATGCCCAGGGGCTATGGACTGCTCCTCAGAGGCCCACCAAGGGGCCCCTGGTGCAAATCCTGTCATATGCAAAGAAGATCCCTGACCTGTGATCTGGTCTGAGAGGCCCTGGCATCCAGGCTCAGCCCAACATAACTATGCAGTATTAGTGGGTGAGTCTTCGGGCTTTGCACAGTGCTAAAGTTACAAGGAACACTGTGAAAATGAGAAACCAGAACAAAATGCCGACTTCAGATGACCATATGCAGGGATACAGTAGGTGAAAGACCCTAAGAGGTTCCCTGAAAAGACCACATGAAAACAGAAGAATGATCCCATTAAGTGCAAACTGGATTTGAGGTTAAGTGTTTTACAGAAAGGGCAGGTGATCGGAGGTAGCTAAGTTTGCCCATGGTTTGGGGGGATCTTTCAGGACCTGGAAGACCATTGAGAGATCCAGGCTGGTGCTATAAGTGTTTCCTTACCCTCAGGGCAATGCTGCAAAGAAGAGGCAAAAAGCTGAGCATGCAGTCAATCCTGTCATGTTAGACAACAACTGCTGCAAAAACAGCAAGACCCAGGTTTTGGGACACAGACTGCAGTCCCGTGCTCTTAGAGGTAACAGCTTCTGCAGAAAGAGCAAGTGGATCAATAAGAGTAGTGGGGGTGTTGCAAAGCTAAAAGACCATAATTAATTTCGGGGACAGAAGCAGCAGCAAGGTGGTGATGATAAAAAGGCTGGTGAAGCCGTTCGTTCTAGGGCCTTGGCTTACAGGCTGGCAAAACAGAAGAGAGTGTTACAACAAACACTGCTAATTAGGAAAGCTAGACTAATTTTGCATTGCTGCAAGTATCTTGTTGGCAAAGGGTTATGGGGAACACAAGGGCCCTTAAATACAAACTGCTTTTCTGAACACGGTGAACCAGTGAATATGTCTTCCGTTAGGGCAGAAGTTGACACCCTGGAAGGGACTTCCTTGTTACTGCAGCCCTCTGCAGAGCAAGAGCCTGTTGGACACAATGAGGATGTTTCCCAGGGGGTGTCCACCTGCTGCACTTCCAAGTCCTGATGACTAATTTGAAAGCCCAGCTTTACACCCCACCTTCAAATGTAGCAGGGGTGGTGAAGGACGCTGCCCCATGGCCTCCATGCAGCATATTCAGCAATGGCAATGGCCAGTCCAGAGGTCTAGATGATATGTAGAAGAGCACAGCTCCATTAGCTGAGATCAGATAGCACTGTATGAAGCTTATGATAGATTTGTTCAGGGTGTAGAGCAAATTTGCAATCATTTACGCCAGCTGTTTGAACCTCATTGATGTACTTAAGAAGTGATGCACTTAAGAAGACCACAAAGGTCTTGTGAAATAAGATACCCTTTGTATACACAAGGCATGCCTTGCTAATGACTATACCCCTGAAGAAGAGCTAAAAGACTGTTAAGAAGAGAACATCCTACCCCAGGAGGAGCCAAAAAGTTGAATAATTGCTAATAGGCATGAAGTCAACAAAAATCTTTGATAACTGGAAGAAAGGTAAAGGCAGCAAGGGGAGATCAGGACCACTGACTCAATTCCAGACTAAAAATACTTACCCCCCACTGTCCTTAAGCATGTGCTGTAGAATAAAACACTGTACCTTTAATTCGAAGCAGGAAACTTTAGCCCAATAGAAACTGCTAGATAAGTGACTACCAGTAATAGTTTTGGGGAAGAACTTTGGAAATTGAATATGTATAAATGGACTGTATAAATTGCTTGCCCATTTAGGCATGAGGGCTGCTAGCTTTGTGGATTACCACCTAGCCCTAATACTTGCACAAACATGAATTGGAGTAAAATACCTCTGCTCTGTGTGTATATTGGCGTTTCGCACACCAGGTAAACGGCCCCACTTGTGGGACAACATCATGATTATGCTCAACTCCATCTTGAAGCTGTCAGCGTGAGTTTGTATTCTTTCAGTATTGATTGAAACAGTATGACCACTGCAACATTTCTAAATTGGGTCAGTACTCTCCTACAAATTAAGAGCGAGCGGTGTTTTGTTCAGACCTTTTGACTTACTATCAATACTGTAAAAGCCATGGGGGGTGGGGCGCGCCGACCCTGCAGTCTATCCCCCATTCCAAGATCACAGACAAAAGTGATGCTATTCAATTGATCTAAATAACAGCAACAACTTGTTTTGCTGGCAGTCACAGAGCTTACAGCAGAGAGGGATCTGACAAATGCAGAACTGTTAAGCAGAGCAAAAAAGCTAGACGACAAACTGGGATGGTCTGTGCATGGGAAGGTCACACACTGAGTGGCATCCCCTTGTTGGAGCATCTTCTACATGTTAATATATGCATCATCCTTCTATCTGAAAAGAGTTGGGGGATTTTTAAGCCAAACCACAGTTTTAGATATCCTAAGACCCTTCCCTCCTTTTACCTGATGAACATTATTATGATAAGGATGTCAGCAATGTTTTTAAGGTGAGAAACTTTTGTGACCTTTCTTACATACTGTATAATCATGGTCATAGCTACATCAACAAAACAATATCCTATTGGAAATGCCCAAATTACTTCTGAGAATTTTGATACCCTGATGGCCTTCTCTGGGATAGTTTAAGCAAAGGTGTACCTGCCCCATGGGCCCTTTTTCCCTGTGCTTCCTATGATAGTAAATGGCAAGCTATTGTTTCCCTTGTGCTGCTCTGGTGCTGAAACCTGCCAGTACCTCTGCACCCACAATGATGAAGAAAGAACCCTCATGGGTACCTGGTGTCCCTGGGAACTAAACAAACCTCTTGGGATGGGTCACAGGGCTGATGAAATCTATGAAGTTCACCATCTACACACGAGGCCACAAGATTTGTGTCATAATGTTTAAAGTTGAATAGGTTCTTAGCATAATTTCCACAAAAGGCATCATTACCTATGAACTAAATAATGGAATTGGGCAGCTGTCCTAGAAACAATTTTCCCTGGTTGCTGACATTACTGCCAGCTGGTATGCTGAACACACTTCTAAAGTGTGGCTAAACAATTTCCAAACACCTTTTCAAAAGTGGGATGGCCTTTTTATACAGGCTACAGAATATACTTCCAACATCTGCATCATACATCACAAGAGCACCTTGATATCCAGGGAGACCATTGCCAGCCTGGGCTCTGTAATAATATACATAAAAGCACAGGTACCCATAATTTTTTCCACTATGTTTTGACATAGTTTCTTAAAATATCAGAGGCTTCCAGGGCCAAAGATGCAGCTTCACAATCACCTTCTCAAAGCAAAATGAGACATGATTGTTCTAGTCTGTCTTTATTTCAATACTGATCGTGTCAATGTGTTGGCAGTTTACTAGCACGTTGTGCAGCTTATCATATGTCACTGTTATGATTTCATTGTTATTTCCACTGGCTGGAACACAGTCCCGAACCAGCTGGTGCTCTGTAAGATCTGTGTAAAGGTAGACTGAGTTAAACTCTCCAGTGATGTCTGCCACAAAGGGAAATTTCTTAGCAGCAACTCTCACAGAAGCCCCCAAAACACATACCAGGTCCCAAGTGGTAGAAAAAGTGTAAGGTTTTACATCTACTTTGAGCTTTATTTTTTCTTATGATTGGGTCATGGACCAGGCCCACTGCTGAAGGGTCAATAGTTGAAGCTTTGTTGTGAGGGTTAAGATGGTTCGTACATTCCAGAGATATTCCAGCTGTGTTGGTACCATATTTCCACCAGCCCCACCTCCCACTAACTGGAGAGCTCCAGGGGCCTCACCAGCTGTGCAGTAAAGTTTGAGCTGGTGCTTTGTGGACAGATTCTGGCACTGGCATTGCTGAGTAGCATGACGTAGAAACCCCCATCCACCATCCTTCTTTTTCTCCACTCTCTACTGCCAGGCACTAGATATCCTGAGCATGGGAGGTTTCTCTCCAGCTGTTGAACTTCTGGGGCCAGCCACACCATTTCAGTAGCAGCTGTTTATTTCTTCTTTTCCATTTTGCAGCAATGATCATCTCAATTTTGTAGATTCAGTCCTCATGAGGACTGACTTTTTGAAGTTCTTCAGTGTCAAACGTTCCTTTGACTACTTCATAGTAAACCATATCTATTAAGTGGTACACAGTTACCTGTCCCCTTCTCAAGACTTCAGCTTCTATGAAATTTTCATCTGTGAATGGCTGCTCATAACCTTTCTCAAATCCTTCTGTTGTTCTAGACACACAGATGTTGTCTCCCTTTTTGAGAAGAGGTGCAGATTCTTTAATTTTAAACACATCTCCATACATAACTTTCCAAATGCTTGCAGAGTTTAAAAGGTTCACGTCCCAGGCTTGGCTCTGCTAGTTAAGCTGTGGAAGCTCTTTATAAACTCCAACAACACACTGATGTTGTATGCTGTTGTACTGGTTTTGACTGGGATACAGTTATTCTTCATAGTAACTTGCATGCTGGTGTGTTTTGGATTTGTGACTGAAACAGTGTTGATAATTCAGGGATGTTTTAGCTGTTGCTGAGCAGGGCTTAGAGAGAGCCAAGGGCTTTTCTGCTTCTCACCCCAGCAGCGAGCAGGCTGGGGGGGCACAAGGAGTTGGGAGGAGACACAGCTGGGATAGCTGACCCCAACTGACCAAAGGGGTATACCAGACCATATGGTGTCACGCTCAGAGATAAAAACTGGGGAGGGGGGGGGGGGAGAAGGAGGAAGGACAGGATGGTTACAGTTATGGCATTTGTCTCCCCAAGTAAACTTTATGTGTGATGGAGCCCTGCTTTCCTGGAAATGACTGAACACCTGCCTGCCACTGTGAAGCACTGAATGAATTCCTTGTTTTGTTTTGCTTATGCACACAGCTTTTGCTTTACCTATTAAACTGTCCTTATCTCATCCCACAGGTTTTCTCACTTTTACCTTTCTGATTTTCTCTACCGTCCCACTGTGGGGGAGTGAGCGAGCAGCTGTGTAGGGCTGAGCTGCCTACTGTGTTGAATCGCAACAGCTGTAAAATATGTCCCCATCTCAGTTCTAAGTGTCCTGTTTAACTGCTCTGTGACAGAGGTTTTACCTTCATTATTAGCAACAAAATGGTGAACATTGCACTGCTTTAACAATTTTTATAAAGTACAGTCAGTCTGTAATATACGAGACTTGTGCCCCCTGCTAAAAGTTGCTTTTAAAGCACAAGCTGTCTCAGAACCTGTTTCACGTTTTACTCCAATGGCCCAGGAATGTTTGCATAATATGGCTATCACCTTTAAAACTTAACACTGTCATTGTCTTTGGAGAACTGTTGCACACTGGCCAAGTTTGCCTGCCATTTTGCATCCATGTCTTCCACAATCACCTTGTTTCTTTTCAAGTGCTTTCTTACAGCCTTGTGCAAGGTGTAAGCATCCTGGATTGCAAGCTAGATTGACACGACTTCAGTTCAGATCAGCAATTTGCCTCTTAGTGGCTTCAAAAGGCTTCCCACCTTTATAATTTAGGCAGGTTTTTTTGTCTGCTATGTAATCACCAGCCCTTTACTGTACCCATCTTTCAGTCTTATGTGCAGTATCTATTTAAAAACATTTTCCTTGAAACAAACCCAGTCTCCTCTTCTTTTTTATCAGTGTTCCTTAGTCACATTTTATGTCAACAGCCAACTGTAAACTTCACAAAAAAATCTGCATTTATCTAAAGTTCAGGGCCAGTCAAAACCAAAATTTGGGGTTGTATTAAAGTTCCAAGAAAATTTATGCTATGAAAAATATCTGAAAATTGTTCCTGAGTAAATTCCAGAGTTTTGCTAGTAACAGCACTGAAATTGTTTAAAGACAAATTCTGAAGTTATGTAAATCTTTGTAGTCATTAATGTAATAATTATGTTCTCAGCAATGATTATGGTCCTGTCATTTTAGAAGAACATACTTCTGCAAAGGTGTAAACTCTGTCTGCAAGAAAGAGTTTAATGAAAACTGGCAATGTCCAATTCATAGTAACAGAGGCTGATGTTCCTGTAATGTACAAAGTGTGTACTGCTGCTTTGTTTCACTTACTGTGCTTCTTTCCAAGCATAATGTTGAATTCAGAGCATTGTCCAGGTTTGTGTTTCAAAATGTTTACAAAAAAATGGAGTAAAATCCCATACCAACAAATTATTTAGCTTAATGATAACAAAGACTATAATTGAAATATAAATGTAATACATTTTTCTGCATCCTTCTGGTATATGAGTGGGTATATGTGTGCATGTGTGCATATTTATATTTTTACAACATACACATATATAGATATGTGTATTTATGTTTCTACACACATACATTTTGAACGAGTATTTCTGTGAAGGTCTATGTATGTCTACACACACAGTTGTATGTCTTTTGTCCTCTGTTATTTGCAGGAACAGCTTATGAATGTTGAATTATCTCTTTGAAAGTTAAAGATTATGATTTTACTATATATGAATTAAACTTTTGATGTGTTCATATTGCAAAATTAATAGGAAAAGCACTGGCAAATATTCAGGAACTGATCATTTAACATTTGCATGTGAATCCCTTCATAAATCCATAGGGAATGCTTAAGATAAAACTCTCATGTGAATAATAACTAACTGTAAAATGTCTGGATAAATAAGTAGAATGATCAAATATCATGGTACTGGAAATACTTTCAGACACTTTGGCTTATTTTTGTAAAAATATGTTGAAAATAATGGTACTTAAAATTGGTTGGTGGTTGCAAGATCACAAAATATAGTATTTTATGCCTACCACATTTAGCCTTCAATGACAGTGCAAGTTCATAATCTGTATTCATGGAGCACTAGGTATACTTTCTCCCTTCCTCCTTCTTTGGCATGCTAATCAGTTTCCATAAAATAGAAATGTGGCCAGAAACTCAAATTTGAGGTCTGACACAGGTTCACTTCTCCTTCAAAGGAAAACTCTGACTGCACATGACATTTATATATGGCTAGAAATATAAAATAAATTCTGAGATTAGATATGGTACGTGTTTCCAAAGAAATAAAGGAGATCTAAAGTCTTGTAGAAAACATAAAAAGATGAATAATTCATATAGCCTGAAATCTAAGGTGTTAAGCGGTTACATTAGACCACAACATCATTTTATTTTTTTATTTATAGGTGCTGCTCAAGTATTTTCATTTTTTACATTAACACATAATACATACTGCCTGATGATGTAGTAGAAATAGCCAGACTCTGGAGAGGACTTGGAGAAAAGGCAATGACTCTAAAGGGCATGCCACACTAGTGTGCTGCAATGACTATAGGCAGGGTGCTTGACTTGGCTGTCTTCATCCGCCAGGCCTAAGAGTTGGCAGGGATAAGTGGCCCTGAACTGAGGGGATGATGGATTAATCGTAGTCCCAGTGGCTGATCAAGGCACTGCTGTCTAGCCATCTTGTTTGTGACTCTGCTGGAAAAATCTGCAACATGAAGTTGCACATCAGAAAAAGTATACCATAATATCAAAAAAATTTGAGAGGCAGTGGGCTTAGGGAGTAATGTGGGAAGTTTTATGAAATGTTCTCAAAAGTAAAGGGATATCAGACTGGAAAATCCCTTTAATTTCATTTTTAGAACACCTTTTTGTCTTACTACTTTTCATCAGTAAGCAAAAGGATTTTAGATATGGATTGTTCAGTGATAATCTATTTAAAATCATTGCATGTTTTTAGAGTGCTCCACTTCCAGAGGACATGTTATTCACTAACAGACTTAGGTGACTGATGTGGAAGAGATTCTGAGAGCAATCTCATTAGTTCTACTGGGAATAACACATAATTTTACTCTTATTGACAGAGAACTACAAAACACAAGGAAAATTATCCATGGAGAAACTTCACCTGGCTTTAACAGTAATAGCTACAAGATTAATTAATTTTCATCATTTCATGTGCTTTTCATAACAATATGAAAGGAAAATTAAACAAAAACAGAGTCTGTGAGCTAGTGTCCCTAACTTTAGGCATACTTCTTGTGTCTAAAAGATTACATGCCTGCAGCAGTACTTTATTCTCTGTATAGCCAATAAAGACAGGCTGGCATAGGGAAATTCTCTCAAACTAAGCTATGCATAGCCCTTAGCAGATATCTGCTGCACTTCACACACTGAACAGGAACTACAAACCATGTAGTACTAAGTAAAATAGGACAAGGATTAATTCCTGGCCAAGAGAAGCAAGAAACAAGCTATCATTGCTTTTGCCTATTTCCCCCTAGAGAAAGTTGTCTTTACCAGTGCTATGTCATTTGACATCTTCTATAGTCAGGTAGTGTTCCTTTGACCCCCCCCAGTTACCATTTTGTGTGGGTTTTTTTTCCAGCCTGGAGCATCCAAAATAATTTAGAATTTTAGTACAATTTTTTATGACATTGGCCTTATACCATGAGGTTCTGGAAATGAAATAATCCTAGGATTTTTCCTGAATATTGTTCTGGAGAAAGCTGATTGGAGCTGTTCAAAGCAGAGTCAGACTTGAGCTAACAGCTAAGATCAGGCATTCAGAGATTAATTGCTCTTCTAGCCCTCTTTCATCAGGAGTACAGCTAATAGTATGCACTTTCTTGCTACAGCTTTTTCTCCATGCAAGTAAGTACACAAACAGAAATCCAGTGTTTAAATTAGCTGGAGTGGATCCCACCTCCTAAATTTAGAAGTGAAATCCTTTTTTATTTGTCTTGTTCTTATACATCTTCTGAAAGGATCCCTGTTCTTAAAGACACAATTTTCTGAAAATTTCAAGTATTTATGTATACAGATTTTAAACAGAACTGTGCCATCTATTTAAATTCCATTTTGTTGTCCTTCGATTGCGGCAAACTGCAGAATTCAAATTTAGTTGCAAAATAATCTAACAAACTCTTTGGGGAATGAAACTGGCTTAGGACAGACTATGACATCCATGTCAATGTCCCTTAGATGGGATATTGAATAGCTGCATAATCACAAAAGAAATAAAAAAAGAAGTGCACCGCACACATACTATTCAATGGAATTGATTTAGAGCTTGTGGATCTCTACTCAAACACTCATCCATGCACACACATCAAGTTTAATGTGCATGTGTTGATAAGCAGGTCTTCTGCGGTGCATTTTATCAATACAGATAGCTTCACTAGTGAAGAACATCTGTGCTGCTGGAGGAGAAAAGGGAAATAAGGAAGTATGTCATGTCCAGTATCTGTTCTTTTGCTTTGATGTTTTCAGGAATCTTCTTCCCCCAGAGAAAAGCCCAGTGAGTCCCTGAACTCTCCAGAATAACCCACGAGTAAACAATTCACTTATACAGCTCGTAAAAAATTCTTGCATGGTCTAGTAAAGCATGTTGCAATTTCTGTCCTTTGTGTTTAGTAATCATGGAAAATCTATATTGTTACTCTAACTGAAAGAATAAATCCATTTTGCTCTCTCTATAGACACTCAAACCCCCTAAATACTGCATAAACATCTTTATAGTTCAAATTTCTTGCATGTTACATGTTTTAAAAATCTGTGCCATCCTAAGGAGGTCGGGAATGGGATGAATATATTGTCAACTTAGAGGTCAGCCTACAACTACTCAAAGAAATTTGAACTTGCCCTTCAAATATTATGTTGTTTAACTTATCAGCAAAATAATGCCATTGGGAAAACCCCTCTTTCCAAAGCTATTTAAATGTTTGTTCATGCTTCAGTGACACAAAGAACCTATTTAAATGTAAATAATGAAATGCTAGAAGGCATCGCTATTGGCATTTAACCCACAACAAATAAAGGCAATAAAATTTTGAATGCCTGCCTTCCATCTAAGAATGGTGCTAAACCTCCATGTTATATTATATACTTACTTATACTGTCTGTTATATATACATGGGTATATGTAGTTATTGATACGAACACAAACCCACATATATACATATATTTCTATATCTCTTTGGTAGTGATGTTTTTTGGTTTGGTTTGGTTTGGTTTGGTTTGGTTTGGTTTTTTAAATAACTACTTCTGCATACTCTCCATCCAAAATTCCTCAAAGATTAATTTGTGTCAACATTAAACTGCACCAAAATCAGTAAAATACCTTTTTGCTAAATGCTTATTTTTCATAGTGTACTTGAATCAGGAAATTAGAGCAGTTATGTTTCTAAGTTCAAACACTCGTAAGGCCTTTAAACAATAAGGTAGTCAGGGTTAAATTCCCAAGCACTCAGGAAGAACATTTTTTGTTCTTGTCTCTCTTATAAATAAATAAATTCTTCTGTTGCCACATAATGAACTCTTATAATCGTCAGTGACTAGAGCATTAATTACATTAACTCTTGTAGGCATTCAAACTCAAAGCTTTATTCCCTCGTCTGGGACTGTCAGGAAGAATATTAGAGGCAGTTTGTTAAACGTTTCGTTTAGACCTGTCTCTGCCATCTTCTTTCTATTCAGCCATTTCTGTTCTTACCCAGTAATCTTTCTGAATTGGAGACAGGCCAGCAAAGACATTATTCATCACCATCTTTTAATGTACCAGTGGAACTGCAGTGCAAAGACAGATCATTGTTTTATATTTCATCAGTGAAGTGACTGAGATTCCCCC
>JANZLQ010000008.1:11321442-11336033 GCA_026212715.1 Elanus axillaris
CTTGTGACCCCGTGGGGGACCCACGCTGGAGCAGTGTGCTCCTGAAGGACTGCAGCCCATGGAAGGGACCCACGCTGAGGCAGTTCTCCCACATTGGAGAAGTCCATGGAGGACTGTCTCCTATGGGTGGGACTCCACACTGGAGCAGGGGAAAAGTGAGGAGGAAGGAGCAGCAGAGACAACGTGTGATGAACTGACCACAACCCCCATTCCCCATCCCCCTTTACCACTCAAGGGAATGAGGTAGAGAATTTAGGAGTGAAGTTGAGCCCAGAAGGAATGGTGGGGTGGGCAGAAGGCCTTTTAAGATAGGGTTTTATTTCTCATTATCCTACTCTGATATGATTGGCAATAAATTAATTTCCCCAAGCCTAGTCTGTTTTGTCTGTGATGGTAATTGCTGAGTCTTCTCTCCCTGTCCTTATCTCGACCCATGAGCCTTGCATCATATATTCTCCCCATCTGTCCTGCTGAGGAGGGGGAGTGACAGAGTAGCGTGGTGGTCACTTAGCAGCCAACCAAGGTCGACCCACCACAACCTGTAACTGAGTTTTCCCACTGTGATAGTATTCTGGAGGAATTCCAATTTAAATTTAAAGTACATGAGTAGTAGATAAGCCTGGATTTATATGCAGCCTTCGGCTCATGCTTAGTTGGCATTATCCAAGTGGAAACTTAGTGTAGCATACATAGCATAGTTCAAAATCACCTTAACCTCTTTGAATGAACTTGTGACTTGTTAAACAAAACTGTCTTCTTTGCAACCTTATGACACTACTGAGGAAGTTAAATAAAATACTGTGTGAATGAAAGAGATTTTCATGCAAGGCACCCATTATAAAAAAAAGGATAGTGGATTTGTAAATGGTAAATATTGGTGATTATTGGTCTAAACTGTCACCTTTAGAACTCACATAATGTTTTTGCATTTCTCCACAATGCGAACAGAGTCCTGGCAGCATGGAACATTCTGAAGGAAGTTTTGGGGTTTTTTTCCCTTTGAACTGTTTTTAAATCCCAGTTGAAAGAAAGATTTACAAATTATATAACAATCAACTCTCCATAGTCTGCAACTATAAGCAGTTATGATCTATTCTGGAAAAAGGTGTACAAGAAAATAAAATTAAAATATTACTGCATATTAAAATATTAATACATATAAGAAATGTACTTTGTCTTTCTGAACATTTTTTTTTTCTATTTTCCAGTAGCAGAATAAATGTTAAAGCTTTGGTTTTCAGCAATTACTTTTACATAATGAATATTCCTTTTTCAGGTGAAGCATAATACTTAATTTTCTCTATTTTTGGTATAATTGCAATAGCAGAGCCTTCTAGAACTTCAGAGGACCATTATCTATCTACCTACACATTATGATACATGTGAAATTTTCAGAGTTGATGAAGTTTAGGGTAAATATAAAATAAAACCTGATTGTGCCTATTTTGTTTTCCATGAGACAAATTGGTTTGTTGGGTAATTTAGATCATTGATTCACTCAGATTAGTATTTTTATTCTGTCCCTGGTTAGTAGAAAGTGCAAAGAAATCCTGATACCCATGTTTGTGTTAGAATATTTTGCTGATCAAGACAAGGGAAAAAACCTTTCTTTTAGTCATGTTTAGTCATGTTGCACTGTTAAACATGCTGTAGAAAAGTGAAATAGAAAAGTATGAAGGATATAAACTACCGGGTTCAGTTGCAGTTTTCCAAATAATCACAGAATGTTCTATTGTGGTAGGACAGAACCATGCTGTTCATACAATGAACAAGGGAACTGGTCATAACTTAATCACTCTGGATCTTCCCATGCAATTTTTCTATTACTTGTCAATAGAAATGGTGTTCTTAAATTATTTAGTTATTTTCAAATTTTCAGTCTTGGAGGATTCTCTCACTAAAGAGCCTACTTTTAAAATTCCTTTTGTGACCCAGTAAAGATACTTAATTGAGTAACATGATTATGAATAACACGATAAAGTATCTCATTTTGTTCGAATGACCTTGATTGTAGTTATGTCTGTGTGATGTTCCCTTTGATTGTAAAACCTCAAAGATCATAGGCCTAGTATGTAAATTATGTTTTACCTCTTCTTTCCTATACGTGAACAGAATGTATACCCAAGCAGAAAAAACTATGGCCACGAAATTCCTTCATCCATGATTATTATGGCAGAACTAGATAAATATAGTTAATCAAAACTGTAAAACAAATAACTGCTCTGTAAAAAAATAAAATAAAATCTCAAAACTATTACTTCTGTTGGTTGGTCTCACCAATGGTGAGAAGGTGCTTAAACCCACTCTCTGTATACCTATTTTTAGAGCTTTATTGATTGTGTATGTTATATTCATAAAGTCCAGACACAGAATTTTACCTTCCTGAAGATATACTTTTAATCGCATCAATAATAAGGTATCCTTGATACAACATATGCATCTGACTGTAATACATTTCACTGAAAAACATGGCATACTAGTCCATTTATTTAAGATGGAGTGCTACAAGAGCTGGAAAACTGGATTTGAGACTAGTTTTGTCTATTAACAGTCTGTGAAGTTGGATTTTGGTTTGGGGTTTTTTTTCCCCCAAAGACAAGGTACTCTAGAGGACATAAAGCCAGCCACAATGGAAATGTGTTTGAAGTATGATAAAAAATCTACGTCTACAGTATTATTTTTTTGTCTGAATGATGCCTCACATAGCAAATTGGCATTAATATTTTCTGACTTAACACTACTTCTACTTCCTGATTTTGAACATCTGATGCAAATTGATTTTCATTTCATTTAGTAGCCCCAGGGCAAACTGAAATCTTACTGCTGCTTATAAAGAAAGAAAGAGTAGAGAACCTGTCCAACAGTCTAATGATAACATGCTGTGAAATCCATAGAGACTCCTGCTCCCTGAGGAATAGGTGTGGTGTAAGTATCATGTTGCTGAAATCCTTTTTCTTAAATAAAATTGACAGATATTGTTTGAGCATAACAAGACATTGGGAATGGATAGAGGCAATATTAGGCTTGCTGGCATTAGGAATGATAATACACTGGAATGGCCTTTGTCTGGATAGATCTGAGCACTGCAGTAAAAAATAAATTAATAAACAGTAAGCAGCTTCCTAAATTAAAAGTATTTTCCTTCAGAATTTGTCTTCTACTTGCTATTCATTTTCTTGATTCAATTCCCACAAAACTCCTCTAGAAGACTGTTTCTGCTTTAGCTGTAATTAGTACAGATTTTGTTCTCTATGTTGTTCAAGCCTCCACCAGCCTTGAGTAAAATCACCTTGAGTAAAATCACCTTGTGACTCCACCAGTCTTGAGAGAAAAAACACCTCCAGGTCCTGAGTAAAATCTGACACTATATATTCTTCCAACCCTTTGGAATCAATATTCCACCTAGGCTTCATTTTTCAGTAACTGCCATCTAATTACTCTTTATGTTTTTAGGGCAAAATGAATTCCAAGGCTAAGAAACTGGAGGCTTTGGTAGTTCAGTATAATATGTCAATCTTTTGTGGTTTTAATGGAACTGCCATAATTTTCAGCTCCATAGATGTGTATGCCTTTAGACCTATTCTCAGTTTCTGTTAAGAGACATGTAAATCTTGTTCTTTAACCCTCATGGGGAGAACAAAAAATATTTTCATGGCAGTAGAATTCTTATTTTTCTCAGTATTTGCCTTCAGTTTCATCCAATTCACATTTATTTCATAAAAAGTTTGCAGGATCTGTGTAATGAACCCAAGACATCCACTGATCAGTGCCATGTTAGTCAGACCACTATCAGTCAATGCCAGCAGCAAATACTTCATACAGAAAACAAACGTCAGCCGATTATTGTGAAGGTCATCACACTGCTCGAAGTTATAACCATCTAGTAGATGCATTCATGTATCAGCCCAAGGTAAGCTATTTGAAAGAAAATCTTCCTTCTCATTCTGGCACTGATGTTCCCATCCAGGTCTCCGTCTACACTCAGCACGTCTGTCAACCCTCATTCAGTCCTTTCAGGCTAGTCTATTTGACATCTGGGCCTTTTTTATATCTTCTTTTTCTGGAGGGTTAGATTCTTTTCTCATGCAAGAAGAATGCTAATCTATTGTAAGGGCCATCCACTTTGTTGTGTCCCAAATGAAGGCAATAATAATACCTTCCTAGGTGATGCATTCAGTGTGCACTGTGGAGTTACTCAGAGGATTCTCTGCTAATCTCAGAGGTGAGGGAAATGAGTGTTAAGTTAGTTTGGAGGGAAGAATGGGACAGCAGAGTCCCTTATTTGGAAAGTGGAGAACTGAAGGCTCTGGTGAAGACCTCCTCTGTAGACTGGAATGCTCTGATTCAAATCGTCTGTCACATCAGTTTTGGCTTGGCCACCTTGTGGCGCACCCAGATTTGATATTCACCTTAGTACCCATCATGTAGAACCTTGGCATAGGTACAGGACATAAACATAGGAGATTTGATTTGGTCTGGTTTTGTTCTAACATGGTTCCAGGCAAAGGTGGTCATTCATGAAAGGATGCCACAGCTGCGTGTGATATAGGAGACTGCTAAAAGGACCTTCGTAAACATGCAAGGAGGTTTTCTCAGGATTCTCCCTACAGCTGTCAAAGGAGGTATGACTGTAATATTCATGGTGCTTGCAAAAGGCCTCCAGAATGGACACAGGTGAGAAGTCTAGTGACTTCAGTGGTAACTCTTTAACTTCAGGGAACAGTCAGTCTTTTCAGAATCTATATGGAATTTAGCAATCAATCAGTCTTCTGAGACATTTGATGTTTCCATCAAATTGCTTTACCACCTTTTTAATGGCCAGCTTGCTGAGAAAAAGAGTGCTTCAGATGGCATCTATATTTTCTTAGGGATTTAATAATTGCAAACATTGGAGAGATCACTGTTAGAGACTGAGATTACAGCCCCAAATCCTCTCCTGGATTTAAATGAACTAGATCACTATTTTACAAATGACAGATTCTTTTATTTTTACAAGGTTTTTTTTGTTTGGTTTGTTTCTGTTTGGTTGTTGGGATTGTTTTGCCAGACACGGTGGTACTCTATGCCTTGTACATAATGATTGGTTTTATATTGCTGGAGTTGAGATAGATACTAATTCAGAAACTGAAAGGAACAGAGGGCAGGGAGTAGAATTTGGGACTCCTGCTTCCAAAGTAAACCGCCCACTCCTTAGGCTAGAAAATGTTATGTTAATAGTTCTATAAATTAATGACTCTTCAACAGTTCAAAGTAGCTGAAAGAGAACAGAGAATGCCTCCAGTCAGGTAGTTAGGACATGTGTGTGGTGGATGCAGTACAGACTGAAGGGAAAACTGAACGTAGCTACCACATACGGGTATCTTATTGTGTATAAATCTGTACAGCATTAGCACCATTTTAAGTGAAATTTGTTGTATCTGTTACTGGCAGGTATTAAGCATTCTTTTAATTACTGTGTGAAAAGAGCGAAAGAGCATTTATCTAGACCTGTGATGTGCTGAATTCCTTACTGTGATCCTGTGCATGCTGAGAACTGGAACCCTACAGCGTCCCTTTCAGTTTTCAGATGCCTAAATACCTAACAGGTTTTGAGAATAGAACCTTCCAGGATAGCACAACACCATAAATACCACTTAAACCCTTTGCTACGTCTCAGCATAAGCCACTGTACTGGGTATGTATTGACTGTTGCAGTTAACCGGCAGTGGAAGGAAAATTACTAGTTACTGAAACTTAATACTACTTTAAGATCCAACATGAAATAGGAGATTGGATATCAGATTTTTACATGATAGAAAGTCCTGTAAGTAGTAAATATCATTTAAGTGGCACAAGAGATTGCATTACCCAAATTAATAGAAAATTAAATGATAGATAAATGTTTCTCTCATTTAAAGATATTTTATGAACAGCTGCAGCAGACTTGGTTTTGTGGTAAGACTTGCTGTTTGGATTTTATGTTACAGAAATTGTAATACACTTTAGGATAAACTTAACATAAAGTATTTTCTAAAAGAGAAACAAAAACCTGATTATGAATGTGCTTGCACAAAGAAAATTGCTATTACAAACTGCTTTAAATTAGTTGTGTGACTTAAGCTAGAGCAGAATTTCATATTTAAATATATATATTTAAAAAAGGTAACTTCACCATTACTACTTTTCACAGCAGCAGATCAGCATTTCCTAGATGCTTTTGCTAATGCAAGTTCTTTTAATGTTCTTCTGTTTCTGAGGACAAATCCTTCAAATGAAACCTCTTCTTCCTTTCCCTCTCAAAACAAAGGGCTGCTGCTTAGGTGCTCCAAGAAGCTGCTCTAATTATTGTCTACAAGTGTACCATTAGCCTGGGAACAGCTAACTGCCTTTAATTGCTGGAAACAGCTGGGTAATTAATGCTACCCAGATAGTATGAACACTTGGTAATCTTCTTTGAATCCTTCTGTGACCCTCTTGGGCATCATAACTCACGGTTTGAAAACACAGGAGTGGAGGAAAAGTTGTGAAATTTACTATTAAAGACAGAAAATTCAGCCCCTTGTTGGCATAAATTTACACATCCTTTATCATAGTCACTCCCAGTGCTTATTATTATGACTATTTATATAGCTGTAGTTATCGTCCATTGTGTCATGTTTGTACATTCCTGAGAACAAGTAGTTTGTGTCAAAAAATGCTTAGAATATAAGACTTCAGTGTTTAGTTCATAAATCTCTTTGCCTGTCTGTAGTAAGTCTCCGTGGAGAAATCTCCAGAAAAGATACAGGCAGTTCAGGCTGCAAGAGAATGGTATGAAGAAGGCATGGCATGGGGAAGACTTGAGAAAAACATGTTATTCTTTCTTTTGCTACCCTAACTATGAAAGAAAGGAAACAAAGAAAATACAACAGTGTCCATAAAGTTAAGGTTTAGCTTGTAGACTAGATTTCTACCTATGCTTTCCTAACCTTTTCAGCTGATTCCTTCAGGGATATCTGCATTGTATAGTACAGCAACAGAGTAAAGTTACCTAAGCTTTCTGCAAGTAAGGTAAGATAGTGACTGCTGTCCAGTTACAATAGTAGGTCAAGCTGTGGTAACCTAAGAAACTGCCCAAACTAGTCTGCTGCTTTCCGAGGACTAGTTCAAGCAAAGCTAACTCAGTTACAGCTAAAATACACTGTAGTCTGAACTCCAGGCATAGTTAGACCATATGATTATGTATGCTCTCAGCGAAAACACTGAACTAGAAATAACAAAAACATAATCCTTTCCTTTATATGTCATATGCTCCTTCAAAAGCAGAAGGAAATCACTGAATCTTTCATTGAACCACAGTTCAGCACTTGCTAGGGATAACAATGTACCTGCGTAAATATCTGAAAACTGTTCAGTTACTTTGGGACTGTCTATATCTAGTTAAATACTGATATGCTTCTTTGTATTTGTCCAATAGGAATGAGGTACACAGATGACACTGCACTATCAGGTGAAAATGAAAGGAATTTTAAAATTATTATTAAAATAACATTATGCATTTTTGGAATTCATATATTAGAATGAAAAGTAATTAAATTAATGATAACTCATTAGAAATGAAATCAGGAAGCAAAACTAACTTCCATAATCAGTAACTGATTAGATGATTAGTGACTCATAGATGGTTATTTTCTTATTTGTTCAGTAGGAAACGTTGTTCAAAGAGGAAGCTCTTAGTAGAATGTGAGACAGGAATTCTCATAGCCCTAAAACTTTAAAAAGCTTAGAAATTTTGTAAACGGAACGTTCCTGACTTTCAGTTTGTTTGGCTGTTTTTTTAAATAGATTCCTCTGAAATGTGCTGCACAGTAATACTTGAGGATAAATTATTTGTTAAGTATGTCAAGCTTATTTCTAAAACCTTTGTTACCTTTTGTATAGCCTGGCAGTACTGTCCATTAGCTATCCTCTTTTGTCCTTCTTTAACCTACCTTGACTTGTAAATCCAAACTTGTATTAGGTGAAAGTTGAGTTAAGAATCTAAATACATAAAATGCTGAGAGCCAACCATATAAACCACTGCATTAATTTGTCAAGAATGCTCTTCCTCACAAATCACCTGCTCAATTTGGAAAAAAGTAAAATCCATTAAACCACATAATTTAAGTATTGAAGCAAAAAATAAAACTAAGGAAAAAATAAATGTTGCCATTCTGAGATTAAAAAAGCAGCTGAAGTGGCAGGAATTGCTAAGACAGTGTAAATAAAGTCTACTTAGAAAGAGACAGATATAAAGTAGTTGTCTACAAATCTGTAAATTTTATTACATTATATTTTTCACTATGAACAGGTAAGATTTATCAGCAATCCTAATTTCCTAGACTAATGAAAATTTTCTGTAATGATATCCTAAGCCAACATGAAGAATAAAGTTATGAAAACCTACTAACTTTAAGAAAGCTTCTCAAGTGAATTTACAGTAAAAAGGAGAGCAAGCACCTCTTAAAAATTACTGGGTTGGGAAATGGAGTCTTCTGTGACGGTGAAGGCTGTGAGTGAGTGACTTCTGGCACCAGAAGGTGCCTCACCTGCAAATTTACATCTACAGAAGAGTTTCAGCACTCTGGTAGCAGATGGGGGGCTGGGAGCAGCATCTAGAAAAGCATCTCAGCCCACTGAGTCTAATCCTTGCAGCAGCAGGAGAAAGAGGGTATGTTACTAAGTGGGTGACATCTTGAGACCAGGGACAGAGGCAGTGCTGACCTGTCATCTCAGGAGGGACACTGCTGCTTGCTGGGTTTTGGATCCAGAACATTGTAGAGAGGCTGCAGTGGGTTTTCTGGTCCTTGGACTGTTACTCCCTGCTACTATTCCACATGGGCACCAAAGGTACAGCAAGGGGAGACCTGGAGCATATTGAGAGTGACTACATGGCTCTGCAAGTGAAGACCAAGGACATGGGCTCCTTGCCAATGAGGGGAAAGGGCTCGTGGGGGAGTGAATGGATCCTGAGGGTCAACAACTGGTTGTGCATGCAGGTGGTGTCAAAAACAAGGATTTCATGTTTAGGACCACGGGACACTGAGGGCTGAGGACTGCTAGGAAGTGATGGTATTCAGCTCACTAAGTGGGGCAAAAGCATTGACATGACAAGAAAAACTTTGAACTGGGAGACATGCTGACCCATAATTAGCTGAGGTAGTTGATCAGTTGAGGCATCTTGGAAAGTGGAGGGTGCAAGCTGCAAGGATGAAAGAGCCCCTGAAAACAACAAAACAACGCTGAAGGGTGCCCACCTCAATGCACACAAATAAGGAAGTGCCTACAGCACAAAATTTTGAGAAAAGTTCTAACACCTTTTCTGGGAAATCATCGTGTCTGGGTGTCTGTGAAATGATGATATACTAATGCACACACCATGGGGAAAAAACAGAGGAAAAAAAAGTTGCCTGTGTGCAGCTGCAGCCATATAATCTCATTGGGATCACAGAGATGTGGTGGGATAGCTCACGTGACTGCAGTACCATCATGGATGGAAACATGCTGGGAAGGCAAGGAGAGTGATGCACTTTTTGTGGGACAGCAGTGGAAATGCATGAAGTGCTCTGCCTGGAGACAGGTGATGAGCCAGCTGGGACTTCATGGGTCAGGATTAACCAGAAGGCCAAGGTGGGTGGTGTTGCAATAGGTACCTGCTACAGGCTGTTTGATCTGGAAGTAGTAAAGGAGGCCTTTTTCAGACAAGCAGGACTTTAATCAACCTGATATCTGCTGGAAGGGCAACACAGAAGATCACAAGCAATCCAGGAGGTTTCTGGAACGCATTGGTGGTAACTTCCTGGCACACATGATGGAGTCAGAAAAGGGAGGGGCTCTGCTGGAGCTGATTAATTGTTATCTACAAGGAAGAACTGGTTGGGGAGTTGCAAGTCAGAGGCAGCCTTATCAGCAATGACCATGATATGGTGGAGTTCAGGATTCTGAAGAGAACGGACAAGGAAAATAGCAGGATCCCAGCCCTGGACTTGAAGAGAGGGTATGTTCCTGTGCAGAGGGACCTCAACAGGCTGGTGAAATGGGTTGACAGGCACCTCACGAAGTTCAACAAAGGTAAAAGTAAAGCTCTACAACCGGGAAGGAATAACCCCATGAGCTAGTACAGACTGGGACTTGACTGTCTGGAAAGGAGTTTTTGCAGAAAAGGACCTTGGACAACAAGATGAACAAAAGCCACCTTGCAGCAAAGGCAGCCAACAGCCTCATGGGCTGCATGAAGAAGAACACTGCCGGCCAGTCAAGGGAGATAACCCTTCTCTCCTCAGCACTGCTGAGACTCATCCAGTTCTGGGCTCCCTGGTACAAGGCAGACATGGAGAGACTGGAGCAAGTCCAGAAAAAGGGAAGGGAGCATCTGTCCTAAGAGGAGAGGCTGAGAGAGTTGGGACTGTTAAGGCTGGAGAAGAAAAGGCTCAGGGGAGATCTTATCAATGTGTATAAACACCTGATAGGCAAAATAAAGAAGATGAAACCAGACTCTTCTCAGTCATATCCAGTGACAGGATGAGAGGCAATGGACACAAATACAAAGGAAGGAAATTCCACCTAAACATAAGAAAAAACTTTACTGTGAGAATGATTGAAACTGGAATAGGTTGCACAAAGAGGTTATGGAGTTTCCATTTTCAGAAATAATCAAAACCCATATGGACATGGCCTGGAGAAACCTGCTCTAGGTGACCTTGCTTTGAGCACAAGGATTGGACTAGATGACCTCCAGAAGTCCCTTTGGACCGCAACTGTTCTGTGATTGAAAATAGTACACTATTTTAGCAGAAATGAAATACGTAGTTTGCTAAACCTCATGCTGATTTTGAACTGTCCTTTTGGAAGGACAAATACTTTAACTGCTATGAATAACAGAATGTTAACGAAATTACCACTTATAGTTGGTTTGTGTTTCATTTTGGGGTTTTGTGCCCTCTTTTTTTTTGGTTGTTTGATTTTGCTTGGTTCAAATATATGACATCAGACAATCCAAAGTAATGCTAGGTTTGTTAAGTACAGCTACTTAAGTACTAATGCAAATATTCCTCTTGTGAAACACAAATGTTTTATTAAAGGGGCCGGGAGAAATTAAAAAAAATGCACTACATAAGCAGTATTATAAAAACTGTCTTGTCTTAATTTGAATACGTATTTACTTATGCATTCACTTATTCAATTTGATGACTGAGAAATTATAAACAAGTTGTCTTTTTCATAGTCGATGCAAAATCAGTATCTCAGTCATGAGTAAACAGCAATTCCCTCCTGTATCCAATTAAATGTTGTCATTGTCCTTTGGGTCAGACAAATGCTAGCAGAATGCTAATCTATGTTTAGTAGCACAAGCTTCTGGGGGGTACCTCAACCTAGACTTCTGATTTTATACTTAGGCAACTGACCAATGGTCCATTGAAAAAGTTCTGAGCATATTTTTGTTCCTCCATAGCAAATATACATATGGGCTATTATAAGAAAGTTCAAATCTTTAGAATAGGAGTCAGAGAATTGTCTGTGTCTCTATATATTGTACAGATTTTCATTAATCCTGATACTATTCAGTCAATCTGTCCGGCCACTGGTTAGAGGGAGCACATTAGGCAGAACTTCACCTTAGAACATATATCTGGTGTTTCATCTGTGTTTTATTTTGCTTGAGAAGTACAGTGCTATTGGACACCTACCTGCAAATCACTACCCATTCAAACTTCTATAATAGTGGTAAAAAGTCAAATGCAGAAAAGAATTCTGATTTGGCTGCAAAGCTACATTTCAAACACACACATTTAATCTTCAGCCCATTAAAGTCAGCATACTAAAACCTCATCTGTGACAATGTAAATCTACTGCTTACTGATGATTTAGAGCGTGCCTATATTTTTTACTGTTCCTCTGAAGTATCTCTACCTATACATGGCAGACACTGAATTCTGTAGGTGGTGTCCCAGCTGGCTGGGTCTCTACTATGTACTTAATTCATGTGGTTTTGTACTTGAGAAGACAAGTTCAATCCCAACCAGAGCTTTGAGATTTCTCCTAGAGGTGCTCTTAAACAATAAAGAATTGTGTGTCGAGTACTCATTAATTTACAGGACATGAGGCAAACTATCTCAGCTGCTCTTGTTTTAGAAGGTTTTATCTATCACAGATGGGTTTTTTTTCAAGCTATACTTTAATTTCCTTCACCTACTCTTACTTCCTCTGGAGACTTAATTACTCAGGGCCTTGTTTGGTTTACAATGCCAAGCAGCACTTGATTTCACTTCCAAAATGATAAAATTTATTTTAGAATATGGGCTTCTTTCTTGCTCTGATTAATAGAATTGAAAAGTTTCTGTGTGTTGTCAATTCTCTGATCACATGTACGGTACAATCAAGAAATAAAGCTTAAACCAAACATTTCAATACATTTTTAAACCTACACTCTTTGCATATTCTTCCCAACCTAAGTCTCAGACAGAAAGTGGTGAAAGAAAGATCAATGTTTTTTTGATGCCTGAGAGTGTTCAAACCCTCATCTTTTAACTTAGTGCTGAACTACCAGCTCATAGCACTCATGCTTGAAAGGGCTACTTTCCACTGGTCCTGGTAAAGTTTTGATACTGTGTGAAGTCAAGATTCATAGAAGCAGAGAACAAGCATGCCTTCATATCCTAGTGACTAAGACATTCATCTGAGAGTAAGAACTCCTGTGTTTATACATCTGCCTCCACTACGCTTTCTGCATTTACTGTGTACAGGTTTAGTTTTTATTGGTTTATATTTGCTCTTATACTCTTAGGAAAAAATCAGTAGGAGATATGGAGGAAGAGCTTCTCGTCCAGAACAGAACATGATAGGTGATTATTTAAGCCTTTTAGTAAGGTTTACTATTTCGCATTTTGCCATTGCGTGTAATTCTTTCGGGACTTGGAGTCATCATGTTACTGCTGTCCATACTGGACTTGGAGTTTCTGCATAACTCCTCATTGAGCCAAATTTTCCAGGCACTGTGAGGAGCTGAGGGTCCATTCTGAGCTCTGGAGTGCTCAGCTCTGAGGGTTAAAGCATTGCACTACAATACTCTTGACCCACTTAAACCAAAACAACCAACCCAACCCTGTCTCTGCTGTTTCTTGATGGGTTATGTTTTCTGTTTGGTTTTTTTTTTCTCCATCTGATTTTTTTTTTTAAATGAACTATAAAGGTACGAAGTACTTAAAAGCTTCGGCACTCATAGTTTACTCAGACCTTGAACACATTTCTCATCTCTTGTTCCTAGCATTTGTCTCTCAATGCCATACAGTACTGCAGAAATAGTGTGCTGACACTCCTGGTGTTTTCTCCAACAACATTCAGCAGTGTCTTGTTTACACAGTTTCATCTCTAAGCATGCATGCTGCCATGTCTAGCTAGCAAATTAAATTTACTTGTTTGTTGTTTTACTTGGTCCAGTGAAGTGCTAACCACCTTTGTCATTGGTAAATTATTTATTAGAATTTTCACTTATTCTGCCAGCACTAACAAAGTTTTACTTCCTTAAAAATATCTCCACACATTAATCTTTAGTATAGATTTGAACACCTGCATGAACAAAGGAAAAATAAAGGTCAACTGATTTTTTTTTTTCTCCCCACCCTTTACCTCCCCAAGATTATATGGTAAAAACCAAGAGGCATCATCACTGTGCGCAAAGTACTTATTTAGTGATGTTCATGGTTTTCCATAAACAAGGCAATGCAAACTTATTTCACCTCTGTTGTGAGCTGACTAGAAGCCAAATAACTAAATTAACACATAGCTGAGCTTGTTCTAATACATTCGACCTCTCATTAAAGCACACAATTCTAGTGCTGTGTTTTTCCTAATAGGTTGCATGGCTTATATCCATCTAGCTTAGATTAAGCAAAGCAAACCTGTCTTCAAAATATCTGTATGTATAACTGGTTTTTTTATTATTATTCCTTTTCTCCCAACTATTACAGTTGTGCACCAAAAACATCATCTGACTGAACAGGAGGATAGTAGAAACCATGGAGACTTGATTCTTCCACGCTTTCCCTTCTATGCCCACCCACATATGGACACGCATGTCCTTCAGTACAATGCATTCTTGCACAGGAGAGCAAAGTTGGGAGCAGACATTAAAAAGAACTAATTTCTGTATGGTAGAGTGATTCTTACTACTTTGCAAAGAGGTGGTGTTCCAGGAATATAGTAATTAGTTACTTTTTTTTTTCTAAGGCTTTATGTGGCAGGAGCACACTACGTAACAGCTAGGCTAAGGACTCAGCAAGGACTCAACTGTACATAGTAGTGAAATGATCGTTTTATAAAGCAAAGTGATTTTCATTCTCTCCTGAGTTCACTCATCTTTCAGAGACACCAAAAGCAGAAAAGATGAAAGATCCAGAAAGTGCATTTACCTAATAGCCTGACCCAAAAAGGTAGGGAACAAAGTTGTTTTAAGAAGCCAAATGCTAAGAATCAACTAATGAAAGGACAGCATTTATAGGAGAAAATGTGAGCAAATATTTGTAGGCATTTGTCGATATTCATGCACCATGGATAGTAAAACACTGCCCTTCACTTCTCCCCCCCCCCCCCTCCTG
>JANZLQ010000008.1:11338759-11364209 GCA_026212715.1 Elanus axillaris
GGTCCGGCTTGGAGCCGGGGAAGCTTCCAGCAGCTTCTCACAGGAGCCGGCCCTGCGGCCTCTGCCCCGCTACCAAACCCCCGCCACACAAACCCAAAACAGCACTGAAAGAATGTCCTTGTGAGAGGGTATGTTGGTGTGATTAAATTGTGAATGTACATTTAAAAGCTTTAGCATTGTATTTATACACGAGGAAAGTGCTAAAATTTCTCAAGCCAACAAATTTTTATTTTCTAGCTTTTTAGTGTTTTGCAAATTTACGTGTATGCAATGGTTTTTAATTTGCTTATGTTTTTGTTTTTTTGCCTTATTCTCTTTAAAATAAAAGATCCAGCATTATGTGTCTTTCACTGGTCCCATTTTCTGAATCATTACAGCTGCAACAGAGACTGGTGCAGCTTGAGAGAACTGGTACCTGAAGCAGCTTTCTCTTATGCCGTAGTTTGAGGATTCAGGGCATTGAGTGCTGAAGAGGAATGTGAGGCTGGGACTTCCTCCTACTGATCATTCCCAAGTGTTGGAGGGAAGATGATAGCAGGTGTGTTAATGCTCTGTTTTGTTTCTCAATATCTTTCTCATCAAGTAAAAGATTTACTTGTGTGGGTACACATATTTGGGTTGTTAAGAATGAGACTGCAGATAAAGGGCTTTCTGAAATTAGGAAGACTGAACTGAACAGACAAGCATCTCAGTAAATCATCTATATAATTTTCACCCAGTACTGTGAACCATGGATTTTGTTTTCCATTTTCTGTATTTACCAAGAATACATTTTACTGGAAGGGGAAGGTAGTAAGTCAGAAAAAAATGCAAACAATATACAGTGTATCTCGCATAGGTAAAGGCTGCTAACGCACGGAACATTGCTGACCAGGGTGTATGAAGGAAACTGTTATGCTTATTCACACATTTTAATTCTTATGCCTTGCTAAAGCTATCATTCATAGCTAATATCAAATAGTGACTATGATCTCTAGCAGAGAACAACCTGCAGTTTCAGGGAAGAAGCACATGAAAGTTTCAAAGCAGGTCAGATATCTAGTCTGAAAAAAAACCTTACATATATTCATGAGACAGATCGCTTCTAATGATCTAGATACCTTATTATTAATTACTATTGAATATTCTCTATTTATCTTTTACTTCTTTAGAGCTGCATATCCTAATAACTCTTACAAATGCAGCAAGTGGAAAGCATTCATACAGAACAAAATTATCCTTAAAGAATAGCCAAAGATAATCCTGATTCAAAAAGCCCACAGTAAGAACCAGTGTATTTACTGGAAAGAGAAAATTTATCTATCCTGAAGTTAGGCGTGCAACAAAATGCAATGAGATGCATGTGATTGCCTTTACAAAACTAGTTTCATACAAGAGTTAACTCATCACAGGTACAGTCACTATTAAAATTTCTGCAGATAATCCTGGCCTAAATGATACTTTCTCAGACATATGCTAGGTATTGGTTTTATGCTTTTCTGCATAAAATGTTATCTCCTTTTATTTCTAGACATGAGTATCTGAAATCTTGTCATACATCTTACAACATCAGCAAAATTATATAAAGATTAAGTTTTGGCTGACCTTACACATTTTGTGAACTTCCCGATGCTGAATCCAACACTATTCACAAGGACAAATGGTCTGAAATTTTTGCAACTGTTTTTCTTTTTAAATACAATGAATATGATACTCTGAAATCCCCCATTAATTCTTATGTAGTACTTTTGTTTATGTCACTGTTACACTAAATGCAATATCCAGACATTAAAGTATTGTAGACGTATCTGCTGCAAGAAGATAAGATGGGGGAAAAGAATACTTTGCAGCTAGTATCAGGTAAGACATGCTAATGGGCTACTCAACAGACCGCTTTGTTGGCTCTTACTTTCTTGTCTTTTATGCTGCAAACAATTTTTGATCTTTCAATTCTTCTGCATTGTTCCCTTCCTTGGACTTTTGGACATATAGTAAATGGACATATGTTCTTTTGTATTCTTCACAGTAATTTTCTTTTGTAAAATACATTGAACCTATAAGCTGGAGGACAGCAGATACAGGTTTGAATTTCCTCAGTCAGAAAAGATAATTTAAAGCAAGACTTGCACATTTGTGCAAAAGTAGAGTAAAATAACATGCTACAATGGCTAGGCTAAGTGTAATGTCCTATTTGGCTTATTTAGAGCTAGCTAAAGCATCGCTATTTTATTTTTGTACTTTACATGTGTTCATGGCTGTATAATACAGGGATAATGTGGAATTTAGTTTCAAATAAGTCTACCCAGGCAGCACCTAATTTCTATGTGTCTTAATTTTTGCCTGAGTTCCACAATCACTGAAAGGCTGTCTTTACACCTGCTGAGAAGCACTTCAATTTTGACAGCATCTTGGCACCTATCTCCCAAATATGCCTGAGAACTGTCTAGAAATATGACGCATTCCTCTGCTTAATTGTTCCTCACAGCTTGGTCTAATAGGCATGTTCAGAAAACAGTTAGAGATTCTGGGTCTACACAAATACAGTGCAGCCAATATTACCTGTAAAACAAGTGAAACTAAGTGAAAATGGGAATGTCATGTCTTGATTAAGAAAAATTCAAACATCTCGGTATTGGATATTCTCCGAGATTAAAATTGTATATTTAGAACAACTAAGTCCTCTAGTCATTCAGCCGGCTACTGAGCCATTTTCTTTGATGTCAGGAGTTGTGGGTTTAAATGAAAGGGGAAAAGGAAGGAGGAAAAAAAATAAGAAAGGAAAACATCTACTCACTGCAACTACAGTTTCTTAATACATATTAAAAGGTACTGATCAGCTGAATTGTTTGGGTTTTTTTACTTAATCTAATATAGGAAAGAAATGCATCTTCATTTTGAAGTTCTTTTAGAATTATGTTCATTGCATTTAATTCAGATCTCCTGGCTCTGTGATATATGTAGACTGTAAGAGACCTTGAGTCTCCTTAGGGTTTCATTTTAAACTGTAAATATCCATCATTAGATACATGATATGATTGCCACATGGTCAAGTACTATCTCTCAACTTTTTCTTCCTCAACCACTTGGATTCCACTTTAGATTTTGTCTATTGAGAACATTACAGCTATTTAATAGCTATGACTGCTTTTGTCTGTTAGCTGCATATCAGCAAAAAAGGGATGAAACTAGGACTGCATATTTTGTTTTCCTTTTTTTTTTAACCCTGAGCTAGGGAAAAATAATTTCCAGTGTACAGAAGAATGTGACACTGATGTACACTTTCCAAACCGATGTCTTATCCACTGCAAAATATTATTTCCTAAATGCGTGATTTGAAGTTTGTCAGTGCAGACAGGTGTTTGCATCTGTGCAACTCAGTTGCTTCTGACCTCTGAGTTTTTTCAATTTCATCTTGAAATGCAATTGTGACATAAAATTTGCATAGGAAGCACTGGGCTGCTGTTTCCAGTGTTGGCTAAAGGGTTACAGTAAAGTTTTCAAGTTATTTTAGAACACATTACTTAAGGTCAGAGCAACAATGGTGAGGGACAGAAAACATTCTTATTGTGTCTTGTCCAACTGGGGTAAGTTCTCCCTTACATTATTTCTACATTCTTATTATAATAGTTTCACATAAAACAAACAAGCAACCAACCCTAAACTGTCTAAAGAGTAGAAATAAATAATAAAAAAAACCTTCCACCACCACTACCATTGCTGTTTCCCAAAGCAGGTTTTTTCTGTAGTTTGCAAAGACTATCTGTGACAATTACTAGCTATGGGAGTTCCGTAGCATAATGACTTGTTAAAATATGCTGCTCTAGTTTCATGGCTGAAGTAATGAGTTTTATCTGAATATTAGTTTTAAGCTCTTCTAGTACCTGAGATAAGCTATATTCTTTGGGAGTTTTTGTCAACTGTGACAAGGCAACAAATATGAAATTCTGGGGTTTAGGAGGGGGATGACCGACCTTCTATGTCTAATTAAATATTTGAAATAAAGGATCACGAAAGATTTTGTGGTACAGTCCTGAAAACCCCACAGGGAGACTATAAAGACTTTAAATTGTTTCTGGAGACTAGAGCACATGCAGCTGAAAAAGTCACCTTCACCAAAAAAGATCGTCTAGTCCAAGAAAGCTTCTTCATTCATGTAGATTATTATTACACTTAATTGATTTTCTCCAGAGAATATAAACCCCCTTTCTTTGAGATCTCCCGTATTCATGGTTTTAAATATATGAGCCATAGAATAAGATTTGAGGATTAAATTATTAAGTAATATTGTCTCTAATAATGATTCATCCAATAGTAAAGGTATTTGGAGAAAAATGACAAGGAGGCCTGATAAATGTTTAAGTTTTTAAAAGACTGTTGTAAAGACAAAAATGAACAAATGAGATATTATTCCCTGCCCCCAGTGATTAACCAAGAAGTGATGCATTTAATTTTTACTAAGGAAAATCTTTGTTGGGATGTCAATAATAACTTTAAATATAGTAAACCACAAGATTTTTGAGACAGTGTTGGACTAGAAAGGCAGGAAAGATGTCCAGCTACACTCCTATCAGTATCTAAGTCTTCTTTAATACTAACTTGGGTAAATGTACATATGTATAAGTTTGTGGGGGTTTTTAATGAGAAATACTTTGTATCTCAGGAGAAATTTCAGAAGGCATTATTTATGATATTTTTGTCCTTGTCTTGAAAAAGTCAATATAAATCTAAGTTATGCACTCCTGTGGTAGTTTTCCAGATTGTCCATTTTTTTGTATTTTTTTTTCACCAATAAACTCCTATTATACTGTTATAGAATAGTTCAGGTTGCAACAGGCCTCTTGGGTCATCCAGGCTATTACCATAAGATGTAGTCAAATGCATATATCCTTAATTACTCCTTAGGAGTAAAACTTAACTTGGGACATACTTTGTGTTGGAAGGGAAAAAGCTGAACTCATTTTTTGCTTTGTCTGTAACCGAAGTCTATAATAGAATGAAATAATTGTTTGTAATCTATGACATAGCTAATGTGGCTTTTGCAGTTTTCATGTACTTTTTCTGACACTTAAACATAAATGTACAGGGTATTGAAATGTAAACCACCAGAATTTTTTAATTAAGATTGATCTAAGGCTTTTGCTAACATAAAATCCTTGAATTGTTTTAAAGTTTAATGTTTGTTTCGGGAAAAAAAAAAAATAGAAGGCTCAAGAAAGCCAAAAGACCAGTAATTCCCATACTAAGATGTGTAAAGGGGTAAGGATTGATCATTCATACAGATTTTTAAGAAGAAACAAATTCATGCAATTATGAGACAATGTTCAATAAGCACACTTGAGAAATAAGGAAAAGAGGATGATAGGCAAGATGGAAAGAACAGTAGTTAATTCCAGAAATGTGCTTTTTTTTTTGCAGTTTTGAATAAAGATTTGACATATTTTGAGATGCTTAATATATTTTTCACTAATATTAGTACTGGTTCAATCCACCGAAGAAAATGTTATAGCACTGAAGTTACTTCACAGTAGCTGCATGGGAGTTAAGAGCAAATTTGAGCACGTTGAAGCAGATTATCTGTCAGGATTGTTTTATTACCAGATTGAGAGATACCTAAAACATTGGGTTTCCTTCTCAGCAAAAATCTCATATATATTGCCATAAACAATACAGTAGAAGTGGACATGATCCCACTCCAGCCTCATGTAAAGTATGTTTCATACTTGTAATTATTAATGATGGAATTAAACTTACCTGTCTGCTTTAGTAAACACTGGTCAGTGAAGGAATCTCAAGATGGCTTATATTTATTTGCAAACGAATAAAATGCTTGTGTTTATTTTCTTTTTTAACTATTGCTTTTATAAATCCTTTATTTAACATTTTAATGGCAATTTAAATGTTTCCCCACAGAGTTAAAAAAAAAACAAACCAAGAAAAAACAACATAAACCAAATTCTGATGGGTCAAAACCATTATCAATGTTTACATTTTGCTGTGTCTGTGTTTCAAAGTTTGCAACACTGTCAAGACCTCAGAGTGAAAATGCAGGACTAATAATGGCAATAATAATGATAATAACAGTAACAATAATAACAATAATAAAGAAAAAGAGTCTGAATGTTAGCACAGCACAGGTTAATGAACACACCTTTTATGATCTCTGTCCTTTATATTTAGTCCACTGACATGACACAGCGACTTTCAAGTGTTGCTGTTTTTCAGAAGGGTCTCATGTACCAAGAACTCATCTCTGCAGAAGTCATCTCAAAGGGAAATTATGGAGATTTGCTGTAGGTCTGCAGTATACAGCCTTTCAGAGAGGGAAAGGAAAAGGACAAAGAGGGAGTTTCCTTAGTAGTACAAGACAGTAAATGAATAAATAGAGATGTGATTTTCAGAGTATCTAAGAATCCCAAGATTTCCGTTCCTTATAGCAAGTACTTCTCATCATCTAGATAACAAAAAGCATTTTATTAGATTTAAACAATTGTTTGTATTAACATGTAACTCCAGAGTGAAACAAAAATGTAAATGAAAAGAGTATAGAATACTTGTGCTTCTTATAATCAAGATATCTTAGAAATCTCATACTGACTAGTTATTACTGAGGCCTTTAGTAGACTTCTGAGGCAGAAATGTATTAAAAACATAACTATTACAACTATACTATAATTATTGTCAATAATATTACTTAACTCTGTGAACATTGTAATTTGTACCATAAAAATGAGATGAGTGGCAGATAAACCCTTTCCCTTTTAGTTTCAGTTCAAAATGAATACTTAAGAGTTTTTATTGATTATGTCTTCCTACAGGTTTCTGCCATTCTTTAGGCCAGCTGTTTTGTAGGGCAAAGTAATTAAACAGAAAGATACCAAGGATTAGACTTTTTTTTTTTAATTTAAAATATCCCCACTGTAAACTACTTTTTTTCAATTCAGAAATAGAAATACTGACCATTGTTAGTCCAGAGCTAATTGTTACAGGAAAAAGAAGACTAATAATGCAGTTAAAATTGTTTTACACACACTTAGTTATTACCTCTGCCTCTGGTGTTTTGCTCATGCTTCCCTGCTCCTCTGAAGCCTAAGGCTGGTGGCTTCATTCTTGTGTATGTGGGGATGGAGAAGAGAGGGTAACATTGAGCATCTGCAGTCCTTCATTAGGGGAAATGTGCTGGTCATGTCAAAGGTTTCTTCTTTCTCAGTCTTATGATTCACTTGGGGTTATTTTTCTGTTCTTTAATATGCTTCTGTGCCTTTGTTTTTCCTCATTGGTCTGCAGCTCCTTGTTAATCCAAATTAAGAATCTGTAGTGTCTTTTACATTTATCAGATACTATGCCTTTGCTCACTTTTTTACTCCTTAAAACAATTTTGATCAGTTCCAGGTCTGCACTTCTTTAACTGGCCACAGGTGAATTGTTTAACAGTTGTGGTGTCTCCAGTGCCAAGCCTGTGCCCCATCTCTTATCACCACCCCATGCCTGAGCTCCTCTGCACCACATCCTGAGATACATCTCTGATGTATGTATATTTGAAATCCATGCTTTGTTACCTGGTGAACATTCCATGCTCCTTAAGATCTACAGCAAAATTACATGTCTTTAAAAAAATCAGCTTAGCTTCATGAGCATGACTTCTTCATTAACCAGAAAGCAGGCTTTAAAAATGCATGACTTTAAAACTTCATGCTTTTTAAGAATTATAATTAGTTTCAGCTGAGTGTCCACAATTACCACAGTAAAATAAACGTTCATTTGTTGAAGAGAATCAAGATTTTAAAATTTTCAGAGGGTAAAGTAATGACAATAAAGCACATAGGTCCATTCTTAAACAATTTACACTAACACGGTAAATTTCAACCCTGTACTGAAAACCCGTTAAATCTTAACTTACAGTAAATACAGAAATGTGCATTAATACTCATTTTTAGTGGCTTTTGGAAGTAACTGTGAACCTTTTACAGGAAGAACCCCTGAGCATGACCTTATAAAAATTTCATTTCAGTTATTTAACCTACAGATTATGAAAGTCAAGTAAAAACTTTCTTGAGTTTTCCCTCATTTGGTGTTCATTTATTTATGAGGTAAGCTTTTATGTTGAAATGTTTGATATATACTGAAGGACTTAAAACATGTAAACAGGACCTTATGTTAATAGCACACATTTTTCAGAAAAATTATAATGATGAAATTCTAGAAAAAAGCCTCTCACTATTACTGCAGAGTAGGACATATGAATATTAGCTATGTATTATTTATTATAACTTATTTATTCTGTGCCTTTTAACTGATAAGCTTGTCAAAAAGGAATGACATTTCTATTTTTAACTACCTTGAATAATATTTCCAAGCCTTTGCATTCTTCAGTAGCTATGTGGACTTCTTTCTTCCGTTTCAAATAGATTCAGTCCATGCATTACCCCTTATTTTATTTTATTCTCCTTTTTAACATGGTTGGTTGGTTTGTTGGTTGGTTTGTTTGTTTTCTGTCAGCATCTTAATTTCTTGTGTGTGTATGCAATTAACTTTGATGTGCTTTTCCACTGCAGCATTTTCAAAACTTCATGCATATATTATTTATGCTCTCTCACCAATGCTTTTGAGATGTCTTTCTATTTTTTTATAAGAGTAAACAATAGTTAATGTAAGTTAAATTGGGTTGGAAGGATCAGTTAGAAGATGGAACTGAAAAGCTGATCTCATCTGGTTCATACAGAATAAATAACTGCAAAAGAAGCAGATGCAGATTTTTAGGCAAGGATAGAAGTGCTATCACCACTTTAAACAATATTTGGACACAAAATTTGTGAAGCATTTTTGGATGGCAGTAGCAATTTGGTCTGCTGAGATTGCTTTAATTAGTCTTGCTGAGATCCATGTGTTCTGCAAAGCATGGTCTGTCTGCTCAGTAACACCTACTGAATAGGAGGTCCAAGGCACTCAGAACACACTGATTTGCTGCATATGTTCCACTATCTAAGTATTTTGTCTGGAGAAGGTCTAATGTGTCCTTCAAGTATCAGCTGCACTGGTTATGTCTACACTGCTATACCAAAGACAGGCAGCTAGTACTCCCTTGCCCTAGGGTCAACAGGAACCACTTCGGGTTGTTTTTTTTTTTCCTCCCTCTTTGTTTAGGGGTAGCTACTTTTATAACAGATTTGTTTTGGAGAGAGCTAGTGGGGGCAGTAAAAAAATGAGTGATAGAATGAGCTTACAATTAAGCAGTGTGGTTCCTCATGGAACACTGCTTGAGCTCATTCCCTAACACTTTTTTATTTAGCAGTATAAACTTACAATGTATTCTACATAGCACAGGCACCTATGTTTGTGCAATTGAGACTGTCTAGCTGTAGGAATATGAAAATCTTCTGTTGTGAACACCTGCTATATTGTTTGGTATGACTGTGAATATTTGATTGTAGAGATTTTTTCTCCTTCCTCAGTCTGAGGTTTTGTCTGTCTCTGGAATTACATTAACCTTGAAATATTCCCATGCAGTGATTAGTAACTAATCAGCCAGAGGAATATGAAAAAAGTTTTTCTTTAAGTACTACAGGACTGTACATCTGATCTAAAAAATTTGATTGTGACTAGTCATTTGTAATAGATAGTATCTTAAAAAATAATTTTAATGGAGATTTTGATACATTTATTTCTGAGCTGTATGGGGCAAACTTTCCTTAAGGGGATTTGAGTCACATATATAATACCTTCTTTCCCTCCTGCATTATGTGGACAAAGCATTAGATTTACTTCTGCTTCTGGTGAAAAACTAGAGGTTAATATTGATGATCTGGGTTCAGTCCATCATTATGAAGCTGGGTTAAAGCAGAGATTTATAAAATGTACACATCCTTTCCTTTGAATGACATGGAAACTCAGAGCAGATCAAGTTTTTTAAGTAGGTAAAAATATCCCTACTTAGGGATATAATCCCTAATCAGAGACTATGTTACTGTTTCAATATTCTTCTGTCCAGAATTTTAAGAAGCGTCTTTCTGAGAAAAAAAATAAGAAGAGAAATTTCATCTTCCTTGTTTGCTTAAATTGTAGTTTACTTGTTGTCTCCTTCCCATTATTACAAAGTCTATTTGTGAGTAGATGTGTCTAGATGGCAACAGTGCAAGAAGCCTCAAAACTAGAATTACATTATTTGGATGGTATGTGATAGGATCTGGTTAAGTATTTCCTGTTACTCCCTCAGCATTTTGCTGTTGGCTTCTACTGAATACACTAGTCTTTTAAAGGTTCTGGCATGAAAACAACTAAGTAAGACTACAGATCTCATTCTAGCTTTGTGCATCATCTTCTGAAGGATGGGAGAGCAGGAATCCCATCCTTAGTCTTTTCCCCAAAAATTTCAGTGGATCTGTAAACATACTGCTTCATGGCATTTTAGGAGGCACATAACATGGAGTCATAAATGCTTACACAGTTACAAAAAGGCTTTTGACCGTCTGAATACATCATCACTTTTACAAGTGATAAAAGACCACGAGAAAAACAAACACATAAACAAAAAAAAACCCCACAACAAACACCCAAACTTTCCCAGAACAGCACCATTTATTCTGGTTCAGTACTCCCTTGGAAATTCCTGGGAGGGCATTTGTTCATATGCCCCCTTGCTGTACTCCAGGCCATGTCACATATCTTCAGTTTCCTGCTATAAAGATACTTCTCTGATAGACTGAAACACTGCCTTCCACTATTTTGGGTATTTTGAATGGGGAAGACCTAACAAACTGCACCTTAGTGCCAGAGGACACTAAGTGGACTTCAGAAGAACAGAAGGGACAATGCCAGGTAGTATTGACTTGGCTGACCTGCTGTAGGGGAAATTAGTATATAAACTGACCCATAAAACTCTGATTCAAGTTCACAGATCAATCTCTGATCCTATTTTATTTAACAGTGGAGTATTATCCCTATCTACAGTTTCCATTAGCTGCACATAGCTGGTGACTCTGTGACTGTTGCATAGCAGCCCAACCCTGACTCTTTCCTGAGACACTCCATCTCTTCTGTGGTCAGCTATCACTTATTTAAGAATTAAAAAAAAGAAAAAAAAAAAGAATTTTAACCTCAGATGTCAGATAAAAACATAGAAAGCATTTACATTTCAGTGTCTGGAATTTTGTGATCAAAAGGATTTAAATAGCAGTTAGACGATCTAATGGTCTCTACATGGGTTAGGCATCTATTGTAACTTTTTGCAGTTGTGTACCTTCAGATTGCAAATTGTCAGTGAAGTTCTGATTGTCAACTTGCCATCATAATACAGTATTTCTTTACAGTGAAAACAGAATCATTAGACATAAAATATATTTAAAAAACCTTTAAAGTAATAGTTGGACAGGCAATACATAGAAAATATAAATATAATAGATTTATTTTTATTTGCCAATTTAAAGTGTTAGTATAAGATATGCTCCTATATTAATGAAATCAAGTGAAATCAATTTAACGTTCATGTCACTATCAGTTAATTAGTATACAAAACACAAACATATGAATTATTTACTACATATTTCAGTTTTTAGCTTATCTTGGTGAAAAAGGAGTAAAATATTTAGTCATTACAATGCTTGTTTTCAAATCAGTGTAAGTTGACTACATAATACACATTTCCTAAAAATCCCCATGCTTAAAATGTAATCAATATAAGCTTAAAGTGTAATTAAGAAAATCTATTCTGAATTATTTGTTTATAAACAGGGAAATTCTAGGATATTCACATTACTCTAGTTGCTATATTAATGAAAATTTTAAAATTAACATTTCAATTTCTTAGAGAAAATGAGGAACTGAAACATTAATCTGATTATACAAAATACTGTAGAATGTTTGCTATTCCTCTTACTGTTAGGCTTTATATTGCTAATGAATGTGTTTCCCTTTACCCAAGTTTTTCTCTACACTTCATACATACTGGGAGAGGAATGGTTTACAAGGGAAGAAGGAAATAAGCAGGCAGTAAAAGGGAAGGTCTATGCCAGACCTGTACCCCCACTTTGGACACTGTAGAGGAATCCTCTTAATGAGCCAGCTTTGTTAGCTCCTGGCAGAGGGAAAGCAGGTTTCATGGGCTGATGTGCAGGGAACGCACAATGCAAATACGGTATGCAAATACTACCTATCAGAGAGCACTGCAGGAAATCACAAAGTATCCTGTGGATCCAGGGCAAGAACTGATCTCTCCCATCACCATTCCCTGCTTTATTACTATTTCCTGAAGGAAAGGGAGAATCAAGGGCAAATTGATAGGAATCAAAATCTCGTATCTGCTCTGGCCTGGTCCCAGGGCAAAGTTATACCTTCACAATGGGTGTCTATTCTTACACTGCAAGTTCACATAGTTGAGAAATTTGTAGAGAGACGTGGCAGGAAAACCTATAAGAAACCTGAATCACATAGTGCTACGCCCACAGACTTTCTGTGCCAGGGCAGACAACCATGGTAGGCTTATTTGGTGTAGTCTCTGTTTTTTTTTACTGCATAAAATGTTAAAATGAGAATCTCAGTAAACTGAAAAATTGAAAAGGAGTTTAGAACAGGTATGCATCTTCTTTAATTTCTCCTATAATGTACCATGTGTCTTACTAAATATATAGTATACTAAACTGAAGCAGTTTATGAAATCCCCAAATCGATAAATGTCGAAATAAAAACGGTTATAAGTGTAGCTATAGAAGCATAGCTAGCAGATATGAAAATGAATAAAGTAAAAAACACAACACACATACATACACATATGCAAAAGAAGACAGAGAAATTTGAATAGCATACAAGAAAGTTTGACGCCTTTATAAAATAGGGTGGGTGAAATACTGGAAATTTTATTGTTGAATACAATCGGTGTTGGAAAAGGAAAGAACCCCCAATATTTATCCCTGTTTCTTCCTTTTATTCTATAAATTATTAAAATGACCATGAGTTTTTACAGTAAGATAGCATAAGCAAGCAGCATTCCATTGGAAAGCAAGCAAACAAACAAATCCCTTTACTCAGGGGACCATGATAAGGGGCAGATAATGGTTTATACTCTTCTGTAATAGGGACTAGGAAATGAAAAAAATATTTGAAATAAACTGATTTACAGATCTTTATTCTATTGCTACTTTTGCCATGCAGCATGCTATTCTCTTATTTTGCTGTAACACAAACTTTTAAGTGCGCTAGACAATTTTCATCATATCATATGCATATTCTTTGTACTGCTGTAAAGTTTACTATTTATTATCCATCATTTTATTTTAAATGGTTCAGGATACCGATATTATAGTATTTTAATGCCAAACCCCTCGTGTAACATAAAATGCTATATAATGAAATCCATAGGAAAAATCAATATGAAACAAGCATTTCTATGGTATGAGTAAATCTTAAAAGACTGGTCTCCATTGAGAGAGTTTAAGTACACAAACATGACAAAAAGTTCTTGCTTTCATATGGTGTGCTGGTTTTGGCTGGGGTAGAGTTAATTTTCTTCACAGTAGCTAGCGTAAGGCTGTGTTTGGGATTTGTGCTGAAAACAGTGTTGATAACAGAGGGATGTTTTCGTCACTGCTGAGCAGGGCTTACCCAGAGCCAAGGCCTTTTCTGCTCCTCACCCCCCCCACCAGTGAGCAGGCTGGGGGGGGCACAAGGAGTTGGGGGGCGGCACAGCCTGGACAGCTGACCCCAGCTGACCCAAGGGATTTTCCATACTATATGTTGTCATGATCAGCAATAAAACTAAGGGTAAGTTTGCTGGTGGGCTACTGCTCACGGACTGGCTGGGCATCAGTCGGTTGGTGGTGAGCGGTTGTTTTCATTTGTATCACTTGTCTTTCTTGGATTTATTTCTCTTTCTTTGTTATTTTCCTTTTCATTACAATATAGTATAATTACTATTATTATTATAATATTACATTTCAATTATTAAACTGTTCTTATCTCAGCCCTTCTCACTTTTACCTTTCCAATTCTCTTCCCCCCACCCTGCTGCGGGGGGAGTGAACAAGCAGCTGTGTGGTACTTAGTTGCTGGCTGGCGTTAAACCACAACATACAGGAAGACTGAATGACAACTTTTTTTATTTCCCATATTCCAGAATCATTATGTTTGAATGCAGCATTCACAACAACCTGCATGACATATAGGCTCCACTGATCATTGTAGGGTAAAAGGAAGGTCCTATGATAGACTAATTTTGTTTCATTTTCTAATAGCTGTGCCTAGTCTTTGGATATATGTGCAGCAATTACAAAACAGCACAGCTGCAAAACTAACCAAATTGAAAAGAAAATTTTCCATATGTAAAATAAAAATCTCAAGGAGCCTTCTAGGGAAGTAAATAAATGCATTTGCTTTAATGATTTCTTTTATTTTATTAAGAAAAAAACCCAACAATTGCCATAAGTAAAGGTTCATTTGCTTCATACATTCTTGTTAGAATTAAAAAGCTGAATTCTAAGGGTGCTAGCAAGAAGGGTAATATTTTCTTTAAAGTATTCTTGTTATTTAAGATGTAATAAATCAGTGATTTAATGTTTATTAAGAGTCAGCTTTTAATGGTGAGAAGGCTTATACATACACAGATAACAAAAATTTGAAAATTGTGCGGGTTTTGTTTACTGTATTTCTTTATGTAAGTATTTATTATTTAGGTAGCTAAATTGTTTTTGAATTTGACACATGGAATGCTTTAGTCTGTTGCCTTTCAAGGAGTCCTAATTACCCAATGGCCAGATCAATAAAAGGTGTTAGATCTTTCAGTTTAGGCTGTGCATCCTCAAATCTTTTATTATGCAAAACTGTAATGGCAGATAGCACAAAAACTAACTTCAGCCTGAGCAAGCTAACCTCCAAGGTGACAAACACTCCATCCTTGGGTAATTCAGAACAGGTAATTTATCATCCTGACCAACTGACTTCTAGACAAGTGTCTCCTTATAAACAACAGTATGGTTAGTCAGATGTTAGTTTACAAAGAATCCCTTATGAAGTCTTCTTAATATGCTCATTTGCCCCTTGTACACATACGTGCTCCTCTTTAAGAGCCCCATAATAATGATCTAAAAGAAGTTGCTACCTAAGGAAGTTTTATTGCCAAGTGTAAATATTCAAGACAGAAATTCCTTGAAGTCAGGTTAGGGCAGCTAAGCTAAGGAATAACTGTGGGATTCAAATTGGAATTAGCTGAGAGAGTTGTCAAGATGCTCAAGCTTGGGCAAACCCAGGCACGGTCAGAGGTGGAATTGTCTCAACAAGTAAAGAATTTCTAATTCAACAGGGAAAGATATAGGAGTCTAAGTATTTCCAGGATTAGCTGGCAGCTACCCAAAGGAATTTTTTTGTTTGCTTAGACTTGCAATATTAGTATGCATAGCTGTTCAGTCATTGCTGTTCTAGTTGTCTGTACTTGGTTTCACTGTGCTCATTATAAGACAGTAGTATTTGCCAGCCATTTTTTTCCCCCTCAATTTATTATAAATCAATGTTGCAAAAAACCTATTGGGAAACATCACTGTTTATTAATTAGATGTACAGTATCACAGCAGAAATAAAGAGTTTTTAAAAATTAAAACTGAAAGCAGAATCAGTGCTACATGGGAATTGTATCAACTTTGAATTGGTTGCTACTGCAATGGAACTAGCAATATCAGTAAGACTCAGCACACACAATATTCAAAGGACTGAGAAAGCAGAAAAGATTTTATGGATTAATATCGTATGACCTGGATTCATTTTTTCTGTGTTTTGGGTTAGGGTTTCTTGATTTTTCATAAGAAATCAAAAACTCTGGAATTAGTATGTTAAAAAAAGCATCAGAGAAAACTATAAAGACACTAAAGTTGAAGCAATTTTTTGTTTGTATCAACAAATAAGACTGAATAAATGGTTTTGAAAGGAAAGGTATACAACATGCTTGAATACTCCTTAAAGTCTTCAATTTTATCAGATTACATAATCTAAACTTTTGTAGAAGAATGCTGGTACAAGAAAACAAGTATTCTAAATGAAATGGGAAGAAGAAGGTAATTGAGGTAAAGATTTTTGTAGTAATCTACATAAAGGCAATATTTATTGTGAATTTTAGGCCACAACAGACCAGCAGAATTCATTATCTTGAATTTTAGTACAACAGAATTCATTGTTTAAGCTGGTTTTCACCCACAAAGAAGATTTTAAAATAATATTTCTTAAAATAACTCAACTGATTGATGGGAATGTACAAGTTAAGAATTTTTGCGCTGGGGAAGACTTTTCCAAATCCAGTTTTAATGTACATTCCTTTGATATTTTTGTGACAGAATGGGATCAAAAACACAAGAAAGAACTTAAAGCACAGAGGAGGCCCACAAACTAAAAGAAAAAAAAAAGTTTCCACTTCCACATATTGATGTTCACAGAATCATAGAACAGCCCAGGTTGGAAGACACCTCAAAAGATCAGCTGGACCAAACTTTCATGGCAAAGGGAGCCTAGGTGAGAATATCTAGCTCCCTGTCCAGTCGTGTCTTGAAAAATCTGAAGACTCTGGGAAGTTTGTTCCAGTGACTGACTGTTTTCAGTTGATGTTGCTCCTCAATTGTCATTATCATTCATAGATTGTCTATAGCTACTGAAGCAGCATCAACTACCCTATCCATTCATTTCATTCTATTTCACAGCAGCATTTATGTCAGCAGCTACAAACACTTAGCTATGTGGTTAGCTGGCAGCTAGAACCATGGTATCTCCTACAATGCCTTCTTTATGAGGAGAAAAATTATTCCTATGTATGTGAAAATCCAGCATCTTTCTTATGTTTTTTTACAACAGCCACAGAAATCTGAGGTTTATATTATACCTAGACTATACATTTTCTTTTCAAAATACATTTGTGAACTTCAGCTCCTCAGTCGCAGAAAAAAAAAAAAGCTATAGAAATTAACCCTATTATTTATCTGACAGAGAAATGATAACTCTAATTGTAGCTCTGTGTAGTCTTAGACTCCTCAGAATTTGCCTTAAAAATTATACCTACTTTTTTGCAAGATGTATTAAAATCCAATCTCCACTCAAGAAAAAAATCTTGGTTAAGAGCAGAAGTGACTCAACTGATTCACAAATATATTTCTTCCCTGAATGAGCCTGAACAGTAGGATTTTTTGTTATTTTTGCATGGTAACTCTTTAAATGGGTTTATGACCAAGGGGGATTTCTCAATATAGGAATAATATAAATGGCAGAGATAAGAAATACTGGCACCTGTGACACAATAAATTTAATCAGCTGATTCATAGCTTCAGTACTGTGTTTTCAATTTCTCTCCTCAAGTAAAGCCCTAACTATTTTACTCCTACAAAGCTACATAGCAGCATACATTTGCTCCTCCATTTGCTGTCTACTTATTTCACTGTTTTAATCATTAGAGGAGAACACATTAATTAAATTAATCCTTTTGGATGTGTATTTGAAACATTATCTAAATATTATTATCCTTTTCTTAATTAAATGTATGACAGTTAACTTGAGCTTCCCAAAGTTATGATGTAGTGCATGCGGTTTAATGAATCTTACTGGAAAAAGCTCTGCTGTTCAGTGAATATTTGCTGCCATCTGCAGACCAAATGTGAGAAATACCTTTCTAGAAATAAACTGTCAAACATCTAATATTGTTTTTTGTTTTTCCCCAATAAAACTTGTTTGTTATGATTAAATAATACTTAGCTAAAATATTCAAGTGGCTACAACTATCAGCTAGAACAAACTCCTGGGAAATCAGTTGAGCATTTAATATGCATTTTGTTTTTCTGTTGGAATTTTTTAAGTAAATATTGCATAGCTTCTTATAACTCTTCATTTGATTGGTTTTAGTAAATGTTTTTTAACATAATAAAATTTTATTTTGAAAGGTTTCTGTAACAGAAATTAGTGCCATCTGAAGTGTGAACTTTGAATTTTCCTGAATGAAAATTTTTACACTCGAGGTAGCAATTTTTAGTAATATAGCTTTCTCAGTTTCCTATTGCAAAAGACCATTCTCACTATCTTTGTATAGTTTTCATTGATAAGGACTATTGATTTTTTTTCTCTTCTACAGCTCTCAGCTTCAGAGAGCTGATCTTAGCTAATCTGTTCATAACCTATTTCTAATTCATCAAGAAGTGATTAGCTGTTGTGCCCTTTATCCCAAACTCTTCTTAAAAAGAAATTATTATTTAGAGGGTACCTACAGATCTTTTCCTTGTAGAAAATGAGATAGAACTTTATATAATTTTTATTCATGCTGCTTCAAGTAAGTAATAGAAGTTCATAAAAAACAGGTGATATTGTAAGGGGGCTGATTTGGAATAATACTGAGTACCAGACGTTATGGAGGGACATAACTATAGGTAAATGACTGACTGTAGCATCAATGTGGTTCTATTAAGACATGTTTACATTATTATACAAAGCAAATTTTTTTATGGGCTGTTCTGAAAAGCTCAGAACTTTGCAGAAATATGTCACTGTAGATCATCCCAGCACAGACAGGATTAAAGAAGACAACATCTTAATGGTATTGGTGACATTTTTGTTTGTCAATGACTAGCAAGGCATTCAGTTTTGTCCAAAAAAAGCCAAATAGCATGAGGCAAATATTTAATGAAAATATACATCAAACAAACATCTACTTATTCATTGTCACTGTTACAGAATTTCATAGAATATCTCATATTTTCTTCAATATAATTTTCACATAATAAGCAGTCTACTTCGCTTTCAGTAATAAACATTATTTGTGAAGAAAAGTTTTTAGGTCATATTGACTGAAATTCTCCATTTTATATAGATTCTACTCTGTACCTTTCACAATAAAATAAGTTTTCTAAAAATGCAATAAATCATGTAGGTCACATTTATAATACATGTTACTTTATTCTTTTTTTTTTCTTCTATTTTCCAATGAAGGAATGATATCTAGTGTTTTATTTATATCACAGAATCATAGACTGGTTTGGTTTGGAAGGGACTTTTAAAGATCATTTAATTCCAATCCCCCTGCTGTGGGCAGGGACACCTTCCACTAGACCAGGTTGCTCCAAGCCCCATCCAGCCTGACCTTGAACACTGCCAGGGATGGGGCATCCACAGCTTCTCTGGGCAACCTGTTCCAGTGTCTCATCATCCTCATCATAAAAAAATTCTTCCTTATGTCCCCCTTATAGTTCCCTTTAAGTATGGAAAGGCTGCACTAAGGTCTCCAAAGCAAAGGTGGAGATGAAAGCAAGGGTGTGTTTTTATTTATTTCAGTACACAGGGGTTTATGGATTTATGTTGAAGAGCAGAATCAGAATTTTAAGGGAATAATGAGGTTTGATATGATTGTGATATGTTTTTTCCTTCTCACGGTGATGAATAGCTTTTTCTCCTGGACAGGTAAGTGAAACTGTAATTAATTCCATACATGATATTACTTGGGGAGTCTTAGCATAATCAGCTGTGTTGTTCATAGGCTTGCAAAATTACAAAGCTTATGCAGTAGCAATTGCAGTCTTCACTAGTAGAATGAGACTTAGATTCAGAGCAGAACCAGATAGAATTAATCTTATGGGAATTTCTGATGGTTTATTTTACTGGCATTTACATCTAGGTTGTTGGCTCAAATACTTTATCTGTTATGATTGGACTGTTAGATATCATGTGTTTGCACTGTTCTTAGCCTTTCCTGTTCTTAGTTTTTAAAATCTGATGTGATAAGTTCTTTTTATGCTTGCATCAAAGCTTTTTTTTCCAGGTTTCTTCATAATACATAATAATATATTTCTTACAATTTTTGTTTTGGCCTGATATTTTATGATATTTTGTACTTATTGTTACAAGCCTTCAGAAAAACTATAAATAAAGTTAAGCTAATGAAAATCTGATGTGTGAAAATACCTGTATATTACCAGCTTAATAATGGAACAGAGCTTTTGTCTTGTCCTGAAGAGTTTACAGTCACATTTGAATTAAGATAAATAAAAATGGCAAAAAGCAGTGGAAAGCATTTTATTAAAGTCAGCTGCTACAGCTGAGGGTTCCAAGTCATTTCTATAAAGTATGTAAAAAAATTTCACAAAATACTTACAGAATAAAATAATTTATACTGACTGCTGCTGAACCACTGTTTACCTATGGTGGTACCAAGAAAATGGGGATGTCGGGGAAGGATTTGAAAGAGAAACTAGTGAATAGACTCATATGGAAGAATATTCTGTAAAGGAGGGTGTTTAGAAAAGAAATGAGGAAATATCTCGCCTTTTTTTTTTTTCTCCTCCTTGGAGCTAGACTTTCATCTGAAAAGTCATCATATGATGCCACTGACCATTCATTCATTGGACAAGGATTTGTTTCTTGGTATTTAGAGGCTGAAGAAGTCTTGAGATTGGATTACATTTAGAGGTAGGTTTTTTCCTATATGTAAAAATAGTAACTACAATGAGAGACTTTTTAAGTCTGAGATAGTATCTAGAATATTTCTAATGACAGGCACACTTTTACAATGAAAAATTTGCTCTTCATTTTTATTAGCAATATTATCATATACATGACTGTAGAATCAGGAAAAAAACCTAGGTATATTAAGCACAAAATGTCAGGAGGAGAAAACTAGTACTTAAAATGTGCTTTTTATTTTGTATTGAGTTGTGATTAGGAAATATTGGATAGATTCAATAGACCTCCTATGTAGTAGCATAATTAATGTGATATCTAATATGGCACTGTGTTTCCATTTGTAGAATCCAAATGCCTTAAAGGGGAAAAAAAAGTCCTGCCTTATTAATTGGAACACAAGGATATGCACTCAGCTAAGCACTTTTTTCCCAGATAACCTAGTCATTACCCATTAGCAGCTTGTGGTTGCCACAGAAGGTCCCTTTGAAGGCAGTGAGTGCTGATGGGCTCTGCAGACCACCCTCCCCAGGGTTCAGCTGTGGTGCCCCTAGGCCCACACTGGTATGGCAAGAATGGGTGACCTGGGGAAGATCAGGGTGAGAGAGGGATGGAAGAATACTCACCAGGGCCTTCCCACTCTGCTTGGAAGCTGCATTTGAGCTCAAGCACTCCAACTTGGTCTCTGCCTGAGCAGCACGCCAAGTGTGCTGGGCCTGGTCATCTGCTTTATCGATGCCAGCCTTGACTTCCCATCTTGGCCTCAGGCCTGCCTGGTCATTGTAGACTTGCCTGGACATCAGTGGGCTCTGAGCTGACCTCAGTCATCATCCTCATCCCAGCCTGGATCTCCTGGCCAGGTACCATGGGAGTGCATCCCTTGGTGAATCGCTGCCCTGGCCTCACCCTCAGCACTTGTCTCCTTGCCCTTGAGGGGTGCTGGATGTTACTGTTCCCTTACAGGACCATAGGGGAAGGATAAGAATTAACACACACAAGTTAGAAAAACAGGAAGTTTGAGTTAGACATTAGAACAACTACTTCCCTGTGAGGAGGTCAAACACAGGAAGAGGTTGCCCAGAAAGGCTGTGGAGTCTCCATCCCTGGAGGTCATCAGGACTCAGCTTGACATGGCCTAAAGCACCCTTCTCTGTTTGGCCCTGCTTTGAACAGGAGGTTGTTCCAGATGATCTCCAGAGGTCCCTTCCATCTCATCCTGTGATTACCTAAACTCTATTTATGGCAAACTCCTGGTTCTCAGGTAACCAACTGAAAATCTCATTCTCTGTTTGTACACTAACATTTCTTCCCTCAGGAGGTAACATCCAGCTATAACAACCGTATCTTGTAACCCCTTGGTTCTAAACAACTGTGGATGAACAACTGAAATTCAAATTCCAAGACTACAAATTTCAGATGCAGTGCACCAGATTTATTCCTTTCAGTTAATGTGGAAGGCTAAACTCTATTTTATTTTTTGGTTAATCCTTTTCAGTTAAAGACATATCATTGCATAGATTTCTCTACTGTAATTAATGCTTTAAATCTTTGTAATACCATGACATACTATTTGATGGAAAAATACGAAGGATGTTTTTATGGTTTATGTCAGAAAATCCAGACTCCCCAAAATTCTATTCAAAATGCAGGGTGTGGTTAAGTGTAACAGTTTTCTTAATATGTACATATTTCTGAACTACAGACCTCTGTACTATATTCACTTTTTTATCATGCTGAAATGAATCTTTGCAACTAATATACCTATGTGAACTTCTGGTGTCTCTGTGGTCACTCAGGATTTTACTAATAAGGAAGTGAGAGTGACACAAAGACTCTACAAGGCATTATGTGTCTCACAGAAAAAGACAAATGGAATTTGATCATATTTGTTATGAAATACACATACAGATTGATCTGACTATGTCTGGTAGTCCAAAATTAAGGGGCATCAGTGTTTTGAAGATGACAAAGCTAGCTGCATTGGAGTGGAATAGAGATATACTCTCTCTATGCTTTTTCAATAAGAATTGAACTTTTCCTTAATAAACCTTTTTTACAACAAAATGTTAGAGTATCCTCATAAAATACTCTAATCCTAAGAACTTGTTGATTAAATCTTTTTTTTTTTTTAATCAATATTAAAACCTCAGAAATCAGAAGGATACATATTATGGGTATTTTTGACTGTTGGATTGTATAGTAGTAAGAACAAAAGGCTAAAAAGAGGTCATTTCAAAACTCAGTCTTCTGATTTTAGCATAGTTTTGGGGCAGTTCTGTTTTCTGTTAAGCTGATGCAAATAAAGAATAATTCCTCTGATGTCAGTAAACTTATTCTTCATAAAGCTGGCATGCAGTTAAGAGTCTCGGGTCATGTCTTTAAGTGGTTTGCATATCTAAATCATTACAGTCCATTTACTTTGAAAAGTCCTCCGGTCACAGAGTTCTGTTTGGAACTACAGTTGAGAAAATAAAAGGAGACTAATACTTCCTTATTTAATCCGTCTACCATCCCCTTTCTTTCCCCCTCCCCCCTTAAAAAAAAACACAAACCAAACCTCTGACTATTGCACAAAAATCTTTCTGATTGTTTTAAAATGCTGCACTTCTGGTCAGCACAGCTTAATTATTCAGTTGGGTGTTGATCTCTCAGAAGCACAAGATGCTAATTATTATGCCAAAATTTATTTTTAAAGCTGAAATTCTGTTTGGGTGTGCAGTTCATTTCTTTCAATTAATTCAGCTGCAGTGTGTGCCTTGCTTTCTGTCATCTGCATTACAATAGCAGTGACTTCCTTGCCTCTGTGGGCGCCTAGCCAGAAAGACAGAGTAACCCCAGTGTCTCCCTGTGCTTTCACTGCCACTTCAATGAACTATTGCTGTCAGCAGTAAAAGTACAATAAATTGAGGCTCTTTCTTCGGTAGAAATCCTATGACAGAATTAAGGAGTACTTTAATATTTTACAAGAGACTGAGACCATCTGTTAAGATCCAGCTGGATGGCTCTTGGTCTAATAGAGTGGAAATGCATCTTGTGACTATCTATTCAGGTGCTTTCTTCAGCTGTCTTTCCCATTGTTAATCTTTCAGTAATCACATTCTGTGTCACTGAGCGGTCAGAGCAATTTCCGCTTTCAGGTCAAACCTTAGGGGTTATGCTTTTAATTTATTTAATTAATTACCGACTTGCTCAGTTAAAGTCAAGTCCTGTTAAGCCTTACCCAGGGGGAAGGAAAAGAGTAGGAATATTGGAATGGAGAAGGCATTTCTATTTTAAAACTGCAAATTGAGGACTCAGATGCTATACAGCTAAGTAAAGAGCAGCAGAAAGGTTAGGAGTTATCGAAAGTTAATCTTCCCAGGATATTTTGTGATGCTGTGTATTTTGCCACTACCAAAACGTATCCTGTCTATTTTGCAGTATCCGTCAATCTTGGATACAGGCTTCATAAGGTTCATTCCACATTTTTAACACAACAGAAGCATTGCCAAAGATGGTATGAAATACTTGTCCACCTTCATACAAATAGAGTTGCTACACTGGTGGGCATTTATCTTCTTGTATGTTGACTCAGGGAATGAATGACTGAGTGAAGCTCTACTTTGTGCTGACTTTCTTTGTATATATGATCCTTATGGTCTCTTCCAGCTTTATATCCTGTGACTTTTAATCCTGTTTTTACATTAAAATATCCCAGCAACAGTAGTGGTATGCCTTTAATGGAGTCTGTAAAACAAAACACATGCTTAAATCCTTTGAGAGTTGTAGATTTAAAATAAATAAAATTAAATAAAATTAAATTAAAATAAAATAAAATTAAAATAAAATAAAATAAAATGTCAGTTAGGAAAATTTGAACAACTATTCAAAGAGTTTTGGCTTTTTTTCCTGTACAACATTGGTTTGAAGTATCTTGCAGTAGTTTGCTCATCAGTATAGTATCAGTCAGTAAGACATATGGTAGTCCAGTAAAATGGGTAGGCAACAGTATATTTGTCTGACCCAAAAGCACAGCCACTATTTACTGTAGAATATGATAGACTTCAGAGGAACATTTGGGAAAATTAACTTTAAACATTCTCTCTAGCACTGAAACATGAAACTAGCGAAGTCTGGGCTATTCAATTTCTTGAGACTCATTGTGCCAAAGGCTAAAACCCAACTGTAAAGAAGCATGGTGTTCTAAGATGCATCAAAAGGGTTTTCAGTCCTGGACTAAATGCTTAATATTTCATTTGCCAACAATTTCAGGAGAATTACTTAGGTTCTTTCACTGGTCTATGCTCCTCCATTCACTCATTCTGTGACTGATGGGGACGATGAAGATTCAGAACTTAACCTCAGTGAGCAAGCTTTGCAATTTTATATACAGTGGTTGTACTCTATATCTGTATTCCAATAAATGGACTAAATGTACTTTAAAGATTTCTGTAATTTCCAGAAACAAGTTGTGCTTCATATGAATTCTGTAAGAGGGTTTTCATCATGTATCAATTTTCTGTCCTTGATCACAACATTATTGGGTCATTATTGGTAGCAATTACTTAAGTGGAATAAATCCAGTTTTGCTTATTCCTGTTAATGTATTTTCTCACTTTATGGTTTGCTCAGAGGAAATAGTCTATGAAATGGAGTTAATAGCTTGGTTGCCAAATTCTATTTGTCTACAGCCTACAGTATTGTTATTTTTAAAATAGGAGCACTGCATACATTTGCAAGCATATTTTCCTATTATGCCAAATAATTAAGTAGATAAAGATTTAAGAAGGGGATGTATAAGTACTGTGCCTGTACTGTTATTGGTATATACTCTAGGACAGATACTTGCTTCATGAGCCAGCTGGTTCAAAGTGCCTTGTGCTCAACCTGCTCATGTGTTCTGGTTTTGGCTGGAATAGAGTTAATTTTCTTTCTAGTAGCTGGTACAGTGCTATGTTTTGGATTCAGTATGAGAAAAATGTTGGTACCACACTGATGTTTTCAGTTGCTGCTGGGTGGTGTTGTGGTGGGTTGACCATGGCTGGACGCCAGGTGCCCACCAAAGCCGTTCTATCACTCCCCCCCCTCTTCGCTGGAC
>JANZLQ010000008.1:11364525-11380646 GCA_026212715.1 Elanus axillaris
CCCATCCCACTGGGTGGGGGGGAAGTGAGTGAGTGGCTGCATGGTGCTTAGTTGCTGGCTGGGGTTAAACCACAACATCATGGCACATTTGGTTCAGACTGGAATAGCTGCACCCATCCTACAGGAAACTGGGAGGACTCCCTGCACCTACCACAGGAGTCTGCTCACCCACCATCATCTCTTCAATGGAATATGAAAACAGCACGAGATGGCATGGAAATCAGGGTAGATCTTTTTCTTAGATTTTGAATAAAACTGTCTGTACTGAGATCTCTTAACATGAGGCTTCCCTACCTCATAGCTAAGGAACCAATGAGACTTTTGCAGCTCTGAATTCCTGCTTCTTGTTCCCATGCCCTTCCACCTTACCAAATCTGATACAGGTCAAGATGTACTTTCTCAAAAAACTGGATTTCCTCTTGGCCCATAAAGCCCCCATTTGGGTCTGAGATATTTTAACAGGTTTTTGATATAGTTTTTAGACATTACTTGCCACCTTCATCTTTTATAACATGATATACAGTTTTTGTGTTTCTTACAGTAAGTTGTGGCATGAGATCTTAACACTGGCTCAGGCTGGATGTTATAGAGTGGTTGCTGCAGAGGGTTGATTGTGATAACGTGATTGAATTCAGCAGGGTCTTATACATGCAGTGATTCCTGGGTGGAAATATTAACTATGTTTGTCTAGAGGGGACTATAGTTGTTCCATTCTAAGAGAAAAGAAAAAAAAAAGCAGAAACTGGATTAATGTAATTTGGAATACTGGGGTAACAGGACCCTGAAAGAAAGACACAGCCATTAAATGGCTAATGTATATATATTTATGTCTAAGTATAAAACTGTCTTAATTAAGTTGCTATATTTCTAAGAAAAAATTCTCAACAGATACATCTTCCATTATTCATTATATTCTTGTTCTCTTTCAGACAGTCAGACTTTTGCCTCTAAATTGGAGAGATATGGATTTGATGGATGGACTATTGGATGGATAAGGAATTAACTGGATGGCCACATCCAAAGCATCGCAGTCAATGGTTCAATGTCCAAACAGAAACCACTAAGGAGTGGTGTCCCTTAGGGGTCCATAATGGGACTAGTACTGTTCAATATCTTTATTAATGACATAGACAGTAAGACAGAGTGCACCCTCAGCAAGTTTGCAGACAATACCAAGTTGAGTGGTGTGGTTGACACACCTGAGGTACAGGAAGCCATCCAGATTGATTTGGACAAGCTCTAGAAGTGGGCCCATGGGAACCTCATGAAGTTCAACAATGCCAAGGGCAAGGTCCTGCACATGTCTCAGGGCAACCCCCAATATCAATACAGACTAGGGGATGAATGGTTTGAAAGCAGACCTGAGGAGAAGGACTTCGGGGTACTGGTGGATGAAAAGTCGGACATGAGCCATCAATGTGGCTTGCAGCCCAGAAAGCAAATCATATCCTGAGCTGCATAAAAAGAAGCGTGACCAGCGGGTTGAGGGAGGTGATTCTCCTCCTCTATTCCACTCTTGTGAGACCCCACCAGGAGTTCTGCATCCAGTTCTGGGATCCCCAGTAAAAGACATGGACCTGTTAGTGCAGGTCCAGAGGAGGGCCACGGAAATGATCAGAGGGCTGGAACACCTCTCCTCTGAAGAAAGGCTGAGAGAGTTGGGGTTGTTCAGCCAGGAGAAGAGAAGGCTCCAGGGAGACCTTACTACAGCCTTTCAATATATAAAGGAATCTTATAAGCAAGATGGAGAGAGACTTTTTACCAAGGCCTGTGTGACAGGACAAGGCACAGTGGTTTTAAACTGAAAGAGGGTAGGTTTAAATTTAACAAAAGGAAGAAATTTATTATGATGGGGGTGGTGAGACTCTGGAACAGGTTGCCCAGAGAAGCTATGAATGCCCCATCCCTGGCAGTGTTCAAGGCCAGGTTGGATGGGGCTTTGAGGAACCTGCTCTAGTGGAAGATGTCCTTGCCCATGGCAGAGGGATCGGACTAGATGATCTTTAAAGGTCCATTCCAACCCGAACTCTTCTATGATTCTACCATGTGGAATGCATTTGGAGAAGAGTTCTACACAGAACTAAAGCCAAAGTTATAAAAAATTGGGGGAGTTTAAAAAAAAACAAAATACAAACCCCCTATACTTTATGTAACCTTTTTTGCTTATATTCTTTTATTGAAACTTTTAAAAGATAACTTCATAGAATGCATTAGTAACTCATTTTTCACATTTTGAGGGAAAGAGAAAATGGAGAATCTACCTTTCTTTAACAAGAGCAGATATGAAAATAGACAGAATTGAAGTAATATACATTATTATATCTAACTATTGTACTCATTGTATCATGAGACATCTTTATTTCAGGTGGCACAGAGGTTTAGGCTGTTCATTAGAGGTTTTATAGTTTGAATGTACAAGCTTTTTCTTTTAAGAAATTTTTTAGTATAAAATGACAAATTGTTTGCAACTTCATCATATTTTCAAGTTTTAGACTTTTTTTTCACTTTCAGTAAATCTACCACTCAGAAGAAAAAAAAGACAAATTGCTTGCAATTTCTTCTTCCTCTTTAACTGGAATAGAATAAAATAGCTTTTGAAAAATCTACAGATTAATATACACTTTCAAACAGGCAAGACATTTTGTGCAAGTCAAAGTAGATATAAAAGGCAATGATAAAAGCTAGGTCATCCCAATGAGCACTTAGGAGGATGGGTAGGTAATGCTTCACTCAATCATTCTGTGTCCTTCTGAGAAAGATAATAACATTGTACACAATAGAGATTTTTGTGCTCTCACACTCACATCATATAGACTATACATACTATTTCAGGATCTGGGGTGTTGTTTGATTTGGGGTTTGTGGTTGGTGTTTTTTTTTTCTGTTTATGCCCTGTTTATTTAATAAAAACAAAATGCCAAATCCACACAAATTTGCTGCACGTAGGCTTTCCCTAGATTTCTTCAGGAGCTGAACACATGCATCTTAATGAGTGCTTTGTCTCAATTCCATCTGTGTTTGTTCAATGCAGTTCTGGTTTAATGTCCCAATTGATCAATGTGGCATAGCTGCACTGATGTAACTCTAATTAAAATCTGAGTGAAGACCAGGTCTACTAATTTTAGTTAGATTTTAAATTTAGTTAAATAGACAGATTGTATTCAATAGCAAATAAAGCAGAATTAAACTCCTAAATGTCCAGAATTTCATAATTACAACATGAAATCCGGTAAATCTGTGACTGTTTAAATCTGACTTTGAAATTTACTGGTAGAAAATAATTTAACAGAACTATCAGATATCTTATTTTAAAAATCCCTGTTTTATTAGTGCTATTCAGGTACTTAATGATTAGGTGTATGTGTAAGGAACACATTTTAAAGGCTTATGAGAAGTCTCTAGGCAATGCTGGAAGCCCTAAAGTCACACATAGTAAGGGACAGTTTCTGTCCAAGAAAGTTTAGTAATCCAAAGAAATTATACAGCTAATGAGAACTACAGAACGAAAATTATTTGCAGACAGTCAAGCGACAGGTGAAAACTGGATTTGAGTGTCTTGACTTCTGGGCCACTGTCCTAACCTTGTCTCCTTTGCCTTAGAGGTATTTCAGAATCACTTAACTAGTGTCTAGCACATCCTAGGGACAATTTTGAAAGTTAATGTCAAAGACTGCTTCATAAATGGAAGCTTGATTAAATTTAATACTTTTTCAAATGACCCTTGTGAAACTGAACTCCCCATTATCTCTCCTAATGACCTTTAATATTTCATGTAAATTAACTGGATGATGAAATTGCTAAAGGATAAATTTATGTTTCTCAAATTATAAGTCAAAGGTTACAGAAAAAAAAATATCATTGGCTTTGAACTTTTGGAGAACAGGATAGTTTTGTAATAATGTGTCTCCTAAATGGAGAATAAAAGGAATTATATTCCTGTCAGTATGTTGTTCCCAGTTTCAACTTATGCTATTATACTCTTCAAGGCATTATTTGGGAATCAGCATATGACTGTTGTTATATACTTAAATCTGGATGATCCTTCTGTGATCATCCTTCCACAGTTTTTTCTGATATTACACCAGATTACTTTCTCATCAAAACATTCAAAAATAAACTGCAGTGAAAATTGAGTTAATTCATAACCAAACGCTTGATTCAGCAAGGAATATATAAGTGTATTCCTAAGTTCATGTACAAATTTTAATTTAGAAGCCAATGAGTTTATTTGCATTCCGAACAGATAAAAACTTAAACACCAAGCTAGATGGAGGCCTAGTTTACTCTATTTAACCAGTCAGAATAAAACATGCTCATCTTTGATATTTTCCATATCAATTAAAGTCCTTGATAATCTTTTAAATGTGTTCAGAGATTCTTTATTGTGTCCCAAGGTATAATAAAAACTTCAAAATGCCATGTACCTGTTCCTACAATGAATCCAGTTGCCACTTGTATGAGTTTTTCTCATGTGTAAATATAATACAAATATATTGTGATTTCAAGAAACATTCCAATTTCTAGAGTTATAATAAATACATGATTACTTGTGGGAGGCAAGTTCTTCCATTGAATTCATGACCTTCTAATTTCTTAGGTGTCCTGATTTCAGCTGGGGTAGAGTTACTTTTCTTCCTATTAGCTGGTATATTTCCGTGTTTTGGATTTAGAATAAGAATATTGATAACACTGGTGTTTTACTTGTTGCTGAGCAGTGCTTACACTAAGTTAAGTATTTTTCAGCTTCTCATGCTGCCTTGAAGGCTGGGGGTGCACAAGAAATTGGGAGGGGACATAGACAGGACAGCTACCCAAATTGGCCAAAGAGGTATTCCATACCATGGGATATCATGCTGAACCATAAAACCGGGGGGAGTTAGCTGGGGGGTGGTGGCCCCCTGATCTGGGACTGGATGGTTAGTGGGTTGTAAGCAATTGCATTGTGCATCACTTGTTTTGTGTATTCTATTATTATTATTATTGTTGTTGTTGTTGTTGTTATTTTCCCTTCCTTTTCTGTCCTATTAAACTCTCTTTATCTCAACCCCAAATTTTTACCTATTTTAGGGTTCTCTCCTGCATCCCACTGGGGGGGGGGGGCAGGGTGGGTGTGGTGTTTAGCTGCCTGCCAAGTTAAACCACAACATTAGGGTTGAATGCTCAGCGGGTATAATGCAATATAGACTCATTAAAACTAGTGAAGTAGGCAAATTTACATAGGCTGAGGATCTGTCCCTTAATATTTAATCTAGTTTCCCAAATGATTCTTCTAATTACTCTCTATGTTCAGCTTTACAGCTATCTGGCAGTTACAGTGGGATGGTTATCAAATATTTAATTAAATTGTGAAGTTACAGCCATATTTTATTTCAAAACATTCCCAAATGGTTTAAATCAATTTGTTCAATATTAAAATTTTAAACACTAACAGGCCCAACTTCTTGGCCTGTATCAGCATCATTCTGTGAAAGTAAATGAATTATACCACTTCCAGTTCCACTCCTGGTTTGAATAAAGAGAACAAAGCAGATATTTCCTGCCTGATTACTCGCATTTCTTCCCACAGTAACTGATTTATTTTTTCTTATGTTTTGTTGTTTCTAGATGAATTCACAGTCAAATAACATCCTTTGTGAGAGTTTTCAAAATCACCTTTTTGTTGTTGTTGTTTTGTTGGGGTTTTTTTCCCTCTCAGAAAAAAGTTAAAGTATGTTTGTAATTGTTTAATTGGACTTGAGAATAGGATTGAAAAGTCTATATCCTTAAAGCAAAACTCTGGAGGAAGAGCTGTTCTAACACTGAAAAAAAGCAGAATAAGCAAAATTTCTTTTAACACCTTACTTCTTAACCAGAAATATTTGTGTATTCAGGTACAGAATTGGTCAAAGGGTTCAGCATGGTGCTTCGGTGTTACCACAGACCTTCATTGTGTACACTGAGTACCTTTGTCTATATAGTGGGCTCTCATTTACCAAAAATGATATAAAAAAGAAGGATATCTTAAAAATTAAATATATATGAATATTTACTTTTTTTTTTCTTCACAGAAAGAAAAGCTTAGTTAAAAACCAGGGCTTAGAGAATAGTCAGAAAGTCTCTAAGAAACTAGTTATCTGCAAAGAAGCATAACTGATAGTTAATAGTTCAACTCTCAATACACAGCTTGGAATTCTGAGATCAAGTTTAAACAAATTACATGTAGACTTGGTGATGACAAAGGTCAATTAAATAACAGATTAAAGCCAATGGAAATAAATATGAAGTGATGCACTGCTGTACATTAACTGAAGTGTGAGTTAAGCCCCCCCCAGCCATTCACTTACTCCCCAAAAGCAGGATGGAGGAGAGAATCAGAAGGGTAAAAGTGAGAAAACTTTTGGGTTGAGATAAAGACAATTTAATAAGTAAAAGAAAAGGAAGAAAAAGAAAAAAAAAAGAAAAAAAAATTAAAGCAATGCAAAAGCAATAGGTCACCGTCAGCCAACTGAAGCACAGTCAGTCCCTGAGCAATGGTAACCTTTGGAAAACTCTCCTCAGCTTTTATTGGTGAGCATGACTTCATATGGTCTGGAATATCCCTTGGGTCATTTGGGATCAACTGTCCCAGCTGTGTCCCCTCCCAGCTTCTTGTGCCCCCCCAGCCTCCTCTCCTTGGGTAGGGGGAAGAGCACAGTGAGAAACAGAAAAGGCCTTGATGCTGTATAAACATTGGTGAGATCTAAAACATCTGTGTGTATCAACATTGGTTTGGTCACAAATCCAAAACATAGCACCATACAGGCTGCTATGAAGAAAATTAACCCTGTGCCAGAAAGGTAAAGTTCAGAGAGGTTAAGAAAGATGATCAAGGGTTTAGAACAGCCTCTGCATGCAGAATGATGAGACTCTTCTGATTAGAACGGGTTACCAAGGAGATACATGGTAGAATTATATCAAATCATGAAAGGCATAAAGATGATAAAGAGTGAACAATATTCACTTTCTCTTCAAATAGAAGACAGATCAAAAGAACCTAGCAGCTGACTGTTTGAAAGAGGTAGCACTTTTAAACAAGCATTAAACAATAGACCTTTTTTCTTCAGAAAGTTGTGGATGCTAAGCTTACAAAAATTCAAGAAGTCATTAAGAGGAAAGAGAAAAAAAAAAGAGAGAAAAATCCATTGAGGGCAAAAAATACAGAAATGAGACTTCTTCTTTAGGTACTTTCCAGGCATGCAATTTTTGGATGCTGGGAGAGTATTCAGGAGGAGCGTGATTTCATAATTGCCTTGTTCTTAGGTACATTCTTAGGCATTTGCCTTTGGTCTCTGATGGAGACAGAATGAAGGATAAGATAGATGGGGTTTGCTGTCCCAGTGCAAACACTTTCATGTTCCTACATTTGTTCTTATATAACTGATAATGCTGAGGTTCATCCATGCTTGTCTTCTTCAATTCTTTCATATATGAAATAAATGAAAGTATCCTTTAGAGTCAGTGTTTTTGTCCAAGTGAGAATAATGCATTTAGTTTTTACATTGGTGCTTGAATGTGCTTTACAGGTAAGTTTGCTTTTTGTGTTCACTATAAAGAATGCTGGGTTTTATTACGATTATTTTGCCAGTAAAGATTTCTCCCTGTAGCAGATGGACAAGACAAGAAATTAGAGTTCGGCAGCGAGATCCAGATTTGAAGCAGTAATAAGGTTATGATAAATGTTACAGTAAAAAACCAAACAATTTTATCTTTTTGATAGAATTTGATGCTGCAAAAGATAATGTCTAGTTATAAGAAAAAGTTAAAGTTTAATTTTCACACTTAAATAACTGTCAATGCTAAATGGCAACAGATACATTAGCTCATGATTAGCCTCCATTTTGATATTGCAAGCCAGTATGTACTTTTAGTTGTTTACTAGAATTGTTTGAGGGTTATGGTGTCCAAGAGTCTTCTAATGGTAGAATGCAGATTTTTTGTTATTAACATGTTACTCCATCTTTTGTACCATATTAGTTGCATGAGATTTCGTACTTGCTATGGAACTAATGAATGATATTACACTTGATTTCATAAAGAACTACAGTAGTGTTATATTTTGGGGGGAGCACTGTCTTCTGTAAGATGCCCTTGTATCATATGCAAGACAAATTAATTTAAGGGAAGATGAAATTATTTGCTACAGCTTGATATGATCTAGTGGTTTACTGCTGAAAGGGTGATTTTCTACTGTCCTATTTCTTTCTTCGACCATGCCCTCACTCTGGTACTCCCTGGACTCTTCATAGAGATGATTCAACTCATCAAAGTGCCAATATATGGTTGTGTATAGAACTTGTTTGAAAAAAAGTAACTAATTTTCTGATGAATTAGTGAGTTCTGTTAGGTCATAAAGGCCCATAAAAGCTGCACATAGTACAAGAGAAGCAGTGATCAGAAAAGTGAGCAGAAAAAAGAGACACTTTCCCTATTTGGGGGGCAGTAGCCTGTTCACTAAGCTATAAAAGAAGAAGAAAAGAATCCAGGAGAAATCTGTAAATCTTACCCTCCATGGGATAAAACTTACTGCAATATCATTGTTCTCAACCTCAGATGCAGAGGACTAGAAAATCACTCAAAGGAAGAATATTGTATTCTAAAACAAAAATCCATTTTATTGCTTAGATTTTCTTCCTAAGTCATTCTGACAGTTTGGGTTTTTTCATGCCTCTACTGCCTTTACCACCATTCATTTAACTGACATTTTTTAGGCTACAAAATCCTATCTCAAGTGTTCTGTTTTACAGTGAGACTTTTTTTGATTTTTCTTTCCCTAAAACACACTTTGAAAAGAGATTTGTTCAGTCCTTTTTTTCCATGGTTGTTCTGGTCTGTGTCCAGAGTAAGGACATCAATCAGTCTGAGATCTCCAAGTTTCCAGGTGGGTATATTAATCTCTGGCTGACAGTTTCTTTTTGGTCTAGTGAATACATGATGGTTTATACAAATTAAAACACCTTTAGCAGGATTTTAGAGAGGGTTTCTTTCACCGCGAAGCATTCCAGCTGATGAACTCACCTGATATGTGGTACACAGCTTTAAGTCCTTAATTTACCTTGGGGAGTAACAGTGAGCTGTATCAGACATGCATTTTCAATGATATTTGAAGCATATCTCTTTTCTTCCTGAGTAAATTTCATCAACATTATGCTATAGGATTCAACAACCATTTGATTTAAGGATAAATATTTTTGCAAAATGAAAAAATTGATAACAGAAGTTGTGAGAGACCGCTTCTAGAACAGGCACCCTGAAATGTTGAAAGCATTCTCCTGTATATCTATTAGGTTGAAATTTAATTTGTTTTGGTTTAGTTGCTATTTGTTTTAAACTTAATTCTTAATTTTCTTGTAATTGACCTGCACTGAGTAAAGCAGAATACCAAAGCATGGATTGTTCTAATGGGATGGTTCCATCCAGACTAAGGAGGTTGTACACCATGTAAACTTTACTGAGACAAATAAAGCTTCAAAGTATCTATATTTTCCAGGGGAAAATTACATAACTCTTGAAAAATTTTGAGTAGCCAGGTGCCTCTGAAAAGCCTAAGGAAATAATATACACTATCACTAATTTAAATAGGATCAGAGAATAAACTTGTTCCTGAAATGTTTGCGTAAGATTGTCGCATGGGGGAGATGGGATTCTTTTGTTCAAGACTTTTCCCACTAATGACAAAAGAACAGAAAATTATTGCATTATTTTATCAGCTACTTTTTTATCTTCAAGCAAACAAAATTATTGTGGTTTGGGGATGCTGTTTGAGTTTTTTTTAACTTTTACTTTCTTTGTCTCCCCATAGTTATTCTACTCAGTCAGTAATCAGTACATAATACCTGCAGCATATGTATCAAGTGTGTCTGGTTCTGAAGGAAATTACTGATTTTTGGGAGCTAACAATCTGGTTTCAGGTTGTTTGTTTTAAAGGAAAGAAAAAGAACAACAGAAAAAAAAGAAAGGATCTTTATGTTCTATAGTGTTTTACCAGGACATTTGCTTAAATATTTGCTAAGCTTTCTCTGCCATATCTGTATCCTCAGCATAGTAGAAATCTGAAATCTGCTATTCATAAATTCTTTCTAGACATTGCTTAGAGATTTTTGAGTATCCTCATCAAGAGATAACTCTTTCTCAGAGTAAGATGTTTATCTAAGGATTCGATTTAATATTTAGGAGGGATATTACCAAGAGCAAAATACTATCACCTTCAGAAAAAAATCTTGGCAAAATAAGATATGAAACAAGCATGCTACTCATTTTCTGTTTGATACTAAAGAAACACCCTTTCACACTACAAAGTAAAAACTAATTATTAATTGTTTTTCTAATCTGTGAAATGTTAGAAAGTTTAAGGATTCTAACAGAAAAGAAACTGTTACAATCATTTCTTGTCACTGACAGTTCTATAAAGGAAAAAAAATCAATTCCATTTTCTTGTTTTTTCTTTTTGGGAGAGGTAATACAACAATTTGTTTCTCTTATCTGATTTCCTATATATGACCTTTCTAGCTTCACAAAGTGACTTAATAAACTCAATAAAAGTAATAAAAATGCATTCAGTTACATAGTTTAAAGGAGGTTAAGTTTTGAGGTAAGATCAAATATAACTGAACTGGTTGAGTGGGACATTGTATGCATTTGTAGAGCTGTTATGGCCAATTTCTGTCCCTTGGAGGGAAATGACTGCTGAAGTCCTGTTTGGCAATGGACAGTGAAATTGTTATACTTTTGAAAATTTGTTCATGTCACAGAGGTGGTAAAGCCCGTGCAGCTGCTTCACCCTCAAAGAGCTCCTTTCCCTCAGCACAGCACAGGGGGAGAGCATCCTGAAACAGAATTTCACTACTCTGTGCTAATAAAAAGTAAAGTTTGAAGGGCTGAAACCAGTGGTATACCCTAGACGCCACAGACAGAAAGTAGAGTCTTGATTTCTCCCCCTACCCTTTTTACTGAGATGAATACTGAAAAAAGGAGGAACATCACCCACAGCATATGCTTTCTTCCTGTTTGAGAATATATTTAGAAACTTCTAATCTCACTGTAGTGCCAATCCTCAAGAACAGGTAGCGGCTATTGAAGCTGTAGCTTTTAAAGTCTGTATTTTTTACAGCACTGTCAACTTCACTGTCGCTCAGGACTTAGTTGCTTTGTCTTCTTGGAAGAGTTGGTGATTGTAAGAATAGTATCCTTTAAAACGCTGTGTTTATGAACCTACCTAGTCAGACATCATATTTTGTGGCAAACTATATTATCCCTTCACCAAGAATCAGTTCCACCTGTCTCTGGATAACTGGGAGTCCAAGTATCCTGTTTTGCATCTAAGATAACCTCACTACTAAACAAACACTGTACTTCAGTTCTTGTAGTTGTGCACACACAGAGAAAGTTTATCTGTACTTCTGAAGGGAACTAGCTATGTGGAAAAATAGTTGTTTAAACATTTTTCTAGAAAACAAAACGATGTTTAGTTATATTTTACATAAGTTGTATATGATATTAATAATTGTTCTCATAAAAAATACTTTGAGAGGAAACCAAAAAAAGGAAAGGAAGGAGAAAGAATGCTATGATTCAGGGGTGTTTTGATCAATTTCTATCTTATTGCTGTTATTTTGGCATCTTTCATTAAGACTATACATCTCATTTGGAGATAAGATGAATCATGTTAAAAAAAGGTGATCAGGAGTGAAAAGCACGGAAGAATATTGTAACATCCTTTTTTTGGGGCCCAAATTAAAGCATGAGATCACTATGCACCACTCAGCTCTTTTAATATTTTAAAGTAGGACTTGGCAGTTGGTCTTACTATTTTAAAGGATGAAAACAAAACCAGGTCTTTCAGTTGCTAAGGGGTTGGGGCTTTTGGTTATTTCTTTAATTTTTAATACAAACATGAAAGCAATAGTCACCAATTACCCAGGACAAAAGACAGACAGATTTTATAATGGTTGTTTTATTATTTAAGAGAAAGCTGGCAGAACAACAATAGCAGCTCATTGTATGCCTTTCGTTATTAGGTTTCTCTTTTCAGCAATTTAATAACCAGTTTCAAAATCTCTGTGTATGCATGTGTGCATGATATCTATTTTAAAGAAATACACCTTCTTCCTGTATAACTCACTGCTACATCCCTTAAAAGGTGTTGTATATTTCAAGTCCATTTCTGGCACTTTTGAATGCTTTAGAAGAGATTATTATTCATATAATGGATCTGGTATTACTTACACATTCTGATACTTCACACTACACTTCTAAACAAAGCAGTATGAGATTCAGTGGCTAGAATACCTATTTGTAAATAAAGCACATCTCCTGTAATTTGCAGAGTTTATAACATCTTTCCATACTAATATATTTTGCTGTTAATAGCCCAGTTCCCTGATTTGGTCCTGGATTCGGCACCCCTGAGCATTCACAATTTATGAAGTGCATAAAAGCTAGCTCAGTACAGAGTTGTATTTTGGAGTCAAGCAGCAGGTTCCCTCTGAGACAAAACCTGGGAGAAGGTTTGGGGGCAGTCCATTCCCGGGACACCTCCCAGAAGACAACTGAAGAGAATGCTGCCATCTGGGCTCATACTGCCTTGCACAGTTCAATATTAACTCAGACATCCTTGTGCTTGAATACACTCACAAGCCACAGCCCTGAGTATCCATCACATTCCTGGTGCATAGTGTGGACAGTTTGCACTAGAAACAGCTACCCTGAGCAGCGTGCGAACTAATTATTCTGCCTTACTGGGGAGATGATTTTGGAACTGTAGACTCAGACTCTAAAAAGTAACCACTACTTGACAAGATGTTGCAGGATTCATGTCCTTTACAAGGGAATAGAGGAGGCTGTGAAATGGAATTGTTGGGCAGGACTATTTTTGCTCTGTGTTACTGGCATAACAGCAGTGGAGACAGGACAGTAATCTACTGAAAAATGTTGCTTTAAAATATGATTAAATTGCCTAATCAAAAAGGAGTGAGGTTCTTAAAAAACCTTTTAGTAGGCACATGAAGTTTATGTAATGAAATTGATGGACAGATTATCCTATGTTCTTCTTGTTGACAGAGTGTCACCGAAATCGGGAATAAAACTCCTTAACACTGGGTTTAGCATTAATGAGCAGGCATTATTTTAATTATCCAGGGACATGAGGGAATCATTCCACCTAACATGTCTGCCGTAGGTTGCATCAGCCAAAGCTTATATCACTCTGTTACATACATATGCATTAAATGATTATACATATTCATTCTATTTCCTGGAACTAATTATAATATTTACATAGTCATTACGCATGCGGCTTGGGTCCCTGAGGAATAAAATTCCTTATCTGGTTTCAGCTGGTCCCTTTCACAACTTTCCCAGGATGTTGTGGCTAACAGATGGCTGGTACCAGTCCTACTCGTTCATCCTTAACATTCACAAGATCCTTGTGGCCATTAGTTGTTTTCATTATCACACTTTACGGCCTACATTCTGGGATGCAGCCGTGCCCTGTGACCTCAAACAAACATTAGTCTCTTCTTCAAAGTAAGCAATAGATCTTATTACATGTACTGAAATAGCCTAAAGTTAATAAAGAAATTATACATAAATTAAACCCTTCTATAACAAAAGGAAGATGGGTCTTCCTGCCATGGGAGTCTCTTTCACTCTTGCATGTCTACATCCATTTGCCTTTCATAGAAAGGTTAGATAACAGGTCCAGCCACCATCAAAATATTTTTAAAAAGATGCCAGCACTAAGAGTAATATTGGTGTTACTCTGTTCTATAATCTGTTCAGTTTTTAACATGAATGATGAAACTTGTCTTTTGTTCGTAGCCTTATTGTATCCACTAACGCTTGACTACCAGTTCCTAATTAGAGTTTTCAAATACTCCTCTCCACATGTTCAGTCATTCTCCTACACCCTCTTTTCATGCTTGCTCAGAGGATACTGAAGGGGAGATACTGTTTAAAGTATGAGTATTACTGCTGTTTCTGTGAGAAATAGCTCTGTCTTCATGTCTTTGATATCCCTGTAATCCTTTTACAGCATTACTACCTACTAGTAGTAATGACACTAGCAAGCTGCAAAGTAGTAAGTTACTTCCCTGTCTGCAACTATAAGGCTGTAGAAGGCTACAAAGAATGTCAAAGGAATTGCAGTCTGCTTGAAAACTGCTTCAGCATGTGCAAACCATTTCATGATTACAAATGAATCAAAACCTCTCTCTAAATCAATTTCTAGGAAGTGCAAATCACCTGTAAATGTAGTCCTTTTTCTCCATGGTCCCACTTCAGGACACCCCATCAGAATGCATTACATATGGCTGTTCTCCTCATTCAAGTCTCATTCAAACACTTATTCAAATCTCATAAACAATTAATGAAGCAGAATCTTATTTTTAACTGAAACTTTATATTTAGTTTCCTTGTTGGCTGTGATAACACAAACAAAAATGGCCAATCATATCACCCTTTTGTGCTCTGAAAAATTTTGTCCAAGTGACTGTAGCCTCTAACATAAGATGGTATCTTAATCAGCTTGAGTTTAGTCTAACTTTCTTATTATGCAAAGAGGAATTCCATCAATAATCAAGTAAAATAATAAAATTATATAATTAATGTTATTTTCCCTTTAAAATTTTAAAAGTGTGATTCATTAAAACACAATTCTGTTTTATGGTATACTGAAGTAAAACCTGTTACCTTTTTCAGATTTGACTTGCAGTAGGTAGATTCCAGTTTACAGGGATTCAAAGAAGCAAAATTCAGTTCCGGACTCTGTAAGTAATAGTAGTTCAAAAAATAGAATGCCCATGGAGGAAAAATGCATGAAAGAGTAAACTTTCTTTTGTGATGTTCCTGCCTTTCGCTGGTGTGGTAACAGTTTGCTGCTGTTCAGTGCACTTCAGACATGTGCCTTAGCTAGTCAAAGACAACTCTGATCAGGGGGATCAAATAAAGAAAAGCTGCAAAGGACCAAGAAGCACATCAACCAACACATCACCAGAAATCACTACACCTTTGTGACTTCAAACAAAACAGTCTCTGTACCAACAGATTATCTAAATTATGAAACTGGTTTAAATATATGGGCCATCTAAAAAGTCTGTATGAAATCTGGAAAAGGAAAATGGAAAAAAGCATTAACTATTGAGTGTTGGATTTTTCTTCCGTTTTTAAAAATCTTTTCTCCTTTTTTTCTTTCATTTTTCTCTCTTTTTTCTTCCTTTTTTCTTTCTTGCTTTCTTTTTAGGAAATAAGTGTTAAACTCAAGCTTTCAACAGGTGAACTAGGAGACATGTCATTGGATCAGCTCAATCCTTCATTTGTTCAAATCTTTACACTGTAGTCAGTGTGTTGAATCCTCATTAAATGAGAACTTAGCTGTGCATTATTAGAACCATCCAAACCTTTAATGAATAGAATTTTTTAAAAGTAAATAGTGATTAAATTGATCTACTTTTGAGATAAAGGTTTTTTTCAGGAAAGGAAAAGTTGTTTAACTTACTCAAGATAGATTAATGATCTGTGAACATCTGGCTCGATTTCCTTTCCTTTTTCCTAGCATGCATAATTTTGAATAATTCTGCTACACAAGGGTTTTCCGAAGGTATAGTTTCACAGCTGCTTTTATAGTACTATTGTCATGGTTTAACACAGCCAACAACTAAGCACCATGCAGCCGCTCACTCACTGCCCCCTGCTCAGTGGGATGGGAGAGAGAATTAAAAGGAAAAAGGTAAAACTCATGGGTTGAGGTAAGAACGGTTTGATAGGTCAAAAGGAAGTAAGTAATAATAATGATAATATTACAATAATAATTATTATTTTTTAAAAAATTGGAATATACAAAACAAGTGTTGCACAATGCAATTGCTCACCGCTCGCCAACTGGTACCCAGTTAGTTCCTGAGCAGCAATCTCTCTACCCCCAGGCCATCTCCTCCCAGTTTATGTACTGGACATGATATCCCATGGTATGGAATACCCCTTTGGCCAGTTTGGGTCAGCTGCCCTGGCTGTGTTCCCTCCCACCTTCTTGCACCCCTCCAGCCTTCTCACTGGCTGGGCATGAGAAGCTGAAAAATCCTTGACTTAGTCTAAACATGACTTAGCAGCAA
>JANZLQ010000008.1:11415759-11437120 GCA_026212715.1 Elanus axillaris
TCTCATACTGAACTCAAAACACAGCACTGTACCAGCTACTAGGAAGACACTTAACTCCATCCCAGCTGAAACCAGGAAATTTAATAATTATGTTAAATATAAATTACAAGAAGCTGTCCTACATGATTTTTGACTAAAATGTGACAGGCCATTTACTGTAAACCCAATTAATAAAATTGACCTCTACTGTGCATTTTTTCTCTGTGTGTATTTGTATAAAAGTATAGCTGAGTCATATCTGGTAATATGTATACACTTGTGACAGGCTGAGAAGTTTGCCTCAGATTTGAGGTGAGTCTGCCTAGATTTTGTCCTCTAATGAAAGACCCCCCAAATTCTGAAAGGCTTGAAACTCAGAATGTTATGGAGGGGGATCAGTAAACACTATGAAGCCTTTGTGTCTTTAGAAATAGAAAACTGAATGTGACCAGGAAATATAAAATATAAATAACAAGAACAACAATAATAATAATAACAATAATAATCCTCGTCATCATCTAGTGGAACTGAACAGCTACGATTTTTAATTTACACAGTTGTGAATGTAATACTATAGTTACAATTGAACAATTTAACATTAATATTTATTTTTTAATATAACTTCAGTTTGGTTTCAATTTAGTTTTTGATGGGTCATATGTTTACATTACAACTCTAAGGGAGAAGGTTTTGTTGATTTTAATTAGAGTGAGCTTTTTACTGTAGGAATATGTTTAAGCATGCTGTAACTGAAAAGTTGCAAGCATATCTTGTTTTCAGGTGGAATGATCTGTGGTGTATTGAAGATGAGCACACTGGCTTGGCTTCAATAATTTTCCTTTTTTTGAAGTTACCACTATTTCAGTGAAGTCAGATTCTCTGTGCTACTCTTTAGCTTGTTTGCATTCCTAGCAGAGATCTCTGCCATGTGGTCTCAGCATCTATCTAAGATCTAGTTTATCTGGTTTCTCCAGTTTCTAAGGCCTCTTTGAGTTCCTTCTATGCATTAACCCAGACCAGTTTAGAACTATGCAAATCCATATGCCCTTGGATAAAATCTTTAGAGGTTGTGACTGTACATAACTCTTCTATCAGCTGCTGGTTTATGCTAAATCTGAAGCAAAAAAGTGGACTTTGACAGAAGGTTGAGAATATTGTGCAGTTTAAGAAGAGATGACATAAATTCCTTTATGTTTTGCTTCTCTCCAGCAGTAGCCACAGCACCTCCTGAAAATAAAGATGCAGATGGTCAGAAATTCATGCTTTTAGACTGGGGGACAATCAGTGCCTAAATATCTACTGATAAAGCAGGCTAAACCAAGACTCATTCAGCAATTAAGATTGAAAATTCAACAGAGATTATCTAATTATCAACTGAAATTCTCTGCCTACTGAATAGACAGAGAGCCCTCAGAAAACACAGTATTTGTGCTAGTAAAACTCTAATGTCTTCAATTTTAGCAAAAGCAACTCTAAAGTCAGATAATGAGCTAAATAAATCTCAAATTTTTAACAACTGGAGCAGAGAAATAATAGGATTACCGTTAAAGCCTTTATAGCCAACGTACTGAGCAATTTTATACTTCATTTCACTTATTATTATACCTCCTACTATTTTCTTTACTCAGTTGCTCTAAAAGTTCCATAGCTGAGGCACAGAAAAGACCAGCTATGAATATCAGAAAATATCACCTTCTCTCTGACACAGAGTAACCACATATATATACTCTACTGTCACCAGTTCACTGGGAAGATTCTAGAGGCCAATGTGCTTGTTTTGGTGGTATGTGTATTGGTTTCATTACATGTCTATTTGATTCCTGCAATATGAATAAACCCCATTAACTGCATTTGAGAATGAAGTCATCAGATCGTTGAAAACCCTTGCAATGCACTTCTCTTCAGTGGAGGGTCCTGAAAATACATCAAATACAATATTCTATGTTCAATGAACAGATCAAACACCACCTAAAATCGCAACCTAAGCCTCTCAAGGGACAAGCAGAGCAGTCAGTGTTGCTCCTTGAGTCAACAGAGCTTTTATCCAGAAGGGTAATTCTTCCCTGTGCAGATGACAATGGTAAGGGCCCCTGTAGGGAGTGAAAAAGCTGCCAGAAACCTCAGCAAATATGAAGAACACTCTTTTGGCATGCTTTCATAAAGATAACCATTTTACAGAGATATAAAATTGTACATAGTGAAAAAATTAAACTGCAGATCTGCACAATTTCTTTCACAGAAGAAAGAACTACATGTCATAGTTTTATATATATGCTACTTAATGCACAACTTGGAAAGTGTTCAGACAACACAATGATGAGACAGATCATAAGAACTTTCTTGAACACTTCTAAATTATTAAAAAATATCTTATTCTCTGTGCTTATACAGTAAGCTTTTGACCATCTCTTTTGTACCAGGAAGACACTCAGATTTTGTAAAGTATCATTTAAAATGTTATTTATTAGAGCTAACACTATAAAGAAAGAGAGACTAATATAGACAATCATAGATCATCTTTAGGTGGTGGGAGCCTTGAGATCTGCAGCACTGAACAGGTCTCCAATCCACAGGCAGCATACCATGAAGAACCCATCTGTGGAAAGGGTTACCCCATTTTGGTTCTTCGAGCTATTACAGGACTTTTTTCCAAGAAAACAACTCTGTTCATCATTTCTACTGTCAAACAGAAAGGATGTTCTCATGAGAACTTCTTGCTGCACTTTTAGGTAAAGGCAAGGCCACACAGGTGACATAATTGCCAGTACCAAGCGGGAGCTGCCTGCAGCTCCTCTGTTACAATGAGCTGACTAATTTTATTCTGCAGATGAGGGATTTGCTCAGCACAGCAGTCCTGAAGTTCAAGCTGTACCTCCAGCATAGCATAGCAAAGGATGGTAGAGGCCTGGGCTGGCTAGTTGTTATGTGGATCACTAACTCTGATGTACAATCGTCTTCCAGTGAGGTTCACTACAACATCTCCCTTGAACACAAGGTTTATCTCCATCTAATGAAAGAAATTCTGGGTGATTTTTGTTTTCCTTTGTCTTGGAGAAAATGACTTTTTTTTATAAGAGTGTTTTCTACTCAGCCTACCATGTCTGCAAATCTCATGATTTGATACTGTGTTAAAATAAAAAGCACAGGGTTTATCTCATCTAGCTCTACTAATCAGGAAGCTAAAAGCTCTGTCTTTACCTTCCCCCTGTGGATGATAGAAAGGGATAGGCACCCCCACTGTATCCTCAGGCAGCTCAAGTACAGTACTACCTTTGGAATATTCTTTATTCTCACTGGTTTATAAGGGACAATACAATAATTTATATTATGCATTGAACTTTTAGTTACAGTTAGGTGAGATGAATGTCAACTCGATTCGATATGCTAATGATTACATACAGATTTTTGCACTTCAATTCTTTAAAAATGTAAAGAGTCTTTCTCTATCTTGACTGTGTGAAGACTTCTCATAAATCAAGTTGAGACTGTAAAAAAAAAAAGTAAATAGATCCTTAAAGAATTGAAAGATCTTGGAATTTTAATGGTTACATTGAAGAATATAATGTGGCAGGTGAGGAGTTTTTGTACTCCATCACCTTTGTATAATTCTGAATGTGGAAGTTAGCTGGGACAAGGAGTTATTTATCTTGAGCTTTTATTGTCCTTTGAATGAAAAATTCTACTTTTTCCAAAAGACTGGAGCAATGTTGAATCCACAGCACAATGGTCAGGGAACTAGGAGCAGAATAGCTGCATTAACATGTGTACCCAATAAGGATATGTACTTTCGTGGCACACATACTGGTACATTACTTGACAATATAAGCAAGGTAATATTACTCTTAAAATCACAGAACTAAAATGATGGAGACCGTGGAAATTAATTTGTTCCTATTTAAACATTATAACAAGGTAACTAAAATGAGCAGCCTTTAAAGCCTTCATTTGGAAAACACTAACAAAAGATTTATTTAAAAAATTGCTTTGGTTTACACAATTACAGAAAGAAGTGACTAATAACTGTTCGATGAACTGGACTGACTGTTTAACTTATGCTTAAACCACATAAATCTGTAGCTGTTCATTAAATTTCACAGTTCCTCAGACATAATTTCAGAAAGTTTCTGCTATTTTAGAGATATGCAGCTTTACAAAATTATTTGAGAGATAGATTACAAGCTGGTGATTTAGCTCATTGAGTCTGTAACTAACTTGATTTACAGCAGCTAAGAATATGACCAAGCAGAAACCTTCTCACTCTGTGACATTAATATTAAGATTTGTTTATCATTTTTTTATCAGTCAATAAAAAAGGACAGGATAATCTCTTCCATACAGAAAGAGTTGCTACTGGACTGTAATCATACCAGATAAAAAGCAATATATACTTTACTAAACCAATTTTATAGCAAAGTGTATCTTGGTTATCACTAGAGTGCATTTCCTGAAGAAAAAACAAAACTGCATTGCTCTTCTTTTATTTAATCATTCAACTAAAAGTCTTTAATTAACTTTTAATTGAGTTCCGCTTCCTTTCCAAATGGACTGTCTTTTCTACAAAAATAAAGCTGGACTCCTTTGCAAAGTAGTAATAACTTCCTTACGCCTATTTGGCTATTGCTGGACTTAATATAGTTTTTTTTAATAGCAGCTGTTACACAACAATTTAAGTCAACAAGATTAAGATGGCCAAGCTTCAGCAGTATACAAAAATTGGTGTCAGAGAGCCATAAGAATCACAGCGCAGTCCTAGGAAGGAGGCATCCAAAAGACAGTCAGAGAACAGAGATGAGAAACACATGAAAATCTTATTCAGGACAAAAGGTAATACAGGTTATCTATGGGGGTAAGAATTTATGCCTAATTAATGTTTCATCAACCCAATTAAAATACAAGAAATAGTTACAGTTACAATTCTAATGACAGTAAAACTCACTCAGTAAAAGCCAAAATTAAGAGAGAGAACCCGGACTCAATAAAAACAGTTAACATATGTTAACTTCCTACCCCTTTCTCTGACATTATGCTTACCCTTCCACTGACCCACTGGGTACTAAGGTCAAGAACATTAGTCTTTCTTAGTAAGAAGTGGGGGGTTACAACAGCCCATCAATGTCTTCAGGCTTTTGCCAGAAGAGGTACCTTCTTAATGGTGGGGGGTTCTTCTGCCTTGGTCTTTGTTTTTTCTGTTCTCTACTTTTTTTCTCTGAAGTTGGTTTTACCTGGCTCACATAGGTGTACTCCCGCATTGGTCAGCTTTTGACCACTCTGATTTGTTTTCACAGACTGGAACCTCTGGTGTCATGCTGTATCCACACTCTTCCACACTACATTTAAATCTGGTGGCACCAGCAGTTCCCCTCATGCAGAATGGCTATCTGTTACTGCTATATAATTTCAAGGAAATTTAGGTGATCACTACCTGATTGTTGGACAAGTGCTACCACAGGGAAAGCAAGCTAACATCAGCTCAGGACAAGGCAAGTGCAAGTGAGACCTGAGAGACAGCCCTACCAGGTCAATTCAACGCCTGAGGCTTTTTTGCAAGTAATGACAAAACATCCTATTTCCTGGGCTACGGAAAGGCTACCCTTCGGCAATCCTGCTGTGCTGTGTACTGATCTGTGCATGAAATTGGATTCCAGGGCAACCAGAAAATTTGGCCTTATTGACCTTTGTTGCCCTTACTTCCTTCTACAGCTAAGAGAGTTACCAGCCTTTGGGGTAGCACAACCCAATTACATTATCTAATCCTTCACAGAAATTTATCAGCAACTGTGAAAGCTTTTGTAATATTTTAAAATAAATAAGCTATATTACATAAAAATAATAGTTATTCAAGTACTACATGTGCAGACATGCTCAAGTAACAGGGCGACATTTGTCACTTAAAATCTTCAGAACTATCAACCCAAAGCATGTCAAAATGAATAATTTCTTTTCAGTTAATCATCCGTCAGACAAAACATGAAAAAATATTGTCAGTGTTTGTTTATCAACTGCAAAAGAAGACATTTCAGACTGTCTGAAGTAATATACGATCCATTGGACAAACATGAATTAATATAACTATTTGGTAGTCTTTGCTTTTTTGCTTTGTCTGAAGTTTACTGAAATTTATTGAAAAAAAGGGGTTACATGTTTTGAAGATACATGCAGATTTAATTACATTCTAATGGAAATATTTGATCCATTTTGGTTTTGCATCACTTTGATACCCAAAATATTTCATTTTGATACCACAAAAAATATTTATTTAGTATAATTTGGTTATCATTGAATCATTGAATGATTTATATATTTACCCTAGCTCCCAGTTTTCTGAAACTAAAATTTACAAATACCTATGCACAAGTTACAGAATTTTCTGGCTGGACCTAGATATAAACACTTTTTATACCTCTACCACAGCCTTACAAACCAATCTTTCACACATGGAAAACACCAAACATTTAACTGACCATGGATGTTCACTTTATTTTTTCCTTTTAAACTGACTTCCTGTATGAAAAGTCTAATTCTTCTGCAGTGTCTTTCAGAAGAACTGAACTGTCTATGACCAGATATTCCAGATAGCTCCTGACAATACACACATGAATATTTCTCAAATGTTCTTCAGCCATTTAGAGCTTTCTGAGATCAATTACTGAGTCATCAATTACCAGCTACTTTGTACTTTATTTCAGTCATTGTTCTATATTGGTTAAGAGCTTTATTGCTTCAAAAACACAAGAAGTTTGTTCTCAGTTTTCCCTGAACAATATCACTGTAAAACCAAAAACTCCAATTAAGAAATAATTACTAATGTTCAGAAAATCTGGATGAACATATAATCCACTACAAACATCTGAGATTTCTTTCCTTAAAAATTCACAACTAATCAACTGGCTTCTGACCTACTCTTTTTTAAAGATATCTCCAAGGATTTAACTATTAACATTTCAAAGGGATTTCATTGGCAGCAACCTATATTGTCCTAAAGTAAATTATTCAAGAAAAAATACTTAATAAATACTTAAAATAGATCTGTTAAGGATTAGAACAGCTATGCTCTCAAGACCCAGAAAAGAATGAAAAAAAAAGGGGGGAGCAGGGGAGCAAAAAGATTGAAACGGAATGTTTTTGAAAAGTTGGTTCAGAGATTTCATTGTCTCAGCAAGATACTTCTAGCTAAAATATATTTTTTTGTTTTGCTTTTCAAAAAACCTGAATAATTGAATAAAAAATAAAAAATAAAATAAAAAAATCTTTGAAAAATACCTTATTTTGAGTTTTTACTGTTTTGAATACTATCATCACATACTTAGTTTCTGAGTTAACAAGGAATGTGTAAGAATCAATCTATACTTCATCCATATGTTAGTCAAAACCAGCAAAACCAGTCATAGGTGAACCAGGCACATAAAATCTCTATTCTCCAAATATCCTGTGAATATATTTCATTTAAGTCTTACATTCTTTCCATGCCTTCTTCTGACAGCTGTAGTAACAGTCTTTCATATGCTTTAAAATATTTGATATAGAAATAATGTTGTGCTATACTTAAACTACTGTAATGGTGAAGTGGTATTAAAACTGTAGCAATCCTGTGGTATAAATAATATGAATTACCATTTCATCCAGCCTCCATATTTTTTGAGTTGAGTTATTTCTGTGTTTAACATTTTACCTCTAATAAATCCAATATTCAACAGAATTTATTAATAGCTGTGGAAACAATTGTCAGCATCAACATAACTGTCATCATTTGCTATGCAAACCAATAGATTATTGAATAAAAAATGTGAATTCCTCTTAATTTTAAAAATCTGCAGAATTTTTTTAGAAATAAAGCTATGCATTGTGTTTTATAAGCTGTGTAAAAAAACAACAAAGCAACCTTCATTCCAGCTGAGAATATAGCTGCGTCTGTACGTGTATCATCTTCTAATACATAAACTACTCTTCTGCAAAATGAATAGAGAGATAGTTTGAAACCAGATGTGAGGACTGACGATATGTGTGCATTCTGATGCCATATTTCTTTTAGAACTGGAGGTGGAATGCATTATTCAAAACAGTCTTATCAGTTTTGCAAATATGTTTTTACAAAGATGTTTCTACAAAGCATCTGTTCAAGCAGATTAGCTATTTGGAATCCATTTTCCAATGGAAAGTATTATCATCATGTTCAGCATTTAAGCTACAATTTTACTGAAGGGATTATTGATGTGTATTAAGTGTTCATGTCTTTAAATTAGAAACTGGACAGACTGGTTTAGAAATCCCTAAAGACTTCAGTATGCATTTTTCAGTATTTAAAAATATATCTAATTAATAGGAATGACCTCAGAATGCAGTTGATATACTTTGTGTCATAATTCTTTTTTTAGAAATGTCTTACAACAATTTGAGTATCAAAGAAGTTTGACACATTTCTTTGCCAATATAATGATAAAATATTTTATTTCTTAAACCACTTCAGTGACATCTACAAAATGACATTTGAAGGCTACAAGATAAGTTCTCTAACTTTAAACCAGTCCTTAGACTACTGTGAAGGAGGATGCTACTTCTATTCTTTCCCTCCCAGTCAAGGGTAATTTTGTTTGTCATATTACCTCTGCCTTCCCGTGTACCTTTGTATAGTGCTGGAAAGATAATCCCTGCCATGTGCATCACAAGTGAAATCTCCATGGATTTCATAAGATATTTTTACTGCAAGATTTGCCCTTATGCATGTAGGGCTTCCAAATCCCAGTTTCTTTTTAAAATGTAGCTCTCACATTGCAATAAATATTAACTTAGTAAATGAGTAAAATGAATAAATGTCACAAACAAGTCCAGAAGAAATGAACATAAATGAGGTAATTGTTGTAAACACTAACATCACTGTGCGACATTCACAATAGGAATAAAAATCCATGTCAAAATGTTACCAAAAAAGCTAGTCAAAGAAACTCTCTTAAGTCTCGATTTTGGAGTTTTAGAAAGCAGGCATTCTTTATTGCAGTGCTGGATGCACAGGGGATCGGTCCACCTATTGTGCACACCGTTACCTACAACAAGCAGAAATTTATATTATTCCAGTCATACATATTCATATTATCATTTACATAGTGCCCTCCCTTTGGTCACGCACAGTTACTGGTGTTGGCAATTTTTAATTACAAAAACTCAGCAGAACTCCTAGTTAACTGGCCTTGGCAATTTTTAATTACAAAAACTCAGTGGAACTCACAGCTTATCATTAAGGCCCAAGGCTTCTTGTCTGTTGACACCTCCAACACATACCATTGACAAAGCTCAAGGTTTCTCTTATCTAATTAGTACATACCATAATTTTTAGGTTTTCAAGCAAGCAAAAGTTCATTAGTACAGCGATACAGTAAAATTTTCCTTCTCCTGCCTTTGTTCAAGGTTTCAAAAATTTTCAGAACACGGAAGTAAAGTTCTTCCAAGGATTCTATTATTATTGGATGGTGTGTTTAAAGTGTCTTACTGTTTTTTTAATTTTCTCAAAAAATATATGTCTCAAAGCGGAAGTGTCAAATATATTTTTGATGTTATAGCAAGTATTCACACAGTTCCTCATTATTTTCCTCTCAGTGTTATCTTCCTAATTTGCATGTTCCTTAAAAAGCATTTTTAATTTACTGTTTTCAAGGGTGTGTGCTGTTATTTGCATTTAGAACAAAACCTCAGATTCTTTTAGATAAATAATAATTGTCAATTAGATAGTAACAAATTTTTGAAAACCAATTCTCCAATGCTTATATCATCTCATTAGTCTACAATTTTCAGCAACTTTTACTATTTGGTCTGATATATTACCTCTAGAAAAAGCTAGTGTTTACCCAACATTTAGTTGAACATTTTTGTTGACATAATTTAAATTTCAGGATTTCATATTTAACAGTGGGATACTGTCTGTTTATAAAGCCTTGTTTAGACAGCAAAGGAAGTCTCACAGCTGTAGGTCCTGGTATTCATGGGGAAAAGTAACCACTTCAATACATCCAACAAAGGCAACGTGTCTGGGTGCGAGCAACACAGGCAATTTCTGAAGAATGTAAAAGATGATTTCTTCACTTACATGATCAACAGACCAATGGGACAACATGTACTGCTAGGTTTACTGCTCCAGAAGCTGGCCAGAGTTGTGTAGGTTAACGGCAGATTTGGCTGTGGTGGACCCTGGAGAACTGGAGACGGCAGAGTTTAGGATCCTGAGAGGAGTGAGCAACAAGAGAGTAGCAGAATTAGAACAACATGCTTCAAGAGAGCAGACTTTGTTAAGGGATCTGCTTGACAAGATTCCATGGGAAACTGTCCTGAAAGGAGCCCAGGAGAGCTGGCTAATCTTCAGGAACAACATCCTCAGAGAGCAAAAGCAATACATTCCTTGCAGATGGTGAAGCAAGTATGGCAGAAGGCCAGCAAGGTCTGGACAGTGATTGCCTTACTGAGCTCAAATGCAAAAATGAAGCACACAGAAGATGGAAGCAAGGATGGCAGGAGTAAAGAGGCATTACCTGAGTGTGTGGGTGTGGAGTTAGGAAAGCCAAAATTCAGATGTAGCTGAAATTAGCAAGGAATGCTGTCCTAGTTTTCAGCTGGGATAGAGTTCATTTTCTTCCTAGTAGCTGGTATAGTGCTATGTTTTGGATTCAGTACCAGAAGAATGTTAATAACACACTGATGTTTTCAGTTGTTGCTGGTTAGTATTTAGACTAAAAGTCAAGGATTTTGCAGCTTCTCATGCCCAGCCAGCGAGAAGGCTGGAGGGGTGCAAGAAGTTTGGAGGGGACACAGCCAGGGCAGCTGACCCAAACTGGCCAAAGGGGTATTCCATACCATGGGACGTCATGTCCAATATATAAACTGGGGGGAGTTGGCCCGGGGCACAGGACTGATGCTTGGGGACTAACTGGGCATTGTTTGGCGAGTGGTGAGCAATTGCACTGTGGATCAGTTGTTTTGTATATTCCAATACTTTTATTAGTATTGTCATTTTATTGTTGTTATTATCATTATTAGCTTTTTCTCCCTGTTGTATTAAAATGTTCTTATCTCATCCCATGAGTTTTACCTTTTTCCTTGGATCCTCTCTCCATCCCACCAGGTGGGGGGGAGTGAGTGAGCGGCTGCGTGGTGCTTAGTTGCTGGCTGGGGTTAAACCACGACAAATGCAAAGGGCAACAGCTAGGGTTTCTCTAAGTACATTGCCAATGAAAAAAAGGTTAAGTAAAACCTGAACTTGCTGCTCAGTGGGGTAGGGGACCCAGTAACAAAGGACATGGAGGAGGATGGCATATTTAGAGCTTTTTTGCCTTGATTTCAATGGGTTCTTGGGCCCAGAGGAGATGCATATGAACGTGATGAGTATTAGCACCCTGCAGGTACCACCAGCCCTACCTGTCCATGCCCAGCCCCCGAGACTCCCCTCACCTTGCCCATGGTCCAGGAACCCACTTCAGCCCCCCTCGGGCTGTCAGTCCCTGCCCCAGCAACACTGCAACAGGGCCCGTCTCCAGCTCCCACACATCCCAGCCTGGCCTCAGTCATCCCTGTCCCCAGGGAGGTGCCTGACACCCAGACCTATGGTCCAACTAACCTCCACCTCTTTAAAGGTATCTTTCATTTGTTAGTGGTGGTTTAAACATTACACTGTTTTATTCTATATGCCTATTTCCCCCATGTATTCAAAGTCACGTACAATCATTACAGTGATAAAACTAAAACTTTGATCCTTCAAAGATTTAGACTTGTACTTAACTGTGATTAGTTCCATGGACTTCACCCTCTGACTTCAAAGTGTGGCTATCCACTTTTGGTAAATGTAAACATGTGTGATAGTCTGGAGGAGTTACTGTCTCAAACGCTGTGGTGGGGTGAGTTCTGCTCAATGACAAACTCTGCGTAACAAGGAACTCTGCCTGGCATGGAATCCCAGGTGAAGAGAAGCCCATGAGCAACAGGAGGGGGAGGGCGTGCTGGAGGGTGCGCTGCTCCCGGGTCTGTTGTGCTGAGCAGGGCAGCTCACCATAGAGGAATGGGGAAGTTACTCCCAAAAAAACCCCAAGCACAAAAGCTCAAAAACTACTCATGGCACCTAATTAGCCCAATGCCCCAAAGGAGGGGCCAGGAGGTGATAAAAGGACTCGAAATGAAGCCCTATGTGCGTGTGCCCTCTGGAGCGGGACCCCTCGGCTGGGGGGACCAACGCTGGAGCCAGGGCCAGTGAGAGCTTTCTCTCTTCTCTTTCTTTTTGATTCCCCATAACCCCCACACCTCATCCCTTTAGAGACGAAGCCGCTGACCAAGTCTGGGACTCGGGTCGGATCCAGCCGCCCCCGGGCTCCTCCCTGAGAGGGAGCCTGGAAAGCAAGGGGGTCCGCTCTGAACCTCCTGACCCGACGGGAGGGCTCGCCGCATTCCCTTCCCTCAGCTGGGCCCCAGAGAAGCAAGGCCTGTAGTCTATGTTTGTGGAGGGATGGTTACCGCGGGTCACACGGGTTACTGAGGTGGTTTCGCGCCAATTCCCCCTGTGAGAAAATAAGAGTTGGGTTTTGTGAGTTAAAGGATCCCTGGTGTTGTTTCACCTTAATCCTGACCTGGGAATCAGTGAATCTGAGTCATCGTCCTGAGAAATTGGGATGTGACACCATGTGTATCTGTCTCCGTGATGCCTTGAATTCTAGTCTTCTTCTATTTAATTTTTTTAATACTTGAACCTGTTTGAATTTACTCAAATGAATAAAGGCTGAAGTTATTTATATATATCTAATACATATGTATTTGAAAACAATTGCAAAACTACTCTGTTGCCTCTTTGTGACTCTACTAAAAAAAAAAAGTTGCATAGCAGTAAATGGTACACCTATTCTGCAAATGCAAAAGAAGAAAAACAAACAGTGATTTTTCAGGTACTATGTTGAGTTCAATAGTCCACTATTTTTATGTGTAAACAAATTACAAGAGGCACAGAAGTGGCTAAGGATATCCACCACAAAATCTTCCAGGTTAAGGTCAAATGGCACCATTAAATCATCAATCCTGGCCTTTTTTCCATTACAAAACTCTAAACTTTGCCCAGTTATACCTCTTCTGAGCTCAATAACTTTTATTTGAGTAGACAATAACGTGTTTGGCTGAAGCATATCTCCCAGAAAGCAAACCATTCTTTACTTAAAGGTTTCCACAGACAGAAATCTACCTCCTCCCTTGGTAGCTTGTTTCAGTGATTAATTGCCCTTACTGTTAAAACGATGTGCCTAAATTCTAATTGGAATTTAGCTGGCTTCAGCTTCCAGGCATAAGTCCTTGATAGGCCTTTTTCTGCCAGATTGAAGCCCTTTAGCAATGGGCATTTTGCCCCTGTGTAAGTACTTATAACTGCAATCAAAGCACTTAATCTTTTTGATCAACCAAACAGACTGTGCTCTAAATCTTCCATCATGAGCCATTTTATTCAGCTCTTGGATATGTCTCTTTTCTGTACCTCCTACAATATTTCACCTTTTAAAAATATGGACACTAACGTTGCATATTGGTCTCGCTGTGCTGAGTAGTAGTAATATCACTCCTTTCTTCTTACTACTCTCCTTTTCATGCCTTTTAGTATTCTTTCCTGCTGACGTTGCAATAGGTACTCAAGGCAAATTGCAGTAATCTTTAAGTCTTTTTCAGAATCATAGCTTTCCAAATTTGTCAATTTATTCCTACTGAAGATATTTGAATAATTGAATTTGAACAAGTGTTATCCCTTACTTTGAAATTACCGAGTGATCCAGACTATTTTTTCTGGCTCAAGTATTTTTCTCTATTATTTATTATTACTAGTATAAATATTGTTATGGCTATTTATGATTCATCAGTCTTTGTTTTATCCATTGTTAGAATTGGTTGACTCTATTAATTACTATGAAATGTCCAATACTGGTTGTTTCAAAACTTTTTTAGAAAAAGCATTATCAAACAATGATTTCCCACCACTGTCTACTGTTCTAGATTTGTCACTTGGTCATTTTTTAATCTACTGATCTTGTATCATTCCATAATTTTACTGAAGTATTTAATATTCATCATTTATAAACAACTGACACAAATTTAAATCAGAGGGTGTAGGTATCTGAAGCAGAGAATTTTTACATGCTTTTCATTTATACCCACAAGAAACAGCAGTTTTCCTTCTTTCTTCTGTGGGTTCTTGTTGTTGTTGCTGTTGTTGGTTTTATTCTACTCAGAATAAATAACCAAAAAGAACAAAGCAAGGAAGAGAAGAAAGGCATATAAAAACCAAACTGAAGAGTATTTTTTTGTCTTGCAAAGTACAGAGCAATGTGGTCTATTGTTCAGAGCTAGTATAAGGAGAGAGCATTTTCTTCATTATTGAGCAATTGATTTGCTACCTGATGGGCAAAATGACTTAACTTAAACTAATTTATCCAAATTCAAATGCAAAGTGTTATACTGTTTCCTAATTGTTCTTTACTGATGCAGTCAGTAAGTATTCCACATAAATATATTTACATGACAGAGATTATTCAAATTTTAAATTGTCATTTCATACTTTCAGAATAGAAATGTTGTTTATTTTATTTACAGTATAGTGAATTTCTTGAGTGTTTTACTGCATATTTACTTCAAATCTCACTTAAAAAAATCATTGTTCTTCTATCTCTGAAAACTTACTGTTACTTTTTGATCAAAGAAGTGTCAGTGCATTGGCAATGTGTATCATGACATCATGTTTCACTTTCACAAGGGTAGAAATGAAAAGTATGTGTAGACAGTTCCAAAACTGATTCTGGAACACACAAGCACTTCCAAATTTAATGGAAGTTAAGAGCTATAGATAAACAATATGTGGAGATAATGTTAGGACTAGCATTGGTGAACAAATGTCCTCACATTCACAACTACTTAAAATCAACAGATTAGGCTTAGCTCCAATGTACACCTACAAAATTCTCAAATTCATCCAAAATTTGAAATTTGACTATTAAAGTTTCTTTTCACTTACAGGGGAAAAAGCAGTTTAAAAATTTATGCCAGTTTAAACAAGCTAAACAATTGGCATACAAGACAGCTTCTCATCGATCTGTGTGCTTAATAAAGCTAAATGTTAGGAAGACTAATGTACCATACTGATGTTTTAGGAATTTCATTAACGTATTTGAAAGACTGTCATAACTCACTCACCTCTGCTGAGTTTATGAGCCATGGGTTTTCTCCAGCTCATAAAATCAACTTGCTTAACACAATACAGTGACTGATAGCATCAGAGATGACACTTCATGAAGCAAGGTGACTCTTTTCTTTCCTTCTTTTTTTTATAAGTTTTGTAGGACAATGCAGGGATACTGAAAAGCACACTGGATAAGAGTCTGAGAATTACTATTCTGACTTAGTGACAAGTTAATTACAAATATCCCACCTCTGTTGCTCTCAGTAAATGTTGAATGTAAACTGGGACATAATGATAACTTCTGAAATACTGAGAAATTAATTTGGGTTTTTGACTTTTTAAAATGTAGTACACCTGGCATGAAAAATCACTAGAGTAAATAGTAATGTGCCTTTCTGTCAGCTGTGCTTATCTCTATATTGAACCTTCATCTAAAAATTTTGAAATGAGAAATATTTACAATTTTCCTTTACCCAGAATAAAAACATACAACATATGTACATTTTGCCATTATAAGCATCAAATCCATTAATTTTTCAAAACAGTCAACTCCCTGAAGCAACCTAATGAAGTAAAAGTAAACTGAGTTTTGGTTGCTCTTAGCTGGATTCACATAGCCCAATGCTATGTGAATAGCCCCCTTGGAATTAGACATTGACATTTTTTCTAAGTTCCACTTCAGACAATACCCTTATGAATGTGGGCCTAATATAAAGGGTTTTTGGGGATGGAGTAATTATCTCTCAGCCTCAAAGAGATGCCTATGCATAATCACAATTCATAGACAAAAGCAGGCCTCTACAGTCAGTCTCCTTTTCTCTTTGGAAAATGGACCATATAATCTCTTTCTTTTAAAACACAATGCAAAGCAACTAATACTTCCATGTGTGTGTGATTATAAGCCTTGCAATTAGCTCACTTGCTCGGGATGTGATACTCAGTTTGAAAATAGTTTAAAAACCACATCATCCATCTTGAAAACAGTATATAACAAAGCAGACTGCAAGCAGTCTTTTGTGTACACTTAGGAAGAAATAGCTAGTGGATACTGACTGACTGTGAAATTATATCTGAACAAAAGAAAAAGTTTTTACGGTGAGGGTGCTCAAGTATTTGGACAGGCTGGATGCCACTGAGAAGAGGTTTTGTGTGTGTGTGTGCTTTAATAGAATTTTCTGTATTTTAATTTGTACTCATTGCCTCTTGTCCTGCTGCTGGATGCCACTGAGAAGAGCCTAGCTCTTTGTCTTCCATACTTGCTCCCATCAGGTATTTATACACATTGATAGGTTCCCCCTGAGGCTCTTCTCTAGGCTGAACAGTCCCATGTCTCTAAGCCTCTCCTCATATGACAGATTCTTCAAGTCCTTAACCACCTTCATAGCCCTTCACATGGCTCTTCACTGGACTCACTCCAGTATTTCCATATCTCCTTTGTAGTGGGACCCCAGACCTGGACACAGCACTCCAAAAGTGGCCTCACCAGGGCCGCGTAGAGAGGAAGGATTACATCCCTTGACTGGCTGGCTATGTTCTTCCTAATACAGCCCAGGAGGCTGTTGGCCTTCCTTGCTGCAAGCATACATTGCTGACTCATGGTCAGCTTGGTGTCCTCCAGGATCCACAGGTCCTCTTCTGCCAAGCTACTTTCCAGCCAGTTGCACTACAATGTGCAACACTGCATGGACTTTTTCCTTCATGAGATTCTTGTTGGACCAGTTCTCCAGCTGGTACAGGCTCCTCTGTATGTCCCCACATCCATGTGGCTTCTTAGCCACTGCTCCTAGTTTTATATAATCTGCAAACTTGCTGAGGATCTGCACGCTGTGGATCCAGGTCATTACTGAAGATGTTTAAACAGTATTTTCCCTAGTACCAACCTCTGACACATGCTGTTGGTGACTGACGTCAGCCAGTTTTCAGTCCACCTCACTGTCCAGGTAGTCTGAACTTCATCAGTTTGTCTATGAAACCTTACTTGGTATAAAAGCTGAAAAAAATTAAGTCATCAGACTATGAGTTTATATGGGTACAGGGTAAAACTAACATTTTGAAATACACTTTTGGATTTTAACACTGCCCACTTTTAGTTCTAGTTCAGATGCTTAAGCTCAGATTTACGCATCTATGCAAAGTAAATGCATCTATGCAAAGTAAATTGGTTTGTCCAGACTACACATCACTTCTGAGTGAATGTTGTATTATTTCTGCATCCTGACTCTTCCCCCCATTTGAAGATCCCCTATGAAAATCTTTTCTCTTCCATTACTCTTTTAAACATATTACCTGAATGACTTTATTTTTGTTTTCATTTATGCAGTTACCTGACATAGTTCTGTAAAAATGATCACTTTCTCTGAAAGATAAATTAAAAGTAGTGTATTATTTTACAAGTGTGCTCATATGGTATTTTATTTGTAAGTATAGTTGGTCTTGCACTGTGTTCCTCTCCACTTGACAAGAAGCAAGCAACCTTAGTTCAATTGTCATTCCTGAGACTGAGAAGTTTATTTAGGTACTTTTTATATTGTTTTTATAATTACATTTTCTCAGCTTATTCTCCCAGTCTTCTCCCTGTTGAACATGTTCCTGTGTTTTCACTGTTGCTTCTAATCAAGGCATCTACATTTGTGCTATTTTGGGTAAGCCTGCATGTATAGTTACAATTTCAGTTGTAAAATAAATTTAACTTTCACTTCTTTTCTCCAAGACTGAAAGTAGAAAAGAATTTACTAACATCTGCTAAAAATCTAGATCCCGCTTGCCAAATGAAGTGCTATGCCTCCTCTGAATATGCCATATCATTTCAGATACTAACACCTTTATCAGACCCAAGTTTTTACAATTTGCAAGAACATTTTATTTTGTTGAGAGCTACGTTTCTACAAGGAAAATGTGATTATCCTGTATCAGTTGTGGACTGAACTCATATTGCATTCTTTTTTTGCTTGGGTTTAGTTATGAGTCTCAGATAAGCATGATTCTGTAGTTTCCACCCTATTTTCCAAGTTACTAGTTCTGAATCAGTCTGCTAATAGTGATTAATAATCTTTGAATCTATAAAATACTTGTATGTCAAAAAAATGTATATTATACTTAAAGAAATCAGGTTCTATGATAATACTAGGATACACATCAGGTGAATCAGGTTTTCATTTTTATTAATTTGCAAATTTTTGGTTTGAAAAAATCCTGTCTATTAGAGTTTTTCTTCCTGGATATTTCTTACCCTTAATTCATGTTACTTTTACTTTTCAAAAGTGTTCTCCATTAGTCTAAAATGAACTAGGTTCTTCATTCCTCAAACTTACAGAAAATCTCATTCTGTTGGAGGGCTAATTGCATCTCTATGTAAGGATTTATCTAGCTATAACTATAAAGAAGAATGAAGCCTTCATGAAAATCTAATCTTAGATAGAGTTTATGTTACTTTTGCTAGAGCTGAATTTGGCCCATTGGATAGTGCTATGTATTAACACAGTAACAGGTGAGTTTGTCTGTATTTTCTGCATCTGTCATGGATGCAAAATAATCTGATGGATATTAACATTTCCCTTCTGCACAAATAGCTGCAGGTATAAAGAATGTCTGGAATTGACAGCACTGCAAGGAGGACTTCGCAGCATCTTTGGTATAGAGGCTAGTGCTTCAAGTAAACCCATTGCCTAGAGAAAACTCAGACAAATTACCCAAGGAATTGGGAAGCCAAAGATCAACAATTTTAAGCTATCACCTGAATCAAGGCTTTTATGTAATGCAGAGAAAATTTGGAAGCACTTTAAGCAGAGAATTTTTCAGTATCTGTATTACTAAATGAGTACTAACTGATAAAATAAGAGACAGCTAGGCACACGTTGCATATCACTATGGTAACAGACACCCTAAACCCAGTATAATAGCAACAGATGTAGAGGCACTGAAGAATACAAAAGCAAAATACAATGAACAGTATATGAGTAATACTATTGTATACAGTGGCCACACCAAATTCTCTATTCTGCCTGGAGACAGCAAGTAGCTTTATCATGTAATTTAAGGTTTGCAGCTGCTGAATTACTGCTTCTACACCAAAGATTTTGGAAAGATCTGGAATGATTTGGAAAATCCAGAAATCAAGGGATAATACTGATTAGAAAGTTAAGACCTGTTATTGTATCATTGGGTTGCATAAGAGCTACCTGAAATGCACTTGAAAAAAAAGATAAAGTACTTACAAAAGTATAGTCACATTTTATACAAGTCCATGGACTATTTGATTGATAATGTAAAAAAAAAATAAAAATCAAAGATGAAAAATCATTATAGTTTTGGGCTTACATAACTGAATACAAAGATTGGAAAATATCTGTGACGTTTTGGGCCCATAGTGTTACTTTATAATTTTGTGTGTCACACAAGACAGTCTATGAATTTTGAAAGAGATTATGTATATGAGCATTTTGAACAAGAATCATAATAAGAAATGTCCAAAGAATGTATCACGATCTTTCTGAAACAAAGGATACAAAGGAAAATACCGTCTTTCATCTTAGTGTAATGCCAAGGCAGAAAGAGAATGGAACTGTCACACTGCTGTGAGGTTGATCAAATTTGCCAATATAATAATTTTATTAATGATACCAGAAAACACAAAGACTTCTAATTCTTTTTTATATTTCCTTCCTTCTTTCATCTGTCTTCCTTCTCTTCAACATCCCAACAAATTGAAGCCAAATGAATCTTATTTACATGTAAATTCACAACTTTAATTGATGCGTTTGCACTGTAAAGGGTTTCTGATTTTCAGGTTATTACAGCCATGTTCTAAAATTACCTTCTCATATACCCACATACACTTATGTACATATATGCACAAAATTTCCCAGATCTGCAATAAACACAGGAAAAGAAAAGCTGATATGTGATGGGAATTTGGAAAGAACTGTGTGACTGATGTCTCTTTTTTTTTTTTTTTAATTTTATGAGAATAATCAATAACTAATATAAACCATAAATTGTTTCTAATTTCTTAAATTTTCTGTTCCTCAGATGAGTGAGGTTTTGAAACAATCTTCTACTAGGAGCAATGAGAACAGTTCATCTTTTGATAGTTTAAAAATAGAGCTTGTATCTTTATACACAAGTTCAAATGAAATGTAGTTAATGACTTAAGAGGCCTTCTCTTTGCTACAAATTAAAAATTCATATTGTTTTTCTTTGCTTTCTGGAAAATATATCATTCTGAAAATATTGCTTTCAGTATTCTTCCATCTTCCATCTTAAAACCAAAACAATACTTAGCTAACCAGACGGTATTCTATTTGCAAAGTAGTGTATAGGTGATATGTTGTCTGCACAAAAAACTGCACTGCATGACATTTTCTAATATGGGGTTGACAAAGAGCTAAGATTAAAAGACACTGGGGTTTTCTAACACAAGCTGCCTAGACACTTTCTATGTTGTACCAGATAACAGTATAATATACCCACAGGATACGTTCAACTGTTTGGGTGCAGAATTATTTTTTTAAATCACAGATTGAAGGTGAACTTAATCTCATCTAATTTTAGATTTCTATAATATAAACGTTTACATTTAAGGTAGCTAACCTGATCAGTGAGTTAGTCAATGAAAAGCTAAGGAAACCTTGGGTGATTCGTCCTATTGTAAGGAAGACACCTAAAATATGTCAGAGGCCCATTCTTGCTACTCTGACCTTTTCCCTTGAATGACTATAAAGGAATCATAGACTGTCCCTCAAATGTGTGTGTCTACAGTAAAGATACCCATGAATGAGACAAACCTCTCGTCCAGTGACTGTTGCTAACTATGTGTGATCTTTTAGTTGTGAAATGAAAGGTGATACCCTGTCGCGCTTGCTGAATGGTTCGATTTGTTTTTTTTGTGAGCTTGTATTAACTAATGACCTATGCCAGGAGAATTCTATTAGTTACTGATTTTCCTCAGTCTTCTTTTTGTTTGTTAGTTTTTGACCTTTGACATTTTTTGTAGTTCTACATTTTTAAATAAGTAGCACTGCAGACACTGAGTAGCAAACGTCTCTCTCTTGGCAATGAGCTTGTTAGACACCCTTCTGAGAAACTTTAAAGCTTGTTATGAACTGGCAGGAGTGCCCTAACAGCGGATTGAAATTTTGGACTTGGAGAAATGTTTGGGCCAAGCAGCATGTAATATTAAAAAAAAAAAAAAAAAAAAAAAAAAAAAAAATA
>JANZLQ010000008.1:11437220-11449989 GCA_026212715.1 Elanus axillaris
AAATTAAAAAAAAAAAAAAAAAAAAAAAAAAAAGTAGCAAAATTTGAAAAGAAAATCCTTGTTTTGCAGAATAGAAGAAACTTCAGAAATCTTACTTGCTCTGTGCATTTTATACTTATTGCATGAAATATCAAGGTCTCCTGTGTACGAGTGTAATGAAAGTCGGAGGCACAAACCACACTTGCTCTTTCCCCGATAAGCCTGGGAAAAATAAGATCTTGCAGTCTCTAAAGGCAGTCACTAGAGGGAGCCATGTTCATATGCAGTTTGTTACATGCCCCTGCAAAGCTTTCTAAAATAACCCAGCTGATAACAAAAGAGATTGTTTTTTATTTGCGACAGAATCCTTACATAGGAAGAGAGTGTAATATGGAAAGCACCAGACTCTTTCCTAACTGAATATGCTAGTCAAGTAAAGAACCACAGTCATAACAACAGTAAAGGTGCTGCTGCAACATCAGGTTCGCTCTGGTCTGTGATTCTTACGTACTACATCCACTAAGGGACTTAAGCACTTAAAATTAACCTCCTGGGTATTTCAGTGTGCAGATCCAAAATCACAAGGTGGGAGAAAACCTGCTGTACTGTTGCTTAACCCTGCCAGCAACTTGGCAGCTGCTTTCATGTTCAGCTTCAAAGTTTCTGAGTACTTACATATTAAGAATTGCCCAAATCTGAGTGTTACAGGGATTGCCTTCTCAGTAACCAGTGACTGGTGTTTTTCTGACAATACAGCTGGAGGACCTGTAGGTGTTCTCACAGATGAAATATTTAAAACACAGAAAGATTGACTTCCAAGTGAAATGCAGTTGCAGCCATTTTCTTTGAAAACACAGCTGGAGCCCTTTCATGGGGATAATGGAGGTGAGTTCTTCACACTGAGAAAAGCGTTGAAATAGGGGGTTGAGATCTCACACAATGGATCCAGAAGGGGGAAGGGAGCACAGTAGGTATAGTACATAAAATAATAAATACCGTTCTTTCATAAACCCTTCTTTATTTTGACACAGAGAAAGAAATAAGTCATTGTTCATAAGCTATTACTGTATGAAAAGAATAAGCCCACTACCAAGAACCTGCATCATGCCACTATACTGTGATGCATACCTAAGAATTGCAGCTTTCAGGTATTATAAACAGACTGAGATATGAATTAGATGCTGAGTTGCTCTTCAACACTAAGAATAAGGAAATTTGGGGTTAGAAATGGTGATGCAATTATAAAATCTGGTGATGCTTGTCAGTAATATATGTGTATGTAGAAGGTGCAATGGAATTTAGGAATTAGAGGAATAATTGATTTAGAAGCAAAATTTTTCAGCATCACAACTTTATTCCTAGGGAATTACAGTGGACTTGTATTTTAACCACATCCACATAAAGGTATATTTATCTGTGGGAAATATTTCATAGTTGTCTTTCTGTTCAGATTTGTGGAGATCAGTCTTTCTCATGTTAAAGCAGTATGGGAATAATTAAAAAAAACAACACCCCCCCCCCCCAGTACAAACTATGTAAATTATAGCATCAGCAAAAAGGAATAATCTCATGAGAATAAAGAATATTAAGTTTTAGGAATAGAGCATGACACTGTAAATTAAAACAAAAGTTAAAACTATATGTATGTAAACTACATATCACAATTGATTTCTAGTTTTCTTCCGGTATTTTTATTCTTACAGACATCACTGTAAATGTCAAATTATGTGACTTCACCAAATAAACCTCAGATTTTGTCACCCTAATTTTTTCAGATTCTAGAGAATAAAGTTCCTTTTGGTTTTGTGGTTTGTTTTTAGAAGTTATATTCTTTTGACTGTATCTTATTTAAAATTTTATGCCAGTATTTCTACATCATAAACATGAACCTATTCACAGTTCAACAAGAACAAGAAGGCACTTGTAGTACAAATTTTGAGTGCTTTTCATATGCTGTTTTTCTTTTGGGAGGGAGCTTGCAGATCTAGACAAGTAACTTTCTGAAGCTTTTCTCTGCAAGTGAGGGAACAAGAAACATATTTCTTTTGTAATGAAATATGGGTCTTATGTATTCAGTGTGGATGTAAGCACTGAGGCTTGTAAGGAAAGTAGCAAATTTCCTGTGACTCATGATGCCATTGTAGGAATGGACATTGCATCTCTAGCTCAGAACACACACATGTAACTAGCTGCATGAGCTGACTAGTCCCAAAATAAAATATCAAGTTAATGTATTTCTTGCATAAACTGGGTCCTTTTGGTTTTTTTTTTAGATGAGCTGCAATTGATGGAAGTTTTCTCAAATTAGAATGTAACCTCTTGCAGGAAGTAATCCGCCTGTCTATTTTCCAGACTCCATAACACTGGAGATTCATTCTTACTAGGAACCTTGCAGTAACCTTGCATAAAAGTTATTTTTCCACTTTCTAACATTGTTGTGCATTTAAATTTCATTTTAATAAAGCTCCTGTTGACATTTGAAAGGTACAACAATCTTCCTATGTGTGATGCAAACCTAAGGCGTATGACTAATAAGAACATAATTTTTTTAGACTAGGCTGGACTGGAATGTTTTGATTATAGACACATTTTATCTTAGACTCGTGTATCATAACTGCAGAATCTTTCCATTTTGAATTCTGGGACTGGAGCAGATGGCAGAGATGTATTTAAAATAATGGTACTTGACATATAATTTCTATAAATAGCTACACAGCTACAAGGTGTTATTTGTAATTTTTCTCTCTTGGGAAGAAACTAGAAATTCTCTGTCACTTCATTATAATTGTTCTTGAAATCCATCACAAATGGATACATTTTTGAAATTTTTACCTTAAGGTAAAAAAGCAGATATGAAGGCAGATGTTCTTTCACATGTTTACTGGATTCCCAAATGTCTTCATGGCCTAGTCATAGAATCAATTCCTGAGGCATATTGTGCACACATACATAGAAGTATACTGATTAAAAAAAGTAATGAAAGACACATTTTTTCCAGTTTTGTAAAACAGTTATGAAATTTTCCTGTCATGATGCAGGGGACTACTGGAAAAAATAAATTGTTTTTCTACCCAAGAAAGGCTATATATATGATAAAATGTATCATATATCTGACTTAGAGTGAGTTTTTGTGTTAAAAAACTTTCCCTTCAGCCCATTGATGCAATGATTTAGATACTGAAATGTCAGCTATGGAAGGGAGAGAGCTGTATAGTATACCAAAAATAATGTTTTGGTTTTATGCCACTGGTGGGTGCTCTTTGGGAGAACAGTTAGTTATTGACTCAGGCAGAAGAAAAATGAAAAACAATCTTAGACATCCTAGCAGAGCTTATGGTAATATAAAATAAAAACTAATGCTTGAGAGTCTTAAGCCAATTTCCATATGTTGTTTTCTGTTCCAGTATTGGTATTGTCATGTTTTCATTCGAGGTTAATGCAAACAAAACAAAAACCTCAGAAAGTCAGGTGCAACTAATATAAAAAGTCTTGCTGAGAACAAGTGAGAATGAACAGACTGTGTGATTTAAATGTTCTTTTAAATTTTTGGCAGCTTGAGATTTACTTTATATCCCATTTGTTCCTTATTCTTTTAGTTATAGCAAGCAGGTAATGCTTCCTTTGCTGTGAAAAAATGCTGTTGTTGCCAACTTTGTCAGCTAAGCTTCATTTTTACAGTTCTGATAGCATCAGTTTGTCAACATAAAAGCTAAAATATTCTGAACTCAATCAAGCTTTCTCAGGCTTGTCTCCAGAGGTGGCACTAAACGGTTTGGATAGCCTTATCTGTTCAATACTAAGGATGTTTGTAGCTTCTGCTAAGTGCTCTCTAGTGAGTTCTTTCAAAACTTTTAACAGACTGCAATATGTCTGTCTGATCATATACATGCTCCTTACCACATAATTCTAGAGACCTTTTTTATAAGGGCCTGCTAATATTGCTACCCTCTCAGCTAGTTCCATATAGACCAATACAGTAGCATAACAGGGAAAAATCCAGACATTTGGTACCATGCTTTGTTTTGGTATAGTTACTATTGAATTTTTTAGGAGATACAGCCAACTCATGAAGTGGACTGCCTCCAGCAAAAAAGCAACAAGTGCATCGTGCAAAACTCTTTCAGATTCAGAAAGTTAAGACAAATTTGCTTTAGTAAAGAAATACAGTGTAGAACAAGACTCAAATTTGAAAACCGCCACTTATCTTGCACAGCTTTGAAGAATACAATTTAATATTTTATAAGATTGTGTAGATTTGCATTGGGAAGGTTATTTGTATTAGGAAATACTTTTTCTATTGTTGGGTGCATATTGAACTATTTCAGTGAAGTGGAACAGCTCTGATTGTGTTACCAAAAAAACCAACCCCAAACTACTTTTAAATGCAGATTCCAGTTACAATACGCCTTTTTTTAGTTCTGCAGACTATGTGCTTTCCTTTAGGAATTTAAATCAGTGCACAGAAAGATTTAAGGTTAAATTTAATGCAATAACTGTTCCATTTAATTTTTTTTTTTTTTAAAGTAAATCACAAGATTTTGCCAATGCCATGGTTGTATTTTCTGTGATTGCAGTGGTGGCACTCTCATAGGCATTAAATTAGAACTCTTTATCATCTATTTCTTCAGCAAAATCATACTCTCACATTTTGATATATCACTTTTGGAATCAAAAAGGAAGGAAAAACTAACATTTTACCTTTAGCACTGTCTTTTCCTACTAATTTAATTTTATAATGGTGTCCTCTGCATGGAACAGGGATTTTTATTTTCAGGTGAGGTTATAATTTTTTACCTGGATGACACAGCAATAGAGGAGTTGCCATGTTGGAATAGAGTTATAGCTACTCTTAGCTGATACAATGCCTCTGGTGGTGGCCTATGCTCGCTCTATTAAGGAAAATGAAAATGTGTGTAGTAAAGAAGACATAGAGAAATGTGTATTTCTGACATTAGCTTTTTTGTGAGGTTAAAGCTTTGGATGGAAATCTATACTCAAGTTAATATAACTACAGAACTTTGTTAGTGGGCAAAAAATAATGATGATGCATAGAATAGTCAATGCATTTGAGCATTGCCCATGGGAATGGCAGTACCCAGTTCATCCTCTGTCAGGAATGAACTCCAAGCATATAGCAAATTACTGCTTTTGATGAATATAGTATTATTTGACAGTACTGAACAGCACCTCTGTGAGCAGCCTTTACTTGGAAGGAGGGAAATTAATTATGGAGGGAAAAGTTGTTTATTTACATAGGCAAAAATGTACAATGTTTGTGTGCCCAACTGCAGAATTAATTTTATTTTTTTCCCAGGCATTGTCAAATGCAAAAAGACATAAACAATATAAGGAGCAGAGACTCTATCTTCCTTCCCACTCACTGACTAAAGGAACACGAATCACTTTGTCCTTAGTTGAGTTCTTATTAAGACATACACAGTAGAATTTATTTTCCCATTTATTTTTCTACTTAAACATGCAAGGACTGTGACAGGAGATTCACGCAGATGTTAGCTTAGAGGCACTTTGTAGAGATAAAACTATTCTATGCCATGAAAACTATGAACACTGACTTAAGATCTTGAACATGCTGGTCCCACACACAACTCCTCCAAGAAACCAAATGCACAGGCTCGTCAAACATTTTATGACTCAAACTGCTTTTCAATCAGTTCTATGGAAACAGTTGGAAGATATTATGCTTAGATCAACTGAGTCAAAGTTCTGTATTGAGATGGGAAGAAAATACCTTAACTAAACTAGAACAAGGAATAGACAGCTTCTAAAAAAAAGAACAAATACAAAGCCAAAATGAAACCCAAAGGTGTTTCTTGAACATGTTCTGAAAAAAAACCCCAAACAAACCCCCTAAACAACATCCCCCACAGATATTTGATAGAATTGTTAAATACAGAATTAGAAAGGACCTTAAGATATGTAGACTATCTCTTGCTGAAGGCAGAGTCAAGTAGGTTTAAGTAAGTAAATGTTTTCTTGCAGATATCTTTCTATCCATTTCTTAAAATATTTCTATTGCTATCTTTATAACATCCACAACTATTAAATTTTTTGTTTAGTGATTTAATTATGTCCCATTAAAAATTTTGGGTTTTTTCTCAACTACTATGTACACTAATAGTTCTGTGCCTCAGTTCAATTACTTATTTTTCTGTTCTGTGTGAAGGGGAAAGCTTACCCCTTTGTGGCAATCTTTTTTTCTCATAAAGTTTTCTTGTCCTGTCTATGCCTCAGTTTTTGGTTTTGTTTTTTTTTTTTTTCTAGACAAACCCATATATTCTAAGCTTTTCTTCTTTCAGATACAGACAAGTATAATAAAGCATGGGACTCACAGCGTCACAGTGAACTCCCTAGCCTTCAGCTGCAGTGAAAGCTATTTCAGAGAGAACAGTCCCTGTCTTTCACTGAATGCTGACCCTTTGGCACATCTTGCCTTCACATTCACTGCACAAAAGGGGTAATGGTAATTTCCTCTTCACTGCACAAATGCTGCCTAACAAAACTTATTCCATAATACTAATTATTTCCTCTTTGTTAAGTCAAAATGTTATGTGATGTAGAGTCTGACCCATGTTGCTCAATTATATGAGAACTTACAAAATAGCACTATAAGTGCTTTTTTTTCCATTAAGCTGACTTTACTGTAGGCAGAAAAATTACTTGTTCCTGGAGCCAAGTATTTTTAAAATCTAAGGAGAGGTCAACACAAACACAGATTATTCATCTTGTCCATGTATGTGCAAATACAAATTCTGCCTCTCCATTCATTTTCCTGGCTTGAATTACTCCGAAACATAACTTGGTTTCTGCATTAAAACAGTAGTGAACATTTGTTCTTTGTGAATCCCTACTAAGACAGATCACTTATCACAATGCTTATTTTTGCTTTTAGACCTAAAGATATTAATTGCAAACCTCCTGGATTTAAAGACAAGGTTCCTCAACAATACATATTATGGACTGTGTTGAAAGATATTCTCCACATTAAAAACCTTAGAGATCTTTCTTTTTCAGAGCATCATGGATGAGAGTGAGGAACACTTGTATAGGCAAGAACATTGAGGACATGGAAGGCAAAACTAGAAAAAGTCTTTATGGGGAAAATTTGGCAAAACAAATTGACAATTTATGTCTGAGCTGGTATTTCAACTGACTTCCATTAATTGAAATAGTCATCCATGAATAGGATCACCCAGCTCAGTTATGGTCCTATTTTACAATTCAGGTTTCCCATAAAAGCAGAAAACTATCTGTTGCGCAAGAATACAAATATTGCGTAACCAAGCTGCTACAAATACAGGAAAAGCTACAGAGAGCGCTACAAATACAGAGAAAGATGAAGCTGATTACCCACCTTTATTGGCTGGATAAGTGGTATCTGTATTACTTCCAGGGAGTTTCCTCTATATCCACATTTCAGAAGACTTACTGTGACTACATGGATTTTACTGCAAATAGGAAGAAAATATGAGAATTTTATTTTTCTTTGCTAGTGTAGGAGCATTAAATATTTTTCTCCTGTGATACCGCTTGAGGTGAGGAGATCCATAGAATTAAGGCGTCTGCCTGTACTAACATAAGGAATGATGCCAAGGGATAGCCCTGACTTTGGAGCATGGCTCTCTCTGCTGTTCAGTTGTTATAATGCAAGCAGGGTGTCATAGCCCTGAGCACACCCTCTCCCTGCTCCAGGGGTTCGCTGGGCACATCAGCCCAGTGCTGATGTGATGCAGCTGAGAAAGAGCAGGGTGATCAGGGTCTTTCCTCTCTGCTCAGGAACTCAAACACTCCTACCTAGTCTCTGCCTTAACTGAACATCAGCAAGGTCACCCGCCTTGTTGACGCCAGCCTCGACGTCCCAGCTTGAACTTGGGCCTGCCTGGTCATTGTGGACTTGCCTGGCCATTGCTAGGCTCCTGGCTGGCACGTCACTGTTCCAATCGTGGACCTGCTCTCCGGGTTGAGTACTGTGGTGACTGTGGCCCTCAGTGAGTTTTTGCCCTGCCAGCCTCCCTCGACCGTGGCTTCTGGCACTCTGTTATACTCAATATCACTGGTCCCTGACACAGGTTTTGAGACTTAACATGAGTCAAATACCACTAACAACATGGCATGTGCATTAAATAATATTAATCTGGAGTCTAAGGAGTGTAATAATATGGATGAGGCCAGTCACCACCAGTGTTAAATTTATTAGTGTATATATATGCAGGGAGTCTTAGAGACGTCTGATGATTTTCATCCTACAATATTTGAATGTTGGGACATGTTAGGATCTGAGCATGTTGTCAGGGCACACAGATTTGGCTCAGAAGGGAGATTTAATTGCTGTCGGTTGTCACAAGGGTCTCCCAGGGGACACGGAGCCAGGGCAGGGAGAAAAACTAGGAAAGGGACATGGCAGGGACACTTGGTGCTGGACTTGGAGGTGGTGGTATCAGGTTGCCCATGGTGAGTTCAGGAGGCCAGGCATGCTCTCTGGGGAGGGCAAGGAGTCAGCACTGGGGGGTGAGACGCTCAAAGGCCAGTACCAGGCTAGTCCCTCAGGAGGTGTTAGAGGGGCAAGGCTCTAAACGGCTGTGGGTCACGCTCCATGGTGCTCCATGCTCAGGGCTGTATATGGCAGAATCTGACTGTCAGGGGACATGGTGGTCTGGAGGTGCCCTGGGGCTGGGGGGCTGAGGTGCAGCCGGGCTTCCAGTGGAACAGGCAAGGCAGAGCCTGGCAGCCGGGGCCCATCCCATCAACGCAGCCAGCAGCAAGGCAGCGAGGGGGCACTGGAGCAGCCCCAGGCATCAGGCATCTCCCTGAGGACAGGGTCAGGCTGAGGCTGTGCCAGGACATGGGCCTGCAGTGGCTGGATGGGGCCTATGGCTGGGCAGGACAAGGCTGTGGGGAGCTGGAGACTGGCCCTGCTATGGCATGTCTGAGGTGGGGGCTGACGGCCCCGGGGGCTGACATGGGGTCCTGGGCTGTGGGTAGGGTGGAGGGAGCCCTGGAGGGGCTGGATTGGGGCAGCCAGGTCTCAGGACCCTGTCACATATATTTAACATCTACACTGCTATTAATTTGTGTAATGTACACTAGGTAGTTCTCTAACAGACCATTTTTTAATCCTTTCCCTATTTTTTCTTTTTGCCTGATTTTAGAGTAACTTTGTATGTGGATTTCTGAATTCTGTATTTGTGGCAGTGATGCACTGTTTATCTTTTTTCTGCACTGTAGTCCAAAGCACCCAGTCTCAAAAAATGTTTCTTAGAACGAATACAAAATGCTGAGCCCCTGTTGGAAAAAGAACGAGCAGAAATTCATCAGGAAGTATGTGGACGCCGTGGTAAGAGGAATGTCATCATAACAGAGAAAAATTGGAATAGACAACTGACATTGCAGATTAATTCATAACATCATAGAATCAATCACTGAGATGTGAAAAGTACCTTGGATGGGGAAGACGTCAACACCAGTAGATTAACACTTCTCTTGGTTGTTGATGATTTTCTTTCATAGAATAACATGGCGGCTAGTGCTAAAAAAAGCTTACCTTACTCAGTATCTCAGCTCTTATATATTCAGATTCTGCTTCCATTTTATAAGCATGTGTCTATGACTTTATTTAAATTCTGTATTGTAATATATTTTTCCATTTCCTTTCATATTGATATGTGCTTTATTAAAGATTTCTAGGAAATGTGTACGTTTTTGGTACCTTATTTTCTTCCAATACACCTGTGTTTCTGCTGGAAGAATAAACAGCAAGTTTCTGGTCCAGCACAGTTTCATACCTCAGCAAATAATCTGCAAGTAAATCATCTAGACAAATGAAATGAGCTCATACTCCCTGTGAAAAGGTGGCTGAACCTCTCATTAACTTGCAGATCACTTATCATTGGCCTTTTTATTTTCAGAATTTTTACAAGTATTTTCCACTTTCTGCTTCACAAATACTGTATAATTGTATTAGATATGCTCAAGATCACATACTCTCTGAGAAGTAATATGAGAGCAACTACAGACACTAATTATTTTCCTTTTAAAAATTAGCTTTCCCCCCTTTTCTCTCCTCTTGTAGACAGGTGCAAATGTTGAGGATTTCAAAAAGAAAATCTCAAACTCGTTTTATGATTCTGTTCTTTTTAAAAAATGTGTAGGAACCATGAACAACAGAAATCAAAACACTCCTCTGATATACAAGACAATCTGAAGATTTTGTGCATGAGAGAGACATTTCTCAGTGAAATATAAATTTCAGTGTCTTAAAATTTTTCAGTCCAACTTCTTTTTTCTACTCAGTCAAGAATCTTATACAACCTCATGTCTTACTGTATTGATTTTTGTGATTTTCTACAAGGATGCTCTCTTTTTTTCTTGTTTCCATAGTCCAAAATTTCTGTAATGATGGCATTTAGCTAAGAATGCTTTTTCACACCAGCTTTCTGGTTTATGAATTCACTGTATCAAAGAGGGAAAGAAAGAAGTTAAAATATTTTTGTGTACGGTTGAGAGAACAAACAGATTTCCAGGTATTTCTTGAATAATTTGAGGAGAAGTAAGTAAGGAAAATGCAAGGGAAGTGTTGGGGATTTTAAAGATTAGCATTTCTTGATTAAGACTGCTGCTGTCATAAAGGCATGTTGTATAGGTTGTGTGTTTATTTTTTCCTTATATGATCTTTTTACTTGTTTTAAAATTGTAAGAGCAGTTGGAACAGATACCTTTTTAAGGCATATCTCCTTGTTATAATCAGTGAGTTACAAAACTATGAGATAACTCTCTGGATGAGGACTAACCACTGTTACATAACACAATTCAGAATAGTCTAATTTCTCTTGCTTATATTATATCAACAACAAATGATACTGTGCTGGTCAAATTTGTCCTTTTTGTTTGTGCAGTGCACAGTACGAATGGGGCTTGATTTAATGGAATTCTGTTGGGACAGCCTATTTCTTAAATTATTAATATATACTACTGAGATAACAAAGGGAGTGAAGAACGAAGACAGAATTTGTTTGGTTTTCTTTGGATATGAAAAAGAGATTTTTCTCAACACCTGTATTTGCTTATTGTCATATTGAAAACTTTAAGGAAATCCCAATTGTCTTGAAATAACTCCTGGTTGTAGTATATCCACTTTAGGCAGGACTGAAATGGCTAATGCTTCATTCATCATTATTGTGCAGTCCTTCAAACCTGAACTACTCAGTTCTGTAATTTCAGATTTACTTTTGAGTGATATCTCAATGTTATCACCAGTACAGATGGTTTCCATAATAATATTGCTCCTACTGTTCTCACTACTTTTGATTTGTTTCCTTTTGTTTCTGGTATTTTGTTCTTCAGTTTTGTTTTTTTTTTAGGTATTATTTCAACATTTCTTGTGCAATGTGTGAGATCTCTCACCTGCTTAACATCTGTGTCATTTAGTGCATTTATACAGTCCAGAAAAGTAACTGTCTGAGACTACATTCCTCCTGCTATTGCACATACTTTAGGAAATGATGTAAAGGTGATTTTAGTAGCAGTTTATGAACGTTATTCTAAGTTTGTTAAAGTGGACCCAAACTTTATACACTGAATATAAAAGATACAGCATTCGACCATGTATTTCTTCTTAATATATACAGCCTTGACTGCTATGATTAGGATGCCAATGATTTTCACTTTTTAATTGGTTTTCTCATTAACCCAATGCAAATGCAATGGGACCTTTCCGCAAATTACAGAAATATTGTCTGAGCACTCCAAACTCTGTCTTCCCCTTCCTCATTTTTACCACCTTTTCCTGCAGTCAGTATACAGATACTATGTCCAGAGCTGTCACTTTACAAGAGTAGCAGTCTTGAAAGACTGTCATGGATCCTGTGAGTTTTCCTGTGCCTTCGTGGGATTAGTTTTATCCATGCTCCTATTCAAACTGTGGCTACATCTGAAATTTTAAAGCCTTTGATTTTGTTTGAAGAGATGTGAACACTGCTTTCTTTTAAATTCATACCTATGCTTTCCACCAAAGGACTAACAATGGCACATTTGTCTTATGCATTTAATTAACAGTGGCAGGTCTGAGGTTTCTTCTTGCCTGCTATAAAATAATAATGCAAAAAAGCCACCCAGCCATCCATCAGGACAACATTTTTCTTAATATAGTCAAGGGTCCAGAGATATTATTTCAGAAGCCCACTAATCATTGTAACCAAAGGTACTGTGCAAACTGCTCCAAGATGGCTTTACATTTCACAGGATAAATGACCTGTAAAGTCTTGATCCTGAAATGTGAAGTAAACTCTGGTTTCATTTCCATAAAGCTAATCTCTTGAATGGCACACTGAAGCATTTTGAGCTATTACATTAAAATACTATCATTATATTCTAACATTCAGTGTTAAAACTGAAAAAAAAACCCACTTTCATAAAGTTTCCATAGAAGTTAATGTGCTAAACACGTTGCTTGTAATTTCATGGCATTAACATGATAACAATAGGAGTGAAGATTAAAAATAATGGCTTTTTTTTTTGATTGCTCATTGCAAATTTTTTTGCTTTAATGTCTTGTGAGTTCAAATGATTTTACTTTTCTGTAATTTTATCCATTTAACTGTCTTACTGTGCAGGTCATCTACAGAAGAAATTGAAGACTTCTACTTGTTTTAAATAAATTATCAGGTACCAATAGCCCTGTGGTGGGTTGACTATGGCTAAACGCCAGGTGCCCACCAAAGCCGTTCTATCACTCCCCCCTCCTTTGCTGGACAGGGGAGAGAAAAAATATAACAAA
>JANZLQ010000008.1:11450089-11471427 GCA_026212715.1 Elanus axillaris
GCATCTCCTCCCCCTCCTTCTTCACTGACCTTGGTGTCTGTGGAGTTGTTTCTCTTACATGTTCTCACTCCCCGGCTACTGTTTATCCCCCCGTTCCCCAACTTTTTTTTTTCTCCTTCTTAAAATGTTATCCCAGAGGCGTTACCACTATCGATGATTGGCTCAGCCTTGGCTGGTGGCGGGTCCGTCTTGGAGCCGGCTGCTATTGGCTCTGTCGGACAAAGGGGAAGCTTCCAGCAGCTTCTCACAGAAGCCACCCTGTTAACCCCCCCTGCTACCAAAACCTTGCCACAGAAACCCAATACAAGCCCTTTACTTTATCTTACCGAGTGACCCCCGAATTTTCCAGGGTTAGTAAATTAATATGTATAAACCTTCACTTCAGTAGATTCTCACTGAATTGGGAAAATATGGGAGAAATTTTAGTTGTTAAAAATCTGAAAGGAGGAGATGTTTCTCACTCAAGAAAGAAAAAATGTGAACAGTATTTACCTTAATAAAATTAGGCATTTTACTAAACTATAAAAAAAGGTAGGCAGTTCTTCAGATCTGCCATATTCATGTTGCATTTTACTTTCTCCATTTTTAACAGTAGCCTTTCAAGACTGAGTACATTATTACATGCTTTGACATAGCCTCCAATCCCACTGTTGGCTCAGCCAGTCCCTCTTGAATTCTCATAATCATGTTCACAAAACTTTGTCCTGACAGAGGGCAAATGTTCCAAAGAGCAGCTCAGTGAAGTACTGTGTAGTTTTTATTGTAGTGCAGTTTCCTCTAGCTCTACATGTTCAGCCCGGTTAACTGGTGCAGGAGAAAAGCAAAATAATTCCATTTTTTTTCCTTTTTATTTTATTCCATCCCATTCAACTGTAGAGACAGTTCCACACAAAGGATTCATTGTCAGACAAAGAGTGACTTTATACCTGCCTGGTTTTTTAGTGTTTGCTTTTCATCTCAAAGCCAAGCTCTTCAGAGTATGCATGAAATTCTGTCTCCCTGCAGGCCTGTCAGAAAGCTCCCACTGACTTTACTGAAGTTACAGTTTAACTGAAGATTTCAGGCTAGCACTTACCAGAAGACCTATAGTAGGCTATAGCCCTAAATGTCTCCTTTGCTTGTGTTAGTACCCCAGAAGATCAGTCTGGCTGCCACAGGTGGAGCAAGAAAGGTGTGTGTAGTCTTTTCAGTAGTAGTAGTTGTAGTAGTTGATGATCCCATCCCTTATCCACAACAGGAACAGCACAGCTGTCTCTGGAGCTCACCCTTTCTTCTTCCTACATACTCTTTTTCTGTAGCAGAAGAAAGTGACGTCTGCCCCAGTTCTCAACTTTACAGTGAAAAAAACCTTCTATTTGGCGTAAACAAATATTCAGAGGCACAGATCTTTCTGGAGACTATTCAAAACAAATCAGCCCAGCCAAAGAACAAAAAATACCTGTTTTCACTGCAGATCTTTGGTGGAGTTCAGTCTGATTTTTTTCCACCAAGTTGGGTGAAGGCAAGGTGTTCTACCACTATCAGGCTTTTCCATGTACATTTTATGGAGCATGATGTCTTGCTGAAGTGTATTTGCAATTTGATATTAAAATTAGACTTTGATTCCCCTTTTATTTATTTGTTTGGATTTTAAAACATTTAAAAATAAATCAGTTATTTTATGTTTGTACAATGCCTATGCATCAGGCATTGTAAATACTAGTCCCACTGTTGGTAAAAAGAAAGTCTTTTTACTTAACAGATGTGTTTCTTTTTTCCACAATTGGAATGACACTGAACAGAAACTGTACTTGGATGAGCTTGTCTCAGTCACAGGACTCATTTGCCACAGCCTGTATTTTAAATGATTCCTTAACCTCTAAAAATTACTGAGTTGAACCCCACACGTAAGCACATTTAAATGTCATAACCTATTCATTAGGGGGAGGAATAGAAAGAGAAAAAAAAAATCCAAAGAAAGCCTAAGTGAAGATTGATTTTGTATGCATTTGCTGACATGTATCTTAGTTACAATGCCACAGTTAAGAATAATTACTGAGAAGGAAAGAAAAGGACAGAGAGCTGAGCTGAACTCTGTGAAGTTCAACTGTGCAAACCCTCTCAGCTCCAGAAGTGAAGTGACATTCTCTGACTTGGATAGGAATTTGCATAATGTGCAAAAGCTTGTTTCTTATCTTCACATACTTGTGCTTGCTCTGGAATGATCAATTTTCAAGGAGCATTTCAAAATATATGCAAAAAAGGGCTGCTCTTGAACCTCTTTAATCCCATATGCATTTTGAACCCACATTAGGGAACTGTTAAAGATCTGATTCGCCTATAACACTGCTTACATGCCAATGATCATCATCTTTAATAGCTATCACAGACAAATAAATAAACATAAGTTTAGAAGAAACAGAAATCATTAGAGAAATCATCTCAGCGTTTGAGGGCAAGTCATGTTTTGATGCAAGGTCATACTGTACAATCATGCGTTGCCAACATCACGTTTGTTGGAAGAACTTCTCTTTCAGAAAGCACAGGAGTGCATCAGTCAAACAAAGCTATTTTAATAGTGTCTATGTTTGTTTTTCTAATACAACATATTGCTTTTTATGTGTCCTTGCAGATTCTGCAAAGAACTAAGAAGGTTAAGCTGAAGATAGGATCAGCAGCTGTAGGTATCTCAGAGACCTCAAAGAGTCCTATTATTTATATCCATTGTCTCACATTCTATGATAGCAATGTACATTGTGGGTTTGAAGAATGCCTGCTAATGATGAAATTGTTTTTGTTAATATCAAAGATGACTAGAATTTTACTGAATCCCTAAAAGTTTTGGAAGTTAATTCAGATGCAAAATAACATTAAGAAAATCCTGGTTTTTTGTTGTTTGGGGGGGTTTTGTTGTTGGTGTTTTTTTCCTCCTTTCCCCCTTTCAAATGAAAAACTGAATATTCAAAGGGTCTAATTTTCCAAAAAGGTAAGTAATCCAATTTCACTCATTCTCTGTAAGTACCACATTAAGAAAAACTTAATCTTGGGCCAAGGAGGCTCTTACGCATTAAAAGACTTTCCAATATTCTGTTCTACAATGTCTAAGTCATTGTAGACTTAAGGCTTTGATATTTCTCTAATGCAATTTCCTAGTTGTAAACTTGGGATAATATTTTACATCTTTCAGTACAGCAGCATTATGAGAACAAATACATAAGAAAGGAAAATTATTCTAATGCTTCAGTAATGAGAAGAATATAACATTGGCATAGGTGAGTCCGAGCCATGAATAATTTTACTGGCGGTAAGCTACAGGATTCAGTTATCTACCAAGTATTGCAAGACATCTGTATAATGATGCTTAAAAAACTACTCTCATGCACATGCATTTATTTATGCTATGATTCAAAAGACTATAAAATAACATGCAACTATTTAACACCTACTTGAATTACTGTACCCTGTGACTAATGTTATTAAATAAAACCAAAAACTTTTAGTGAGATTTCTCACACTTTTCCAATTCTTACTATTTCTATAGTTAAAAAATTAAATATTATTAAGTTTTATTTTGTTCCCTAAGGATTTTCAGCTGCAGAATTTGGTGAAAAAGATTTAACTTTGAAGCCACCTATGAAATATAATAGACAAGAAAAGGCACAGACTGCTTTTTTCCCCCTCCGTCTTTGTACAATTGTCCTTCGCAAGATGAAATATGTGAAATGAATCATGTGCTGTCACCATTATTGAGCAAGTCCTGATGGCTTTAGCTTGAGGTTAAGGTTAGAAAATATCTCTGAATATTACAGCTTTCTTTCTCTCTCCATATCTCAGGCTGAAATATACTTCTTTTAAAATCTGTTTCTCCCTCCCTCTAAATCGATGCTATCAGATTTTGCTGAAAAAGTGAAAAATTATTTTCTTCAGCTTTTGTGTGTTTCTCTGAAAACAGACAAAAGCTCTTGACATTTTCTTCAACTCTTGAGGTAAAATTCCGTATTATTTATCTAGGGGTTCTTCTGACTTCACATCTGAAAGCAGACTGTGCCTGATCTTTTCCCTGATGGTAGACTTTAGTGATTAATAGTACTGTTCTGCTACATACTAATGCTACTTTTTATTTCTGCACACAGTTTCAGTTTTTCAAATGCAGAAGACTGTTCTGTTAATTATTCTTTTTTTCCAAAGTATGACTGGACCATATCTATACATTTCACAAAAATGATGCTACAGAAATTAAAAGTATTCGTAGTGTAACAATATTGGGATCAGATATGGTTGCCATAGGCAGATCTCAATCCATTCATTATAAAATGAAGCTGAAAATAATCTTACATGCTGGCAAGTGCTGTGGTAGAATCTCAGGGCACTCCCTATTCATCAAGGTCAGGAATCTTATGTGTACATGTCACACCTCTTATTCAGTTTGCTTTGACAGGTTTGCTTTATGTAGAAACCTAACTACAGGGTAGGAAGAGTGATATGGTTTGGGAACATGATGAGAGAAACATCTGGACCCGAGAACCCATAAGCACCTTTGTGCTTAGTAATTCAATAATATACATCCAGAAAAGATTAAAAAGTATGCAACTAAGGATAGTTGCATAAACTTTCTTCATTAACTTAATTGAAATGGGGCTGAAAATATCTACAATTTTAAAGGCACAAAAGGAATATAATCAAAGAAAGAAAGAAATTGTGAAAGAAGTGGCCTGTGGATGTCATGTTCTCTAGTGAAAAGAACAGAAACATTCCTACCTTTAATTTTAAATAAGGTTCTTAGTGACCTGCATTCTGAGGAAGCAAATGATACAAACATATGTCGATGAATGGTTTGTTTATACGTCTGTGAATAATTTAGAAGCATATGTTAGATGAGATTAAAGATTAGGCCATTTAACAGTAATATAAATCAGTACATATGCATTCAGATCAGTTGCCTAAACAAAGGTGTCCAGTGTCATCTTCTTTACCTGAGACTGTCCCATGTATATTCATCTGCCTTTCCAGAGAGGGTAGGTCTCCTGCAGTCTTGCGCAGATCTCAGATGTCACTAAACATACATATATGGGCAAGTTAATAAAGCCCCTATTCAGTGTAGGTAATGGAGCTTAAGAGCTATTCAGCTGACCAAATAAACGTGCCTAATTTAGGGTGACATGAGCAGCTTTCAAGGTAACATTGATTGTACCGACTAAAGTCTTGCTTTAGATGCACACATATAGGTGCTTTTGTACCATGAGATACACAGGACCTGAGACAGATGCTTAGAGCTGGCAGATGAGACCTGCAGAGTATCCGTATCTTTCATGCAAGACCTAAAAACATTTCAAAATGTATTGTTTTTCTATCTATGGGCAAGTTAGCACTGAATGCAGTGATCCTTATGGTTCCCTTCCAACTTGAGATATTCTATGAGTCTATATGATTTTATGAAATGTAAGTGCCTTGTATACATATCTACATAGAGAAATGTAGGTGTGTGTTATTTGACAAACTGAATTCCAATTATTGTGACTAAAGCAAACAGTCAGTAGGAGTGTGGCAAATAGTTTACATCTTCCATTATACAAATTTTCCATTTAGGTTTCTTCACCCTTAAATTCTCTTAATGTACATTAGAGTCCATCTTGTTTCCTGCTAGTTTTAGTTATGGCTTGATTCAGTTGCCTCATCTAACTGTTTACAGCATGAAGATATTTGTGGGTAAACTCTAGATGTTTCTCCAAAAGTCAAAGGTTCCTGTGTAGTCCTGCCTCACTGTGTGGACATTTCAGGTACTTTAAAAGGTCTCAAATGGCAATGGAGCTTTATTTAGGCAAGGAAATTGAACGCTTAATGTTTAACTATGGAAAAACACTTAAGAGTCTTGATGATGGCCTCACCACACAAAAATAGTGCTAATTATATGTATCACACCAACTCAAATAGACTTCCTTGCACATGTTAGATATTGCAACCTTTACAACATCTATTTTGTTGTCGTTGCCGCTGTCTATCAAGCCGTGACAGGGATAACAAGTTTTAGCACAGTCAATAAGTTTCTTTTTACACAAACTTTATACATTACAACTGCAAGCAATATTCTTAACTGATATTCCTGGAGTAAGAAGACACAGTGGATTAACAAGCCAGTGACCTGATTCTCACTTACATTCAGCTGATACAGAATGCCATTGTACTCATGTTGGATTCACCTAAAATGAAATAAAACATTTTTAGGGCTACTTCACACTATGAAATGATGTAAATGAAAATAAAGCCTTGGATTTTCACCACAGTATGTTCTTGCTGAGTCCTGACTACAGTTAGGTTCACAGAAATTTAGAAGTTACTGAAATTCTACCCAGTGAACCTAAGGGAAGATTCCTACTCACTATTTCAAAACCTATTTTAAGATTTCTGTTTATTTCATGCTGCGTAGGCTAAAACATAGGGGACGATGCAACTGGGTTTTCAACATAGTTGAACATTTGAAGTTAGAAATATGCTTAAGAATATTTTTTCTTTTATTTTACTGTTTCAGACTAGAATGGTTTCATTTCTACCTCCTGAGAAGAAAGGCAAATGGAGCTTTGTAGATATTTCAAGACAATACCCTCATAAATGGTGCAAACTGGGTATCTACAAATCAAGAAAAGAATTTAAGGATCAGGCACCACATCAGTGATGTAAGTGGTGTTTGAAAAGCATCATTCCATCTAATCATTTATAAAGTTGGAAGAAGTATTTTGGATTGTAAGATTTTTTTCTGCCAGTTTTTATTGCAGATTACCTTGAAATGGAAAGGAAAAATGTTCTTCTATGTAAAGAAGGTATAAAAATAAATTTTAGAATTCTTCATTCATAGAGAATATATTTTATCAAAATTTAAGAAAAAAACCAAACAAACACACACACACCCCAAACCAACCAGCAACACAAACCCAAAGCTACTCTATTGTACAGGAATAATCTGCAGTAAATTTTTGTCATGCTTCAAGTATGTTACTTGTGGACCTATTTTTTATACCAGTTTGAGCCCTTTCTTGACCATAGAAATTGTACTGGGTTAAAATGCAGTTTTCCTGAAAATAAAAAGAAATTATGTAAGAAATGTTTAGTGATTGTTCTGCACCAGGGAAAGGGGTGGGGGACTGAGAGAGAGAGAGGGGCAGAAAGGTTGCAGATTTCTTTCTGACTTTTAGTAAGAAAGGGCCAACAACAAATGGCAAGATAAAAATGTGAGTCTAATAAGACATAATAATAAGAGGAATATAGATAACAACTAAATCTCACACACCTTCCAATGCTGGGAACCATTCATGCAACATTTGTGCAGCATCAGATGGACACTGGATGGATTTTCCGACTTCACTCTGCACGGATCTGCAGACCCCTCAATGGAGAGAAGTTCCTCCTTTTTGGTCATGTGAGCTATTACATGATTTTCTTACAAGAAATCAACTCTATTAATAACAGATGTTTGTGTGAGAATTTCTTGCTGCATTTTTAGGTAAATGCAAGGGCATGGAGGTGGCGTAATTACCAGTACCAAGTGGGAGCTGCCTGGAGGCTCCTTGTTCTAAGTTTATCCTGTGGCCAAGAGATCTGTGCAGCCCACCACAGCCTCAAGGCCATGCTGGACATGCAGCACAGAACAGCAGCAGATGCTTGCACCTACTTGGGTTAACCGTATTGTGGATCACTAATTCCTCAATGTACAGCAGCCTCCTGGTCAGGATCATTACAGTCACTTAAAGTATTTTGGAAAGTAAGACCATCTAAAAATCTCCAAGATAATTAAGTATTTATCCTTGGGGTATTTTTAACCTTTAGAGAAAAATATGAAAAAGGTATAAACAGCAGCATGTTTTAGTCAGTGTAACTGAGCCTGAGTATCCCCCAAGGACAAGTTAAGCATAAGCAAATAAAATGGACTTAGAACCTTCCTGAGATATCCCCTGCATAAAAGCAGTTTAATTCACATGAACTGTGAAAGGAGGACACTCTGATATGGAAAAATATTATTATAGTCTTATGAAGTTAAATATAAAAAAGTCTGTTCTCTCCACTGCCATTCACCATAACTGTATTGCTGTCTGAATAGTTTGACTGAATACTGCAACATCAGTAAAGAAGGCAGGATCTCATCCTAAATTTCAGTAAATCTCCCATAAGACAGGAGACATACATGCAAGATTTAGTTTTATAGTAAAAAAATCCAATAAATAACTTAAGCCTTCATCTACAGGATAAAAGCGATATGAAAAAGGACAGATTTTTAGCCTGGATAAAAGTATCAGTGTAGCAGTCTGAATGTGTACATAACTGTAGCTATGCTCCTTGTTATTTTGCAAAAAAACTCAGTCATACGTTAGCCACACAATAGGGGTTGCTGAGAAACTAGGAACCAACTGTTTGACAGTAATGGAAGCTTACTTGTAACCACCAGAAAAAAATGCTTAAGGTTTAGTAAAGAATAAGGGAAGGTAAAGAAAACTTATGGTCTAATTTTACCTTTTCCCTTAGAAAAATACACTTATTTTAGATCTCATACTTAGACCTTGACTTTTAAGTTAATCCTTGTTTTGGGTGGGGTTTTTTTCATTGCTAAAAAGAGATTTTTTTATTAAGTGCTGCCAAACACAGAGTTGCCATATACTTTTCTCCATTAAAGGCTATTTATTTAAAAGGAGGATTTCTATCCTGTGCATATAGACAGCCACCAAAGAATCTATTTAAGAAGTGAAGGCTTATTTTGCATTACACATATCTGTATCAAACCTTTTTAGTGTGAAGCTTTTCAGTGACAATCACTGATCATGCAGGTATTGTGTTACTTTGTGAGGTATACATACACTTCACAAAAAGTAACTACTTAAACTAACTCCTAATCAGAATGATGAAGAGTTGTGTTTAAATTATCAGTTTTCTGTTTAAATTATCAGTTTTCTGATATGAAAGGGATTGGTTATCGAATTGATGTTCATTCCTACAATTAAACCAGTCTAATGTTTAATGTTAAGATTCAGATATGACTTACTAAGCCACAGTTAAGTTCAGATAACAGATATCAGACAATATGTATTAGTTCTTAAAGGAGTGCATAGTCTAAAGAGGTAGAAATATTTGAATATATATCAGTTGATGTCATGCATTTTCCTTCACTGAAATTGTTTTATGGAACTTAATAGGCATAGAATCATCAGGTAAAAGTTGAATATAGGGTTTTAATGAGGTTACTTTGCAACATAGAGAACTATATTAAGAATTATGTCTTTTGAACCCTTTTCTGTATTTTATGATATAGAATTTTTACCTCTTTTATTTGTTTGTTATAGTATTCATTTAACTTTGGGTCTAAAGATTCTATAGAAGTATGGAGACAAAAATAGGCTTTGATTAAGGTATCCCAGCACATCTATACACTTCTCTGCAACCAAAAATAAAAAAAATATACATTTTTTAACTTTGGTTCTAAATAGAACTAAAATATGGCAATTATATGTGACTAGTAATGCATTGTGGTTTTATTCCTTAAAGAATGCCTAAGCAATTTCTTTAAAAAGAAAAAATCTTCAAGTTTATAAATTTGTTTATATGCAGTTATTTGGTTTTATTGTTTGCAGGGTTGGATAACATTTCTTGGATAACATTTCTGTTGTACATACACACAAATATGGCAGCTATGTTTTAAAATATTGATAGACATGTCATCCACATACTTCATTGCAGGATGGAGCCCTAAGGAGCTATTAGAGCACTGTGCTGTTTGCTCAGTGGGCTGAAAAAATATTCTTGACTTATTTCCTCCTATTTTAATATCTTTGTAAGCTTCTGGTTACTAGGCTGAAAAGCTCTCCAAAGGAAAAGAAAAAAAAATTAAAAAACAAAAGATGGAAATGAATAAAGAGTTTTCTATTAGGAGCTGTAGAACACTGAATTTCAACATATATAATGGAACAGTTACAGAATCTCAACATCAGAATGACAGACATTTCTTTTTTTTTTTTTTCCTTAATTTTTCTACGAGCTCCAAGAGCTCTATACTCAAAGGCTGGTATAACATCATGCATTCATAGAGAGAGCTTCGTTTTATNNNGGGGGAAGCAGGGCAGGAAGCCAGAATCACCTGTGTTCTTATCTGCCTTTGCCAATGACTTGTTGTGTGGCCCTCAGTTTACAATTCATATCTGTAAACTACTACTTCATATCTCAATTTCAGCAACTGAAAAATGTGATTAATAATAGCTACCTACTTCACAAGGCTAGAGTAGCCTTCATTAACCAATCTTTAAACACTTTGAACATTTATTTTAGGAGATGGATCTGTGTAGTTTCACTTCATGCTAATTCCAGAAGGGACTTTGTAGAAGGCTGATGTATTTGTAAGCAGAATAGCATCCCTGAAAGGCTGTGAATGCTGACTCTGTTGGCAGAATAAGCTACTCACTCTAATGTCATGGGGAAATTTTGGTGGGAGATGCAAAAAAAAGAACTGTAACACTCTATGACATAAAATTTTAAATTTATTTATTAAGCAGGATGGGTAAAGATTTCTGTTCCATGGCACGCACATTTCACATTCCCACAGATCAATGTCCAGACCCTCCAGTCTGCTCTAGATCCACAGAGTAGTTGCACCAACTGCTTGACCTGTCCAAGTATTGCCTGATGGCCTGGCCCCTGCACAGAAGGAGTCAGTCTTTGACATATAGTCAGAAGTCAATGGGTGGGTTCCCTCCAGGAGACAATCTATTACTCTTTGTATTAGATCAGAGCATACACTGCCAATGGCCTCACTTATGTAGCACTGAATAGAATTAGAATAGAATAGAATAGAATAGAATAGAATAGAATAGAATAGAATAGAATAGAATACAATACAATACGAGTATTTTCAGATGAAAGTGACATACAACGATCACCTAGTCCAACTGCCTGACCAATTGAGGGCTGACCAAAAGATAAAGCATATTATTAAAGACTTTAACCCAGCTTTGTTGCCCTCCGCTGGACACATTCAAGTACCTTAACCTCCTTCTTAAAATTTTTTCTTTTTCCTTTCCTATTTGCTTTTACTTTCTACATCTCTAATGCCACTTTAATAGTTGTCACCATGATTTCAACAGAGGTTGTCACACTCTGTGTCCTGTCTCAAATTTGTTATAAGAAGTTTGACGTTAGCAACAGTTACATAACAAAGTTAATCTTCTGCTTCTTTGTTTTTCAGCTCATATCAGCTTAATCCAGTCAAGTTAGAGCTGGGCAGATGTATTCAAGGTCTCATTTATTTGAGCAGTGCTTTCAGGTATGCTTTACCCTTGGCAAGTCGCTTGTAAGTGTAAATACATGTCCAATACTTCTTTATTCAAATCACAGAGGTGTTTACCTAATTATCTTTTGAGGACATAAGTAGATACCTTTCTCATATCATACTTGTGCCTGAGTGGCTCTTCAGCAGCAGATCATTGTCACCTAAATTTACCATTTTATAAGGGAGAAGGCACCCTGCGATATACATGCTTAAACTCCTATGATAGGTAATGGAAATCCAGAATGGGATGCAGTTGCCTAAACATAGGCATCTCTTTCATTTTAAACCTCCAGATGTCCTCCTCTAACTGCCATCTAGACACTTGCTTTCTTAAGGGAGTTTCCTAAGGTCTTCCTTAGGTCTGCTATGGCATCTCAAATGTTAGCCTTTTTGTGAGGAAGTGATTACGGTCATAGAATCATAGAGTGGTTTGGGTTGGAAGACACCTTAAAGATCATCTATTTCCAACCCCACCTGCCATGGGCAGGGACACCTTCCACTAGACCAGGTTGCCCAAAGCCCCATCCAGCCTGGCCTTGAACACTGCCAGGGATGGGGCATCCACAGCCTCTCTGGGCAACCTGTTCCTGTGCCTCACCACCCCCACAGTGAAGAACTTCTTCCTTACATCTAATCTAAATCTACCCTCTTTCAGTTGAAAGCCATTATGCAATGTCCTATCACTACATGCTCTTGTAAAAAGTCCCTCGCCAGCTTTCTTGTAGGCCCCCTTTAGGTACTGGAAGGCTGCTGTAAGATCTCCCTGGAGCCTTCTCTTCTCTAGACTGAACAACCTCAACTCTCTCAGCCTTTCTTCATAGGAGAGGTCTTCCATCCCTCTGATCATCTTTGTGGCCCTCCTCATTGGCAGGACTTTTTTTTTGCTTAAAATAGTGGAGAATCATCACTGATGTCTAGTAATGCAATTCACATGTATCTGCAGAAAGCCAGGAGTGTCCATTCTGGATGTGAGACTTTAAATTGAACTGAGAGGGGGTTAACTTAGTACAAACACTGTTTCACAAAGAAATAACATTGAATGTTGGAGTTTCAACTGCTGTTGAAAGCTGAAGTGAGGTAAACTGTAAAGCCACAATTTACATTGCATTTGCAAGTGATAATATTGCTGGGGGGCCAGCCACTTGAGCTCTTTCTTGCAAAGCTCATACAAGAATAACTTATACTGGAATTGTAAACAACCTGTAATTTTGTTTGAGGAGAGGTAGTAACTAGCGTAAAGCCTATATCACAGTTCTAAATAATACTGACTAATATGAAGTTCTGATGCAGAAGTGTTTCCATCCATCTGACTTCATTTAAGATATTTATTGCTTAGACTAAAATTTTTATCTCAAACCCAAGAAGCTATGTACAAGAATCAGTTATTAGTTGAAGCAAAGCATGCACTGACAAAACTGTTTGGCTTTCTGCAGATAGCTTGCATGCTTTTGCACAGTATTATGCTATTTTCTCACTGCACTGAACTAAAGAAACTGAAGGTATTGTACTGAGTATTCTGTTTAGCAAACAAAGACCTTTCCATTTCAGTAGTTAGACTACCACAGATTATCAGAATAAGAGAACTACAGAATCATCCAGGTTGGAAGGGATGTCAGGAGGTTTCTAATCCAACTTCCGCTCAAAGAAAGGTCAACACTGAATTCAGACCAGGTTGCTTAGGGCTTTATCCAGCTGAGTCTTGAAAACCTCCAAGGCCAGCATTATCACAATTCTTCGTCCACACATGGAACTTCAGCTCCTCCTGTTAATTTCCCAGGCTGTGTGCATTTGTGCATCTGCACTACAGGTGGGCTACCTTCTAACCTGCTTTATCCTTCACAAGACCTCACTTACACCCATCACCCTGCTGCATGTACCCTTCCCTCACTTAACTGCAAGGTCTTATCACCACCTGCTGATACAAATAGTTTAAACCCTTCACCACCAATCTGGCAAGTCCAGTTGGCAAGAGTGCTCATACCACACACTTTGTCAAATAAATCTCCTGTCTTGCTGGCAGTTCTTATTCCTCAGAAATCCTTGTCATAAAAATCAAAGCACTGCTTGTGACAACAGCCACACATCTACTTATTTCTCTCAGGATGAATCCACTCCTACCTGAGCCTTTCCCCATCATCCACAGGAATGAGAAAAGCACCTTTGCCTTCAGTGCTCTGTACTCACTCTTGATTGTTCCAGGTCTTTCTTGGGAGTATTACTGATGCACACATGGATGAGCAAAAGTCTGAAGGCCACATGAGCCTTGTCAGCCCCTATGCAACGTTCTGAATCCAAGCTCCAGCAAAGAACAAACCTATGGCAGCAGTTCTGTTTGGCAGGTGGGTGCTTTGATCTCCTGCAGAAGAACAGTCTCAGAACACTGTTGCCTGCTGCTTCCTCTTGGCACTAATGCTTGGTTCAGGTCCAGCTGGCTCTGAAGTCTACTTAGTCTGTTCCCTTTCCTTGGCTATTAGTGCAATGTACCAATTCTGTAAATTCATATCTGAAGGCCAAGGAGCATTTCTCTTGCTGCCAGAGAACACACGTTCCCACCCATCTCTATCTTGGGAGTGTCCATCCACATTCATTCAAGTGTAGTCTTCCATTGTTCCTCATTTGCATTCTGTAGCTCAGCCTCTTTCCTCTGCAGTCTCCCTGAAGATCACACAAACCTCCTGCTACTCATCCTCACTGATGCTACACAGCCTGATTGTCTCCCCTCACAGGTGAGGCCATCATTCTCACTCCACCCTGCCCCAGGTAAAGCAACAGACATGAGCCCTGGGAGGCAGCATCCTCCCTCCGACACTCTGTCTGACCCATGGCCTCCGGTGTGCCAGGGTGCTTCTTCCAAGCAAGGCTGGGCACTGACCCTGGCGAGGACACCACCATTGCTGTGCAGTCCCACCCTGTCTGCAGCAGAGTTTTGGCATCCCCTTTGCACCCACTGCCAAGCAAAGTGCCCTGCAAACAGCCAGATCCCCAATAGCTCACCTTGCTTGCTGGGCACTGTGCTCCCACTCACTAGCTAGGTAAGTGTCCCCACTGCAAGGGACCAGTAGATCACTTGCTCATCAGCAGGCAGTTGTTTAGCAAAGAACCAAAGAGAATATGAACAAGGAGGGATCAGTCTCCTCGGTTTTATGTGTTTTGTCATACAACTAACTTGAGAATTTTCTTGATTGCCTTTTTTTATCAGTGCCTTATTTAACTTTGGAAATAGTTGAGCATATTGTTATTTATAACTAAAATACCACGATCGCAAAAATGTTAATAATGACTAATTAGGCAAAAAACATTGGGGTGAAATGTGTGCTTCCTAAAATCAGAAGTACTGACTATTTTAAAGGACATAGAAAAGAGAACTGAGGGCTTCAAGGGAGATTTTTTCCTCCATCAGTTTTATAGGATTATTTTGGCACAGTTTCAAATGATGACTAAAATAAATCTTCCTGCCAGCAAACAATTTCCTGGCAAATTAATTATTGTTCTTGTTAATCATTGATGAGGTAAGTAGGAATGTATATTTTTAATTTTCCTGGAATCTTAATTTTTATGATCCTGTTTTCTACTGCTTAGAATTTTGCCAAATCTCAAACACTGGGCATGAAACAGTCCATGTATGCTATCTCCTGCTGAATACTTGAGACAATTTCAATTAAACTCCTCAAACACTTCTTTAAAATGTAGGGGAGGGGGGGATAGTAGGTTGCCAACACAAAAGGTATGAATGTGTTCCTTTTTAATTTCCCAGGGTGCTCACCTTGATATCCTTAACATGTTTTTTATTGCTCAGTTAAAGCCATCAAAGTATAAGAACTAGAAACGTCTCTATATATATTCAGAGATTTTTTTAGAATTCTAGAGCTAAATTCTGAAATTGTCAACTGCATTGGACACCTGCTACTTATTGAAAGAACTGGGTATATACCTTTCTCTGAGAGTGGCTTAGCACTTGCTGTCCCAGTAATTCAAACAGCAATGAAAATTTTCCTTAAATCATTCATTCTGACTGGACCTTTTAAGTCAGGAAGTTTGGGAGTTTATTTAGTGGTCTTTCTGCTTCCCCTACTAACATCCAGAGACAAAAAAGGAGAATGAAAAAAATTCTTAAATAAATCCAAAGAGTATGGAGGAAGTGAGATAGCTGTTACATCATTCAGAAATTTGACTGGAGGACTGAATTTTATGTTCATTGAATTTTGTTTTCTAATGCATAGCTGGATTCTTCTGGTTTTTAACCTTCATACAGAAAAATGCTGAAACATGTTTTATACCATATATTTTCAGAAAAGTTGCTGAGAATACTTTGTTGCTTTAAATAGCAAATAAAAAAGCAAACAAGGAGTCCCTATTCAGTGTGGTTTCAGATGGGGTCTCCTATTTCCCTGTGAATACCCTACATAACATGAAATGAAGAAAATTATTTATTTATTTATTTATATTTCATTATTTAATTTAAAAGAATACATGCTGTATATGTTTGATTTGGCATAAACATAGGGTTTATACACTGTACACACAAATACTTGTAACTTGTTCTGAGAAGGATGTGTAAAGCAGAAAATAGTTGTCCTTTATTTAGTGTTTCCAGCAGTGTTAAGATTTTTTTAGATATGTCAAGTAAAGTGATGTGTAGCTTCTACAACCTTCAGCATAATCTGATCAATGTAATATTAGGAACATTAATCAAGAAGAAATCTTAAAAGAAAAATAAATTTTTTCCTCTTCAGTAGTAAATAATGTATGGACTCCTCTCCACATGGTATCAAGCAAAGCACTTTTGGCGATCTTCTAAATTACATAATTCAAAACTCCTATTTTGTGCAGAGCAGGAATTCTGTCCTTGACAGACTATAACTCATGAATTCTTTACTGTGGAGGAAAACAGAATACTGATAAGGAAACCAATATTCAGTTTGCTAGGTTATCTTCAAGGGAACCTATGGTTTAATGAAGTTTGAAATGATTTGGCCTTGATAATAGTTATTATGAGACTCGAAGATCTGTAAGATTAAACAAAATTCTCAGCATTAGTTTAAAAGCTTTAAGACTGAATGAAAGTTCCTTTCTGAGATTATGACAAATGGTACAATTAAAGCACTATGTAATGTTGGATGCTAGTGTAGTACCTCAAACTTCTGCATCAGTTGAACCAGACTGATTTTTTTTCCATTCTTCATCACACATATCATGAAAATACACTGTCAACTGCATGTTCTTAAGTGTTGAAATGTACAAAGGATCAACAGCTGCTGAAAAGAACAAGAAGTCTGAACATGAGCATGTATAACTGCCTTTTTTTCAGAGCCCTGAGCGTACTCTTGATTCATATTGTGAAATTTAACAAGGGACAATAAATATTAAATTTTTGCTCAACAGACTGAAATTAGTTTTGTGCTTAACCTGCTGTGTTGTGTCTTTGAACAGTAAAAGCTCCTATCTTCCAGGTGAGATGTGACAGCAAAGTTCACCATGTTCAATAGAGATCAAATTGGTACACTTTCAAGAGGCAAAGTTCCAGACTGAGGGGGGGTCAAAGTTTGCTGTAAGCCAGTAATATAGATTAGGGTTAATATTCTTTTGGCATCTTTGAGACCCTGCTTGGCTTCTACTGAAATCAATGGAAAAATCCCGATTGACACAATGCAGCCTTCAGCTCTAACATTCTCGCTGCATTTTGTGATATAAGCAATATCATTATAGAAAAGGTCAATCATATACATTTTACTCATGCAGCCAGTGACTTTACAAGTGAATGTAATTATTTGCATAGCAAGGATTTCTCAGATGAGTAATGCTTTGAAGATCAGATCCTACACTGTAAAATGTTTCATGATTTCTAAGGATAAAAAGATAAAAAAATCTGTATCAGTGCTTCCTTTTAAAAATGAATGCATTTATAATTCCTAAGTGTAAAAGATGCCTTTGCAACAGCAACAACTGAGAGTTTGGTGTTATAATTAGTCACAAGTAACACTCCTTATTCACAGTTTTGATAGGGAAAAGATGATAGATTTACCATCTTTGATTTTTAGTTCTAAAAGGCATTTTTTAATTAATGATTATTCATTTGTTAGAGGTTGACCAGTGAAAAAGAGACTTAAATACCACAATACTGTAAATTATAAAGTAGATAATCTTATATCGGGTGATGGTACTGTATATCTGCTGTTTGCAACTTTTTTATTTTTCTAGTGCTGAGAAAATAGGCATTTTACAGAGATAGGGCTCAGATTCCTAAATCTGAATACCCCTGAGCTTCCAGTTTGTAATACAAGTTATTAAAATATTACTGTGATAACCATAGAATCATACAATCATAGAATCATTTAGGTTGGAAAAGACCTTCAAGATCATTGAGTCCAACCATCATGCATGCCAACTAGATCATGTCTTGGAGTACCTTGTCTACGTGCTTTTTAATACCCCAAGGGATGGTGACTCAACCACTTCCCTGGGCAGCCTCTTCCAATGCCATGACACTGGAATATAAATATAAAGAATAAAGATTTCATATTGTTCCTACCTTTGCCAGATACTCAAAACACAGAACACACATTTAAAACTGTAATAAAGTATATGGGAAAATAAGCAGTGGTTAATGCTTATTTCTGAAGTAAAAAAGAATTAAGAATGTACAAAATATTATGAAGAGAAACAGATATAAAAAAGCTCTGGTTCAAATTCAGTTTCTTAAACATCTTAAACATTCCTAAAAATTCTTAAACAGTATAATCATCATTAACAGGAAATGTCGTAGTGAAGATAGGGATGAGGTCATCTTCTTGGAGAAACTGTGGAGCCATTCTGGATGTTCAATGGCATTCTTTGGATTTCTCCTCTGTAACCTACGAAGAGAACTTCCTATAAAATCCATATCCTGGGTTGCATCAAAAAAAGTGTGGCCAACAGGTTGAGGGAGGTGATTCTCCCCCTCTCCTCTGCTCTCCTGAGACCCACCTGAAGCACTGCATCCAGCTCTGGGGTCCCCAGCGCAAGAAAGACAGGGACCTGTTGGAGCGGGTCCAGAGGAGGCCACAAAAATGCTGCCAGGGCTGGAACACCTCTCCTGTGCAGAAAGGCTGAGAGAGTTGGGGGTGTTCCTCTGGAGAAGAGAAGGCTCCGCGGAGACCTTAACTGCGGCCTTTCAGTACCTAAAGGGGGATGACAAGAAAGATGGAGGGGGCTGCCTTTTCAAGGGTATATAGTGATGGGACAGTGCATAATGGCTTTCAACTGAAAGAGGGCAGATTCAGATTAGATGTAAGGAAGAAGTTCTTTACTGTGAGGGTGGTGAGGCACTGGAAGATGTTGCCCAGAGAAGTTGTGGATGCCCCATCCCTGGCAGTGTTCAGGGCCAGGCTGGATGGGGCTTCAAGCAACCTGGTCTAGTGGCAGAGGGGTTGGAACTAGATGATCTTAAAGGTCCCTTCCAACCCAAACCATTCTATTATTCTATCATTCCATGATTCCATTGCCCTGGATGACTATGTTCTATTTATTCTCCTGTTTTTCTAATATAACTTGGTGATAACATACGGTAAATAATGGAAACAGATAGCGTACAAAGCATCCTTTAGGTTACTTGTAAAGATAATCTTGAACACTTTCTTTCTACTTTCACCTTTCTTTTGTAGCAACAAATATGTGATAGCAGATTCTAAAAAAAAAAGAAGAGCTTGTTTCGGATCCTTTCAAAAGCTGAAGACAGCCAGAAATATCAGAATTATTCCTGTGATGCAAAGAGAAGGGCAAAGTGCAGCTGTGCAAACAAATACTTTTTTCCTTCAAAAATTATTTAAATGCATCAGCTATTTCAATCACTCTAAAGACATGATCTTCAAACAATGAAAAAAGGGAAAGACTTTATTTTGATGGTCATAGTTGATTTGTTTGGTTGGTTTTTTTTAGTATTTCCATCATTAAGCTTTTGTGTTATTTTGTACTATAAGATTTGTCAATTAATTAAAACAATTAATTATGGGCTAATCCACATTACAGTAAATAAAGTACATATCAGAGCAAATACCTTTTTTTCCCCAGGAAACATGATTTATTGTCTCTAGGAATGGTTGACCTTTTTAAATAAGGCAATGTCAAGATAACCAAATTAACTCTTTCGAAGGGCCTAATCATTAAAATTTAAACATGTTCTGAACATCATTGTCTACTTCAGTCCAAAAGTGAAAAATATAAAATAGGTGTAGTGTACTGTTGACTTAACCGAAATTACATGAATGTTTTGAAATTAAGCAAAAAATTCAATAAGCACCCACAAATACTTTAAATAATTTTGTTTCTAAAACAAATGTGAAATTGTCATTCTTCTCAGTTTTCAGTCCAAAATATGTGTTAACAACACAAAGGTTGGTGTGTTTTTGTTTATTTTACCTAGGCATAGAATTTGAAAGAATAAATGTAAGAGAAAATTATAATTTATTATATGCAAATCTGCATTTTTATTTTAATTTGGGGATCATTTATATATACTATTTTAGTTTTACCTTTTCCTTGTTATTACACATAAATTTTCATAGTGCAAGATAACAAGGCAGACATGACATTGGTCATAAAAAACTGCACATTAATGTTAAGCATTTTCAGTTACTGCTTTCAAGTAATTGAAATGTGATGGTGGATATTCTATTAAGGTCATATATCCACATATTAAAAAAAACAACAAAGCAGTATGATTATTTACCTACTGAAAGAACAAATCACATAAAACCAGTGTAAAAAAAAATTTTATGCACATTTTGTAGGAAGGCCATTAAAACTCACATACAGATATGTTACTAGGGAAATACAATGGCCTTTAAAAATCAGAATAGAAGATAAATTCATGATGGAGTTCCATAATATATGTTGGATATGTATAGTGTCAGACCACCTATCAGTATAAAATGAACATGAACCATATTTAAACATAGGATGACATTTCTTCTGAAGAAACCAAAGAAGATTATATCAGTGTTCTGTGGAAACACCACTCCTGATTTGGCATAAAATTATGGTGGTATGGATTGATAGTAACTGATCTGGCATCTACCAGCCTGTGATGATCCCTTTGAACATGTGGTAACAAATTTGAACGATAAAGGTGAATGGGTACTTGTTCTGTATATAACTCAGACACAGAATTTTTGGTCATGTCCTAAGAAGGGTGTAATTGTCTCATGGAAATTCGACTTAGAAGTTTAAAAAGACAGTTAAATATGAAATGGTTAGAATGGCTTAATGAGGTATAGACTATGAGACACACATATTAATGACAATATTGATGTTCCTTGCCACTCCAAAGAAAAATACATTTTCTTAAATCTCTTCTGTTGAAGTAAACCAAACTTTACACAGATTCAGATATGGAAGCTTTCTGTATTTCATCAATTAACCATATATTATTTTTATGACCTGACATATCCTTATTTTTAGCTAAATCATTGGAACAGAAAAAAAAAAAGATCATTTCAAACCCTCACCTTCAGAAGAATCTTCTTCCTCAATCCTTTTTATGTCAAAGTGCAAGAGAGAGTTTCAGATATGAAGCATAAAGTCAGTGTTGAACTTAGTTCTTTTTATAACTGAGGGAATATCAGTCAGGATATTCTATGGTTTGTAGGTAAAGCAGAAGCCTCCTACACTCCTAAATTAGAAGTATACCAAGCAAAATCTAATAGAAGCTTCTTGTGATCCTCAAGATAAGCCTGCCAATATAGTATAACTCAAGTAGCATTTCTGTACCCAGTGGCCCCATGAAAAATAGGATTGCCATTGCTAATAAAGGAATGCAGGCCTTATACTGACTGTGCCTCAGGCTGACTGTGCAAGGCCCCAGTCCTGGCCAGCTATTTTCAATTTAGTATGGGAAGCGGCTGTTTGAGCTTGGTACTGGGTGTCTCTTGCTATAATGGGCAGTTTAAGTGTCAGATAATGGTGAAGACCTTGAAAATATAACTGTCCTGGCTTCAGCTGGGGTAGAATTAATTGTCTTCCTAGTAGCTGGTACAGTGCTATGTTTTGAGTTCAGTATGAGAAGAATGTTGATAACACTCTGATG
>JANZLQ010000008.1:11485767-11503480 GCA_026212715.1 Elanus axillaris
AGGGCTGGAGAACTTAATCTATGAGGAAAGACTGAAGGAGTTAGGTCATTTGAACCTGTAAAAGAGAAGGTTTGGGGAGACCTCATCACAGTTTTCCAGAACTTAGAGGTGGCTACAGAGAAGAGGGAGCTTTTTTCTTCCCAAGGAGCCACATGACAAGGATAAGAGGCAATGGGTGCAAGTGGCATAAGGAGAGGTTTCATCCTGACATAAGAAAGGAATTTTTCACAGTGAGAACAACCAGTCACTGGAGCAACCTTTTCAGGGGTATGGTGGAGTCCCCATCTCTGGAGGTTTTAAAGAAGCAACTGGACAGGGTGCTAGATAATCTCATCTAGGTTCCTGTTCCCAAAAAATGTTGAACCAGATGATGTTTCAAGGTCTCTTCCAACCGGGCTGTTCTATGATTCTATGTTGTTTATACTACTGTTTTGGAGAAACAACCTTACTGACAATGTATGAAATATCCTATTGTGTCCTAAAGCAAATTTCAGAATAGTAGTGTTTGGAGAATTTTTTCTCCATTTTTTGAACCCTTATTGGCATTACTCTACTGTGCAAAGTTTCATATGATATGACCAATGCTAATCCTTCCAAAGCTGAACAGCAATAAGATTCAGTGACTGATGAAGGCTAACTTTTGAAGGTCCTCTGTCTACTGCTTTTAAATGACAACAATTCCTGTACGAATATTTTATCTATAGTATCTCTACATTATAAGTGGTATTAAAGTCTTTACTTCTTTTTTTCTTTTTAGTTCATTTTCTTTCTATGTTATTACAATTCCTAAGTTTTAGCTTCAAAAAGTTAACAGCTTTACCAAAAAGAATTTGACAGTCATGTAAGACAGCACATTCATGTTTCATGCTGCTTACCACTGGCTGAGAAACCTCATCAGCTTTTAACTGATAGTAAATTATGGACATCTTTTAATAACAGGAAGATGGTGGAGATAGATACCTGGACATAAAACTTCTAATGGGAACTCTTTGTATCAATGAAGGGGAAAAAGTATGTCTAAAAACATTAGTCGGGAGACAGATTTATAGAAGACATAAGTACAGGACTTTTCAAGGGTATACAATTGCGAGGGCTGGTAGGGAGCAAATACTGAGGTAGAGAAAGATGAGGAAAGCAGGAAAAAAAAAATACATCAATGTATATTGATTTATATCATACCAGACTCCAGGAAGGAGTTCTCCTGATTACTTTGACTTTATATGAATTCCTAGGGAGATGAATTAAGAAAACTGAGAAGCTGACATTCCTCACTGTTGCTCTGTGGAGCAGAGATAATATGATAGAAAGTACCTTCTCATAACAGATATAGTCCTACGGTATTCCTGATGACTCCAACTTGCAATGTTTTTCATATACATTTTAACTTTTGCATTGTGTTAGTGTAAAGTGCTGCTTACCACCTTTTATGCTAGCTTTTGTCTTAACAGTTAAAACTGTTAAATAAGATGTGCAAATTTGGGCTGCAAATTAAAGGAATGATATATTAAAAATGAACTCCTATGGTCTCTACTTTGATATCAGTGGAAAGTGCAGGTATTCTGCACCTTTAGAATTCATCCCTGAGGTCTGGTTGTCAGTGAGAGATGAAAGAAAAAATTAGAAAAAAGCCTATGTTAATCAAAGTTTCAAGGCAGGTCAGAATGACTTAGATATTTTTAATGTGGAGGTTAAAAGCATGGAAAGTTGATATGTTTCTAGGTAACCTGTTCTTTTTACAATATTGACAGAAGCATGTACCATAGTAGATGATGGTGTTTTCTTACAATGTGATTGTGTCTCTTTGTATTCCCTAAATGTTTGATAGTTAGAGAAAATAATGACAGTGCCTGCGAGGCACTGTGACTAGACTTCAAAAAAGGAAGCCATTAGGAAAGGAACAACAAAAATGTAGTGAGTTTGTGTATTGACACATTTTGCTGAAATCTGGGATCAAATCATGTCTGTAACTTTCTGAACACAAGTGATCCGTGATCTGTGAGGCAGAAAAATAAACTAAGGCACATGAAGCCACTTCATAAGTGATTGCAAATGTCAGGTAACAGAACATTTAGGAATGCAAAACAATGGCAGGACATAAAATACATTTATACTGTATGTTTTCAATGTTTTTTCCAGGTAAAATTCACAAGTGAAAAAAATTATTTTATTTTATTTTATTTTATTTATTTTATTTTATTTTATTTTATTTATTTTTATTTTATCTCTAAGTGGAGTTTTCTGTTGAAAACAAAACAAGCAGACCAATGAGTCCTAATCTCAGAAAGATAACATGTGGCCTGCAACATGCAAAGTCACCACAGTACTTTTCAATAGTCAAATTCCACCAGTTGTAATACTTTCTTAAAAAAAAAAGGAACAGTGAATTGGATATTTTGGTGCATGTGTTACAAAAATTATTTGGAACCAAGTGAAACAAAATTTCAGGTATGCTTTAGTGTAGATCCCTTACTGAGAAAAAGAATATTTTTGGATGCAAAATAAAGATAATCAGAAATTTTCTGTTAGAATAATTTGCAATGGACAGCATTTCTTTTAAAAAAAAAGCAATTTTTTTATTTTCTGTGGGAGAAAATAAAAAATAAAAAAATATTTTAAATTCTGAAGTATTTCACATGACAGAAAACCTATTTTTCTAATCAGCCTCGGCTGAACACTACCAAAAGTTTGTTCCTTGTTATCCAAAATAAAAGCAAGAAAATTGTTTAAACATTATGGTTGGAAGATGCAGAAATTCTAACAAGCTAAAAATATTTTTCAAACACTTACAAACTACCTACAAAAATATAGTACTGCTCTTTGAAGTGCATTAGAACTGTCCTGTCTAATGGCAGACTCATTTTTTTGGAATGAATATTTTGTTCTTAGCAAGAAGCTGAGTATTATGTTCTGGGAAAAAAACCCAAAGCATTAAGTTCTTACCAAGAAATACTTTTCAACCTACCTGGAAATATTTAACCAAATAAAGCTCACTTTGAATTTCAGTGTCACACTTTCTTCATCCTGATTTCTTGATTTGCCAAACATATTCCAGTTTCTAAGTAATAAATTACACTTAAGAGATAAAAACTCAGGGAGTGAACATGGAATGTAGAAGCCCATAAGAATAATGTTACAGAACAGAAGTGGAACTTATGCCGAACATCACTGGATATTAAAAACTGAAGATGGTCAGAAACCTTACAGAAATTCAGGAAGGATCAATTTACTTAATAATATCTCCATAGGGAGAAAGTTTATTCCTGAGCATCTTCAGTCTGTAAAGCCCACTGAAATGTATTTCAGGTAAAACTCCATGCTCTGCCTTGGAACATGTAAGCACTGCAAGAAAGCAGCATATGTTTGTCACACTTAGCAGAAGTCACCAAATAATTAAAACCTATTAAGAAAAGAAATGTGTGTTCTAATCTTAATAAAAGTGTCTTTTAAAGGAAATTACGCTAGAGAGTCTTGTTACAAAGAAGCTAAAAGATATTACTTGCTTTGTGAGACAAAATATTCTTTGAGCATTACATCTAAACTGGTCTGTTTTGTTTGCCTAGAATATAATGTCTTCATCAATATGTGGTATACATTTTTCCTGGACCACCACATTGCTCTACAGATGGAAGGTCTAGCACACTGTTTTCCTAAAAACAAAGATCAATTTAGCTCAGCCATCCTTTCATAAATTTTAGTAGCTGCAGTGTATACCTTGGGAAGTATAGAGTCAGCTTTCAAAGTTACATCTGAATTGTGGCAAAGAAGTTGTGCTTGAATCTTATTAGAGGGTAAAATGTTCTATAAAATTTCTGTTTGAAGTTATATGTATAGTTTCATATTCTTAGTGTATCATGTGAGCTGCTTATCTTGGTGGTAGGGTGAAAGTGAAAATAAGTCAAAAACTGTCAGATTGTGAAAAACTGACTATTTCAAAAAAAGTTTTGCAATTCTGCATTTTGTTATTTGAGTTGTCTCTTTAAAATGTACAAGAACTGTTAGAGTAATTCGATTAAATGTACATGATTCTTTTTTAGGAGTAGTTGTGAATAATTTTAAAAGTTATGGCAGAAACTGAATGAATAGCTATCAAGGCAAAAAGTAGTTGTGCACTGAATTGGAAATCAAGAGACCTATGTGTTATTCCTGGGTCTATCTCTTGTTCCCAAGGCGCTTCATATCTCTATACCTTGTTTTCTCTAAAATGGGGATAATGATATTGTAGTCTTTCTGTAAACAGCTTTGTGGTCTGTTCTGCACATGAAAAGTGTTATTTAAGTGGTATTATTCTAACTTCTATTATTAATATTACTAACACTGCAGCTGTTGTAGTTGTACTACTGACTAATTAAATGCTTTTCCTCTTCAGCTGTATTTTTTAAAGGCAACTTTACTGATTCTTTTGTCATTACCATAATTATTTATACCATGCAGGCCAACTTATCTGATCCCTGTTTTGTAGTGTACATACACATATACATGCACATTCATGTATATACGTTTATCTGTATGCATGTATGCATATACACACACACACACAAATATATTAAAATACTTGCATAAAAGCCATGTACCATCTTTTGAGGATAATGTGTAGAAGCGCTACTTTTTTTCACTTATTTTCCATTATAAGGCCATATTACTATACTCTTATTCATATTTAGTACTACTTCACTATTAGTCTTATCAGACACCCACATACCATTTTGCAAATGTTCTACAATTTTATCAAGGGTAAAGCCATCTAAGTGACACTTTCAGCTATTAGCAAAATGCTGTGTTAACACATTATTTCTACCACTTTCTGGAAATTAAACTTAAGAATAAGCAAATGGGATCATCTTTTAAAAATAGTTGAGCAATCTTGTGGTTCTGGGTATTTTTCTAACTTGTTGTGATTGTGTAGTTCAACTAAAATTAACCAACAAATGTGGTAAGCAAGAATCTGTCAGTTGCTTTATGTGCCCCCAGAGTTTTCCTAAAAGCAAGAACAAAGTGCTTCATCGCTTCTTTCCAAACTGCATAATAAGAAACAAACTTATAATGGTTCATTGCACTTAACTTCAGAAAAATGTCAGATCTTCAGAAGTGAACCTCAGATTAGTTCCATTACAGAGTGTTTAGGCAGGCAGAGAACACCACAATAATGTTTTGGGGGGGTTTGCTGTTCTTATTTTCATTTCTAAATTCTAAATTGTTTTAGCTAGTGAGAAGTGACATATATTTTGAGTAATCAGTTGACTTAGTCAAATGATTGTGGTGAATTTTACTTTTTTCCCAATTTTAACAAATGGCTGAGTGAATGAAGCAGCCACTTTTTTTCTAACAAATGGTGAAATGATGCTAAAGTTTCTCTTTAATCTGTTTACCAAAAGATGGGTGATCTAAGGTCACAATGTCTCCAATTCTACGGTGACCTTCTATCACAAAATTGATTATGTTGCTAAGTGTCCTTCAACATTCATCATCACATTTGCACACAGATGCTTCAGAAGCCACATGGTCATCTGTTACTTGCTCGGAAATTGATGTAGTACTAATAAAATTCCTGTTTATTTCAGGGAGAAATATGTCTAGAGATTTCTACAAAGGCTCTCCACTGAATTTTGATATTTTCCCTCTACACTCAGACAAGGCTTCTCTATGGGCTTTGAAGATACATGGATTATTCCACTCAAAAATTTCATACCACCAGTACTGAAAAAAGTATCACAATACTATCAAGTTTCACAACTTCAAAAATATCATATTCCCCTTATTATGTTTTTCATCCCCTCTCAATTCCCTTAAACTTTCCATTTCGTCTAATTTTTATGAGGGGGTTAAAACCTTTGCCTCCTCAGCAAACAGCTGTTTTCCAGAGATACAGAGTGCCCACCACTATAAAGTTTCTTCTTGGGACTCACAGACTCTCACTACCACTCCCCACATAGGAATGCTGTTTTTTTTACAATACTTCACAAAGAAGATTCTTACCCCTGAATTGGAGACATATGGGTTTGATTGTGGATGTTTAGATGGGTAAGGAATTTGGGCGGAAGGCTGCATCCAAAGAACTGTTATGGTCAATGGCTCAATGTCCAAAGGGAGATCAGTAAGAGTGGTGTCCCTCAAGTGTCTGTACTGGGACCAGTACTATTTAATACTTCATCAGCAATATAGACAGAGAGATTGAGTGCACTCTCAGCAAGTTTGAAGATGACACCAAGCTGAGTGGTGCAGTTGATTTGCTTGAGAGAAAGGCATGCCATCTGGAGGGAGCTTGACAGGCTTCAGGAGTGGGCCCATGTGAACATCATGAATTTGAATAAGGCCAAGTGAAAGGTCCTGGTGGATGAAGAATTGGACATGAGCTGGCAATGTGTGTTTTCAACCCAGAAAGCCAGCCATATCCTGGGTTGCATAAAAAGCAGTGTGGGCAGTAGGTTGAGGGAGGTCATTCTCCCCACTCTGCTCTTGTGAGACCTTACCTGAATCATCAAACTTTGGGGCCCCATGTACAAAACAAACATGGCTCTTTTAGAGCAAGTCCAGAGAAGGTCCACAAAAATTGTTGAAGGACTGGAACAGCTCTCCTATGAAGAAAGGCTGAGAGAGCTGGGGTTGTTCAGGTTGGAGAAGAGAAGGCTCTGGGGATAGCTTATTGCAGCCTTTCAATTCTTAAAGGGGGCTTATAAGAAAGACGGAGAAAGACTTTTTACCAGGATCTGAAGTGACAGAACAAGGGGCAATGGTTTTGAACTGAAAGAAGATTGGTTTAGACTGCATATAAGGAAGAAATTTTTTTATGATTAAGGTGGTGATACACAGGAACAGGCTACCCAGAGAAGTTGAGGATGCCCATAATTGGAATTGTTCAAGGCCAGGTTGGATGGGGCTTTGAGGAACGTGATCTAGTGCAAGATGGCCCTGCCCATGACTGGGGGTTGGACTAGATGATCCTTAAAGGTCTTTTCCTATCCAAACCATTCTATGTTTCTTTCTAAGATGAAAAAATGCCTTTACCAATTTGCACTCTTGCCTTCAGCCTGTCCCTTTGTGCAGTCAGAGAGTTTGCATTTCCTGGTTTCCCAAAAAGGTACAGTCAAAGTGATAAGGCAAACAGAGCCAGAATCTCAAGAATCTGAATGAAGCAGTTGTGTGTCAGGCCAAAACATTTATAATAGAACAGAAAAGGAAAAAAAATTGGGTAGTTTTATATGTGTATATATGTATTAATATATAGTTTGTACACAAAGTATATAAGGTATATGTAGTTAGTTTCTACACAGAGATTATAGCATATACAGTGTATAGTATGAATATATAGTTAGCATATGTAGCAATATAGTACTTAATAATGTTGATTTTTTTGGTGTAGTAATGCATGTGCTATTGTGCATGACAGCCCTAAAAACTGAGTAGTTTGATAAATTCTCTCAACACCATTATATCCTTTATAGCTATCTTAGACCTCATTATTGCTAATCTGAGTATGGCTCTTAGATATGTGATACTCAGACCTGAAGTATCCCCCTTTTAGAAGCTTGACTCCATGGTGAAATTTCTGAGCTAAATTCATGCAGGCGGTTTTAAAAATAATTAGAAACCACAATGGTAAGCTTTGCATGTATAACTTCAAAGGTTTTTGTGGGCTGAAAGGAAAAATCCTGCATTTGGCTCTGCATGGGTTGTGTGATGACTATTTCAGTTTTGGAGGCCAAGAACAAACTCAGCCTATATAATACTAGGCACATAAATAAAGTGGCTAAGACACAAATTACATAGACAATAAGTAATGTAAAGCATTCTCAATTTTCAATGGAGATATTGAAATGGAGATTTCAAAGGCAAGATTGAGACCTTCAGTGGGTAATTAGTTTAATTACTAATTAGACTTTTTAGAGGTATCAAGGGTAAAAGAGACCAAAGAAAGTAAGGTAAGTCTGACCCTATAAGCCTAAACAACTAACTGAAGGACTCAAATTCCCCTGAGGAAAGTTTCTGATGATGTCATGATATTATTGTTGTGTGATGTGTTTTGTAGCTTTGGTGCGTTTGCCTCAGACCATTCTCATGGAAGTCTGTAAGGAAAGATATCTGGAGCATATAAAATACACAATTGTTATCCATTCTGCCTCATGTCACATTAATAATCACAGAGGAGAAAGTACTGGTATGTGTAACAACTTCTTACTACTCGTATTAGTCCAGTTTTCTTTGCCTTTTAAAACTTTTGTCCTTTGTGTCTCAGTACTTTTTTTGTGTTACCAAATGGACAAATTGTTAGTACACAATCATGGTGTGCCTATTGCTGAATTGCCAAACACACCATTACTGTAGCAAATTGTTGCATAATTTGCAGGTTTTTCTCAAAGCAAAATTTATTGTGTTTACTGCCCATAAGAACATCAACTTCTTATTAAAAAAAAAAGTGATCCATCCTAAAAATGTACAACCAAGACCCAAATTATTTCAATTAATTGTTGCTATTTATTATTATATCATTGTCAGCATTTTTATCACCTAGTTTTATAAGCTATTTTATCTGGGTTATGTGGCAAGGTTTTGGTAGCGGGGAGGTTGCAGGCGTGGCTTCTGGGAGAAGGCAGTAGAAGCTGTCCCCATGTAGGACAGAGCCAGTTCCAGCTGTCTCCAAGATGAATCCACTGCTGACCAAAGCTGACCCAATCAGCGATGTTAGTAGTGCCTTTGTAATAATATATTTAGGAAAGGTAAAAAATGCTGTGCAGAAGGAAGGGGGAGGAGGTGCTCCAGGCACTCAGGCATAGATTCCCCTGAAGCTCATGGTGAAGACCATAGTGACACACGTTCCACCACAGCCCATGGAGAACCATGGTGGAGTAGATACATGCACTGCAGCCTGTGGAGGACCCCACACCAGAGGAGGGGGATATGCCCTGAAGGAAACTGCAGCCCATGGAGAGCCCATGCAGGAGTAGGCTCCTGGCAGGAGCTACAGCCTTTGGAGAAGAATCCACACAGAAGCAGATTATCTGAGAGGAACTGTGGCCCATGTGGGGATTCATGCTGGAGCAGTTCATTCCTGAAGGACTGCACCCCATGGAAAGGACCCATGCTGGCACAGTTCTTGAAGAACTGCAGCCTGTGGGAAGGACCCAGGTTAGAGAAGTTCATGAAGGATTGTATCTCATGGGCTGCAGCCCACGCTGGAGCAGAGGAAGAGTGTGAGTAGGAAGGAACAGCAGAGAGAGTGTGTTCTGGATTGTCCACAACTCCCATCCCTCATTCCCCTGTGGTGCTTGGGGGAAGAAGATAGAAGAGTTAGGCATGAAGCTGAGCCTGGGAAAATGGAGAGGTGGAGGGAAGGTGGTTTTAGCTTTGTGTTATTTCTTGCTATCATACTTGTTACAATTAACTGGCAATTAATTAAATTAATTTCCCCAAGTGGAGTCTGTGTTGCCTGTGGCAGTAACTGGTAAGTGATCTCCCTTTTATTATCTCAACGCATGAGCTTTTCATTGTATTTTATTCCACTGTCCTGCTGAGAAGAGGGAGAGATAGAGCAGCCTGCTGGGCACCTGTTGGTCAACCAAGGTCAACACACCACAGCTACAGTAGATTAAGTATTTTAGGACAACAAAGCAAATCCAATAAATAACAGCATTATCCATTGCCTAAGACTTTGCACTGTATTTTTATGAGATACCTATCTTCTGAGCCCCAAACTGGATTTTAAATTGTTAGCTTCCCTTCCATTAAAAACATGGGAAATCTTATGCTTCTTTTTTTCACTGGGGAAGCTTTTACTTGCCTACACATAGATGTCAATGCCATTTGAGACAACTTGGTATCTGAGACCAACTGCATGAGGCTAAATTGTGATTTTTGTCATTCCAGATGTTGTTCTCAATAATCACAGAAAAGAGGATTTATCTCTTCAGGTAATACAATAAATCTAGGAAACTTCAGAAGTCACCATATAGTTTGTAATTTGAAACGTAATCAAAGGAGAAGCGAGAGCGAACAAGAGGGGAAAGGACTTTTTTTCAGCGCATTTCAACTTTAAACATGAATTTAAACAGTGCTTACAATTACAAAAAAAATGTTAAGGTACAGGAAAGGCTAATAATAAATCCCAATTGGATCACATTACCAGTTATAGATAGCAGTGTGTCATGACTGAATTAATTAAAAAGATGAAGTCACCCATTTAATGAACTTTAAAAACCTGCAATCACCTTTCATCTCCCAGGCTAATTGAAACCAGATGTATTTATGGTACTGTGTTACAAGCTGTTAATTAAAAAATGTAAAGCAGAGTTGTAAATATCTTATTTTAACACTGTACTACCACCAGTGTAACCACCAATAATTGTTTGTGGGAAATTGTTATGTCTTCTAGGTATTCTACTGCTTGGAAAATAATTTAAGCCACATGTATTTTTTTAATATATATATATATGTATTATAATAAAGACTCTGTAGAGTCTTATATGCTAAGGAATTTAAATTGAGGCCATTTTTCAGTAAGAAATCAGACTGGAGATTACTCAGGAACAAAAAATGTCTAGGTGATGAATAATGAGTAAGTTATGCCTACATTAATCTGATCCCTTCTATCCTTGCATACATTATAGAAAAGCACTGTGTAAGAAAACACAGATATAAACCCAGTGCAAAACATGATTCTGGGAAAGGTCAGTGATGTTTAAAAATGGATCAGCATTTTCTTAATAACTTTGTCCTCATTCTACCTAAGCACAAAGCTGAGTTTAACATTGTGCTAGTTAAGGTATTTTCTAATGTTAATTCAAACAAATTTTCTATAGTAAGCTCTATTCCACAATTCTTATTGCATGGTCCTCTTAACTACCTTTCTAATACATACATGTTTCTCATTACTTCCCAAGGTCTTGGGGGGCAGGGGGGGCGAGGGGGAGGAACAAATATATTTAAATCATCTCCTAGAGGAAGCATTACTTACTTATACTTCCTGCACCACCCTCTCTTCTTAAACAGATTGGGTATGTTAAATCATAATTCCAGTGGCAGAATGAAGAAAGTCATATAGCAGACCCAAAACACTCAAGGGAAATTAATACATGGCAGGAGTGTTTCAGAAAAGACCTAGAGAATTTAACACTGAAAAAAATAGGGTTAAAAGATCCAGAGCAGTGTAAATGCTAGCTCATAAAACCAAAATATTATTAGAAATGAGACTGAGCATCTAGAATAGCTGGATGTTGAAGCAATGATCATCTCAGGAGCCCAGAGAGAATCAGTTGCCCAGAACAGTAAGAACAAAATTCTGTAAAAGTTTGGGGACTCAGGCAGACAAAGTAGCTGAGGAGAGAACATCAAACAGATAGGGTTGCTGAAAGAAGATCAAAGATTCCCTGTACTAGTGCAAATGCTGTGGGATATGACTGTGCTGGCGAGAGTTGCCATGGATGTATATTCTTAGAATGTATTCATAAAATATTTTTTAAGATACATTTCCAGATATAGACTGATAATCCAGTTGAAAACCAGCCAGTGGCTCTATTCCTACTTTCCTGGGGCATGGTGATGCACAGGTAGTAACTCTGCCCTAAACAGATTGTTGGGGATTTGCCCAGAAATAGCTGGTCGGAAGTTAATATTATCACCTTTTTCTTTCCTTTCTCTCATGTGCTTGTCTGGGAGGGTACTCTATTTTAATCAATCAATATAATGCTTCTCAGATATTGTTGCAACCCAGCTTTATTAACAGCATCGCTATAGCTATGTTAAATTATGTTATGAATCAAGGCAGTTTTTAGAAACCCAAGAGTCAGGAAGTACAGTGATAGCTTTACATTATTACTGTTAAAATTTGCAATTATACAGGATTTGCAAAAGTCAAGAAAGGAAGATTATGGCAGGTATGGCAGAAATAGTTTGAAAAAGACTGCTCTAAGCACAAAAAAATCACAAAGTAAAATATTGATCTGAATGCATAGGTGGCACAGACAGATGGTAAGATAACAAAACAGAAACCTGGTAGTGATTGTAGAGTAAACATTGACTTGACATTGTCAGTCAAGACAATGCTAGTATCACTTTTTTAAACATTTCTGTGGCTGACTATAGACCTCAGATTTGAGAGAGAAAAATCTGTGTTTTCTACATAATCCTTCCACTAATATTTCATTGCCTTTAAAAGATGAAACAAATGAAATATTTTTTTCAAATACTGCATGACACTTTTTTCATATTTCTGTGGGTACTCTTAGCTAAGTAACTATATTCCTTACCTGACAATTTCTTTGATATATTGAACGGAATTCTGAGATTAAAGTAGATGCAGGCCCTGAAACTGCTTAAATAATTTCATGAAACTTTAAACAGTTCTAAGCCAAGTTATCTGTAGAAAGCAGTTTAAAAAGGAACATTGATTAGGGACAGCTTATATTATTCTGAGTGGGATTGGACTTTACTTTCAAACACTTATATACTGATGTATAACGTAGGTGTCCCCAGTTAACCTCAGTGTCTAAACTGCAAGACAATAGAAATCTGGGGGATTTGATTGCCTAAACATAGGCATGTAGTGTTACCTGAGATACTCTGGGTTTTACCAAAGTGTCTGTACAGGGCTGGACATTGTACATCCAAGAGATACACCTTCTTCTGGAGCAACATGGAAGGCAATACTCCAGAGGGCCCAAAATGGTGTTAGATGCCTATGTTTAGGCAACTGAATCCTACACTTTGTCAACACAGTCAGTCAAGAGTCTAGAGAGATATTTAGCAAAACAAATATAGGAGTTCATACCATTTGAAAGTGATTTGAACAGCTCTCCTGACCTCATGGAATATAATTCAGTCATCTAAAAATGGACAGTTAGTGCTATTTGAGTTACTGTAGGGAAACTTTCCTGGCTGCTGATCCAGAATGATATGTATTTCCATGTTTTATGCACCAGTCCCGATAGGTTGTCTCAGATAACCAAGGATTTCCCATGCAATGATGTTGAGCCTTAAATGTCTATATTCAAGAAAGAAGGTTTTATTGGACAAAACAAATTAAAAATCAAGTTCTTTTAAAGAATAATGGAAACAGAACTGAAGGAATTATTTTTGGAAGGCAATGGTATAATAAATTCCCTGCCTGGAAGCAAAAATTAGACAAAGTTAAACTAAAGTTATTTACCCATTTTCTAGCATGAGTGACAACAAGTAACAGTGGAATAATATGCCAATAATTAATCTTGATTCACTAGTACTAGAACAAGTTTCTCTGACATTTGATATACTTTGATTTATATTACAATATGCTATAATTCAAGTACGGTTAATGGACTTGAAGAACAAACTAATTCATTAGATTTCATTAGATAATGAAATTATTATGCAAGCAATCAGATTAGGTCATAGGATACATATTCGGATTGTGACCCCGGGGTCTATAGTGCATTTCAGAGTTCAAGGCTTTTTGAAGTGGTGTTAAAAGAGCTAGAGGATGACTGACAGAAAGACACAAGAGGGAATACAATGTCAGCTTCGAAGTAAGATCAAGAATTGCATGTTCCCAAAGAATAAGACAGTACTTTTTGTTGGATTATCAATTTAAGAGAAAGAGAGGAGTTTGTACATACTCACTTTCATTCACATCTAATTAGGTGCTGCCACTTTCACTACTTTGTGTATCACAGCTCCTATTTTTACTATGAATGTCTCTAGAGTAAAGGTTACAATTCAGCAATAACAGGGTTTTTCTTTTGCAAAATACACCACATGAACTACTCACTAAGTATCATTTCTGAAATACTTCAGAAAAAGGCTGTTTCCCTTTTATACAAGGTGGCACTGACAGGAGACAACCAAAAGACTTTGTGAAACTTTGAAAACTTTCTCTCCAGTGGAGGTGTGGAAATGACAAGATTGAGGGCCATGTTGACCATTTGTGTCTGTCCCAGGTGCTTATTATTTCTGATAAGAAAAATTTGGTATATGCCTTACAGGACAGTTAGTGCAAATGCCATCTTTTGTTTACTCTTTGACTTTGACAGTCTGTGATTTCCTAGGCAGACAATAGGAATGTAAGAGGAAAGTTAGCTATTACTCACAGTCTGCTGTCAGTTTAAGCATTCACAACCTGTCACATCTTGTGAGAACTGAAGATGCAAATCAGTCTCTCTCTGCAGCAGCTCAAAGAAATGTGCCAGGTAGAATGCATTCCTTTATATACTTGAATTGCTAGAAAAGCAACATAAATCTATTAATAAATGTACATTACTGACACTAATGAGCTCCTCTGTACCACTGAGAAAATATAGAATACACAATGTCTGGAAATCTGCATTCACCTTAAAGGAGACCTTTAAAACTGCTGAACTAGTCAACAAAACCTAATTAAATCATAGGACTTCCTTACAAATTTACATTTTTCTAAGTCAATATTACATAGAATTTACCTTTTTCATTTCATTTTCTCACCCACTGATTTTGCTCATTTCTACTTCAGCAGTGTTACAATGATGACTTAAGTGATTTACATTTGGCTTTATATTTCAAGGACCTTTCCAAGCCAGACTTTTATAAATAAATTGTCATTAAAAGGTTTAAAAAGATATCTGTATCTTTATCTGCTGATCTATCTGCACTTATTCATACAAATCTTCATGTTTCTTTAGACAAGACCTTTTGAACTTTCCTTGCTGTACAAAGCACCTAACACAAAGTGCTCCCATTAATATGAGAATAATCTTTTAGCAAAATATAATCTCTAAGTAAACTTCCTATTTTAAAGCATTAAATAAATAGAGTACATACAGTTTTATATTATTGTCTTTAACACAAAAGACACTGGTATATGTGTATTAAAGTTTTATGATTATTTTGTTGTGTAGCTTTGTAAGGTACTGTTTGATTTTATGGGGTGTTAGTCCACTCACAATGGCCACAACAATGCCCTAGACTTTGTCTGAAGAATATTTTTTTTGCCATCTAGCATCTGTATGAACATGTGCCATTCCATTTGTAAATTATTAATGCGGCAGGAAATAAGAGATGTTTTAAAAGGTCTATGACAATAGAGCAACATTTTGTTTTCTCTGAAGGATGTCTGCCATACCACTTACTCAATCCAGACTAACGACTCTTGCCTTTTATATTTTACTCTCTCTGTCTTCTAGATGCATCTTTTGTAACTCGAGTTTAGCTCATACCATTTGCTCCTTATCGCCAGCCTTTTTCACTGGTTCTGTGAGGCTTAACTCTGAACTTTATCTATGGACATATATTCTTTAATGTGATTTGTATTTTTTTTGCTAACAAGATTTTTACACATTCATATTTTAGCAAAAGAGAATGATTTAGACCTTATGATGGATAGGATTTAACATAAGCCCAGAAAAATGTTTCAGTCCCATCTGTTTTTAAAGAATTTAAATTGTCACTTAAAAAAAAGGTTGTAATCCTTATACTTGCCGTGATGGTCTGAAATACCATAGTGAAGTGCATAGGGTATGGACAAGAAAACACTAAATCTAAGCAGAATGAGTTCTAAATGTAAGCAGAACTAGCACATAAACATGACAGCTAAACAAAATTATGAGATTTTTGCCAGTATTAGTAGGAGTTCATTTTCTTCATGAGCTTTCCACGCAAAGTTTAGATTTTCAACAGAAACTAAGGAAATGAGAATATGACTTTTTGAATATAAAAAAGACATCTATCTTTTTAAACATCTTTTGATAATTTAATTCTCGTCACACCAAATGCAAGTAGGACTAAATTTCAATTGATTAATTAAAATATTTTTAGTTAAATGGCATCCAAATTATATATTATTTTTACTATCTAATTTTATTTTATAATGTTGAGAACTGCCAAGTACTTTTTGAAAGCTTTTTGCAGACATATGGTGCAGTGTGCTTGTACCATTGAATGCCATCTGCTGTCTAGGCTTAAATTCACACTGATTTTACTTTTAATTCATAATGAACATGAAGAACGAATGTGACCCATGTACTGCAATTTGGCTCAGTCATCAGCAGGTGCACATTTAAGGCATAAAACATATTTGTAATTATAAAATGGCTATTTACAAGTTCCCAGGTGGGTAAGTAGCCATTAGTAACAAATAATTGCATGCCATCCCATTATCCTCCCAACCACTGTACTGGGAAAAAAACTAGAAAGATGAAAGGATAAAGCATTCCGTTACTAATAACCATATAACAGTTATATAATTTATACTGAAAATTTAAATCTAATAAAGACTTTAAAAACTTTGTTTAACCTGTAAATCAAAGCCTGCAAACACAGACTGGGGAACATTAAGGATGTCTTAGTGAAGTTACAAAATACTCTATGATACTTTTTTTATACTTGCCATGACGTTTTTCTATTGACGTTACAGTTCCTCTGTTGAAATGCACTTGCCTCAGCCTTCAAATACCTGCTGGACAGAAAAAGAAATGCCTGCACATGCTCTGATTTATCACCCTCTACACCAGAAGATGACAAATTATCCAGAAAAAGCCAGTATGAATGCTGATAACTTTGACTCTCATCCAGATAAAAGAATTAATGATGTAATAAAGGCATGAACTCTGAATTATTCCTTTAAAATTTCATGTAGAAGCTCAGTACTGAATTGTGTTCAGATGTACAGTCTTGTCTTTGCTGAAGACAGTGACAGCAGAAGCTTATAAGGAGCGGCTGAGGGAACTGGGGTTGTTTAGTCTGGAGAAAAGGAGACTGAGGGGGGACCTTATTGCTCTCTACAGCTACCCAAAAGGAGTTTGTAGTGAGGTGGGTGTCATTCTCTTTTCCCAAGTAACAAGCAATAGGACAAGAGGAAACAGTTGAACCAGGGGAGGTTTAGGTTGGATCTTAGGAAAAAAATTCTTCACTGGAAGGGTTATCAAGCACTGGAACGAGCAGTCCAGGGAAGTGGTTGAGTCACCATCCCTGGAAGTATTTAAAAGACACGTAGATGTGTCACTTAGGGACATGTGTCACTTAGGGACATGGTTCAGTTAATGGGTGGTCTCAGTCTCAAAGGTCTTTTCCAATCTAAATTATTATTAAAAAAAAAAATTATCTCAAATTCAGCTGGACAAAATTCTTATAATGTTTATCATCACAGCCATGATTTGCTAGATCGTAATGGATTTAACAAGAAAGAATTACTGCTTTACTGCTGTTCAGGTAACTAATAGAACTCTGGATAGAACAGAAGTTTTCTTTCTTTAATGTCTTGCCTGAACATTGTTTTTATTCCTCTTTCCATTGAAAATTAGACTTAGTCATACTGTCTGTGTTGTGTGTCTGTCTGTCTGTGTCTTTCCCTAGCAATTTATTCAGTCATCTGTGGTGGTGAAATTTAAAATTCTGAGGCTATGCCTATACTAGTTTTCTTGGGAGAAAGTTCTGTCTCTTGGTAATGATTCATTTTAGGGCCATTTCTGCATTGTGGGCTCATGGCTTGTTAGATGCTTCACTTGTAGCATCCCCTTGTGTCAGAAGCAGAGTAGAGAGAAAAGAATGGGCAGTGTACTGGCATCCTGATTTTTAACTGCTTTTGAGCAGCATTTTTTACCCTTTCTTAAATATATTATCACAGAGGTACTGTCAACGTTACTAATGGGCTCAGCTTTGGCCAGCTGCAGGTCCATCTTGGAGATGGCTGGAACTGTCTCTCTCAAACATGGGGGAAGCTTCTGTCATCTTCTCACAGAAGCCACCCCTGCAGCCCTGCTGCTACCAAAACCTTGCCATG
>JANZLQ010000008.1:11510132-11521852 GCA_026212715.1 Elanus axillaris
CCTCTCCTCTCCTCTCCTCTCCTCTCCTCTCCTCTCCTCTCCTCTCCTCTCCTCTCCTCTCCTCTCCTCTCCTCTCTGTCCTGCTCATCCTCTCCCTTCTGCCTGCCTGCTTTTCTTCAGGCTCTTGGATTTGTAATGGTCCAGCTTCAAGCAGCTGAGGCAGACAGATTGTTTTTCATGGTCTGGTAGCTAAGACACCTTTTTAATATGTAGAAGATGTAGGTTCAACCTTCCTCAAGATAAGAAAAGTCTAGGATCCAATACTTCCACTTCCATGAATCTATTATCTAAAAAGTAGTCACAAGTTTGGCTGTAGCCCTTACCACATCAAACTTTTTGGTCAGATCCAACTAAAATATTGACAACTGTCTCTCCAGAACAGTCATGTGTGACTACAGTTAGATGTTCAGTGAGCTTTCAGACTAAATAAGAAAATGTCCAATGAAATCAGAGGCCTGTAGATCTAGGAAGTCTTGAAAAGAAGACAGATTAGATTGTTATTTTGGACTCAGTCATCTAAAACCCACCCTAAACTAGATTGGGTTTAAGCAGACTGCAACCTCAAATTATTAAATGATTGAATTACTTTATGTCAAAAACGCTGGCAGCTAGCCAAGTTGAAAAAACCTGATGATAACTAGCTTTGTTCCACCTTTAACAGCTCGTTACAGCATGAGAAAGGAAACTGCTGTATTATTCCCTGCCACAGATGGTATTGACAGGTTGAAATGAGTATTTATTAAAGTAATATGATCCCTTTTATCCATACTTTCCTTTTACTATAAGGAAAGAAGCAGATGATTAATACATTCTAAAAGAATATAGACAAAGCATCCTCCCCCTCCCCAAATGGCTATAGTGATAAAAGAAAATTCATACCTTTAAGATACTTTTTAAAAAATGTTTCTTAGAAAAAAACAGGGGAAAAAGTTTGTCATTTTTAGGTAATTCCAGTCTGAAAATAATTGAAAATGGGTCTCTTATTACACAAAGCATAAGTATGCTGCTGAATACTTAGAGAGCAACCATGTAATTTCCAGAAAATAGTCCTTAAAGAATAAATGTCAATAAATGTCTGATTTCTTTATTTTACAAGAATTCAGAATATGAGTCATACTTTTTCTCCTAAACTGCTATATTTTCTGTTCCAAGGATGAGCAAGTTTGTACCAGATCCCTCATTCCTCCTACCCTCAAAAGGATATGGAATATTCTGTAAAAAGAGAGTACGGGATGTTTGTAAATCAGGGAAATTTATATATCCTTATCAACTTCTTTCCTCAGTCAGTCCCTATCTTTCTCATCTTCTCAGCTGTTATTGCATAATTTTATTCTAATTTAACAGGAGTTTAGCCCAACTGTAGATTGAAAATTTTTATAGAGGCTAGCATCATAGGCAAGTGCAGTGAAAGTCAATTTCCAATTCCTTTGCTCAAGCAGTAGTACTTCATTCCACAAGTTGTTCTCTTGGGTTGCATTCTTGTCACCTAGCTTTGGCTATAGACTGACTACTTTAGCATCTATTTTACCCTTTTTACCTAAACTTAGGGAAGAAAACACAAATGGTGGAATGAAGGACTTCTAGGGACTGAACTGCTCCATCTTAAGATAGATCAAATCCTGGAGGAGAGGATTCATCTGTACCAATTCTGAACCTCTGAAAGCTGATGTGTAATATGACCTAGCATATCAGATCTTCATTATTGCTAGTGGTGGGAAAATGTGAAACTGAAGTGCATAAAAATAGGTGCCTATTTTTAGGCACCCCACTTGTGGTACTTTAGTACCTCACTTGAGGTGCTGTAGCATATATTGACCTCCAAGTTTCTGCTTCAAAAGGGTGCAGATTTCATTTAAGTGCTATGCCATACAGCTCTAGTCCCATTCAGGTGTATTGTATAGTCTAGAGTATCGCAAACCACATTAGGCACTTATGTGTAAGCAGCTGAATTCCTTCTGAGCAGACCAGTATGGTGGCTGGTTTACATTTAGTGTCTAATTTTAATCTAGTATCAAAGATTTCTACCCGTAGATGCATTTCTAGATATAATATATATATATAAATAAAATCTTATACCTGTAGTCTGTGTATAGTATTACAATTTATAGCTTTTATGTAGAACATTATGTTATACTTAAAACATATTATAAAAAACATATAAAAACATATAAACTATAGACAAAATAGGTAGTTTTTTAAATACATCCATTGAACGATGTGATTAAGGTATTATATTGGCTTTATGTGGCAAGATTTTGGTAGCAGGGGGCTGCCGGGGTGGGTTTGTGAGAAGAGTTCAGGACCTGTTCCCATGTTGGACACAGCCACTTCCATTAGGCTCCAAAACAGACTGGCCACTGGCCAAAGCTGAGCCAATCGGTGATGCTGGTGGTGCCTTGTAATAGCATATTTAAGAAAGGGTAAAAAACACTGTGCAGCAGCTGTGGGAAAGATGTGCGAGTACAATGTGAGAGAAACAGCCCTGCAAACATGCAGGTGAGTGCAGAAGGAGGAGGAGCAGGTGCTCCAGGCGCCAGAACAGAGATTCCCTGTAGCCCTTGGGGAGGACCATGATGAGGCAGGTGGTCCCCCTGCAGCCCAGGGAGGTGCCCATGCTGGAGCAGGTGGATATGACCTGAAGGAAACTGCATCTTGTGGAAAGCCCATGCAGGAGCAGGCTCCTGGCAGGAGCTGTAGCCCTGTGGGTTACCAATGCTGGATAAGTCCATTCCTGGAGAATTGTACCCCATGGAAAGGATCCATGCTTGAGCAGTTTTTTAAGAACCCCATGGGAAGGACCCACACCAGAGAAGTCTATGAAGGACTGTCTTCCATGGGTGGGACCCCATGCTGGAACAGGGGAAGAACATGAAGAGGAAGGAGCAGCAGACAAAGTGTTCTTGACTGATGGCAACACCCATTCCTCATCCTTCTGCACTGCTCAGGGATGAAGATAGAAGAGTCAGGTGTGAAGATGAGTCTGGGAAGAAGGGAGGGGTGGGATGGGATTTTTAGCTTTGTTTTATTTCTCATTATCCTACTGTTACAATTAATAGCAATAAATTAAATTAATTTCCCTAAGTGGAGTCTGTTTTGCCCATGACAGTAATTAGTAAGTGATCTCCTTGTTATTATTGGGACCTACAAGCTTTTCATCATATTTTTTCACCCTCTCTTGTTGAGGAGAGGGAGTGATAAATAGGCTTGGTGGGCATCTGGCAGCCAGCAAAGGTCAACCCCTCCCATTTTTTTTCAAATAACAAATTTATTTTACCTGAGATGAAGCTCAAATCTGACTTACTATTATATGGACTAATATGTCAAACCAAATCTAAATTCCTCCATCTTTCTTAACATGTTATATAATAAGCATTCTGTAATAACTTCTTTGTTATTGGAAAGAAACCCAAAATAAAGTAAAGTAAATGTTCCTCCTTTAATAATTCAGCTTTTTTTCAGGGCTCAAAGAAAGTAGTGAAAAATTCCTCCAAGTTTTAGAAATTATACGCGTGCAACATGAGATTAATATCTGGGCTACACATAATGCCATGAGTTAGATTATATCCTTTCTCATGAATTAATGCAAACTCCTCTTGTTATGAACAAGATGGAAAAAAAAAATCAGCATTGCTGAAGCATAAAGCTGGTGGTTTTGAAGATAATAATAGTTTACTGTTGTATAGTTCTTTTATTCATGAAGATTGGTCCTATTTAAGTGATATTGTTATCTTAAATTGCAGAGGAGCTTTTAGTCTACTGTATTTTCAGGTTGTTTTGGTTTTGAGACTTTGATGTTTTCTCGTCTGAAAGAAAGGTGTCAGGATCATTTGATCTCCAGACTGGCCCCAGTGATGCTGCTGGGGTGCCCATGCCCAGTCCCATCTCTGGCCCTGCCTGTGGCCAGGCCTGGGCCCAGTGCCATGAGGAGTTTTTTCTCCTGGATTAGCCCCTTGGGCCTGCACCACAACTTGTCTCTGGCCCCATCTCTATCCCACTCTTGACAGGCCACTCCTAGCCTGACTTGGTGTGAAAGACTGAATTGTTATCTCAAGCTAATGTCTCAAAGATTGCTGTGAGAGACTGAACTGTGCACTGTTTTTCTCAAGCCACTTGTCTCTGGGATGGCTTGTTTAAGCAGGGCACTCCTCTGCCTATAAGGAAGGTTATCAGGCCACTGAGGCCTCCAGGGGAGGAAACAGGCTGGACCCAGCAAAGCATGCAGGAATGTGGAGACTACCATTGTCATGGAAACTGTAGTCTTTCAGAGAAGGTACTGTTTTCTGGTGTTGATCACACGAAGGTTGTGTGATAGATGAAACTTGCAGCACGTGAACAGTGCATGAACAGTACGTGTATGCATGTATCATTGAATTATGCCCTATAAAAAAACGTGGAGACAAGCTGTGGTGTGTACCCACCAGCAAAGAACTGAAGACTGAGGACCAACGGGACACCACTGGATCCATGGTGGTGACTATCCTTGCAACTCTATCCCAACTGCTTGTTTGATTTCTGCCTTTTCTTCCATTCTATCTTATAGCTACTATTTTCTACTTTTGATACTTTTCATAATAAAAGCTCTTTTAGGTATATGGCATTTGACCTCATTTGTGTCTTAAACTTGCTCTTGGGATCATATTGAAACCTTCCCAAATATTGGATCGGGACACTTGGGCCGTGGTTCATCCCTTCTGTGGGACTTCACCCTGGTCAGTGAAGATATTGCCTGCACTGGGGTCACCACGAGCTCCCATCTTATTCCCCCTCCTGGAGCAGCCCTGCCTTGCACCCCCTGACAAAATGTTAAAAATTTTATTATAGAATGTTCCTATAAAGTAGTTAAAAAAATTGTCTTCAGTCTCACTGTGTATAAAATTCTGACCATAAGAATAATAAACGAGGTAAAAGAAAAATATATATTTCTTCTGTAACAGTTATTATCAAACTTGGAAAGAAAAGTCACAAGAAAGAAATAAGACCATTTGTGATGACAACTTGCTCAGGAAGGACCCAGTCAAAGAAGGTGATACGGTGACACTTCATGTCAGAGAGTTTGTATTTTTCACAGAGCTATATGCATGTTCTTTGCTGAAGGATGACACAAGAAAGTAAAAAAAAAAAGAGGTTAAACTAATAAATGTGGTTAATATTCCAGGTAGGTGTTAAAAGTTAGGTGAAATGCTTCCAACTTACTCCACAAGTGCTATTCTCCCTGCAGGAAAATAAGGTGAACCCAGGTAACTAGCTTATGTCTTCTGAAACAAGGAACTAACTCTTGAGACCAGGGTGGCTGATTAAAATGAACTCAAGAAGTTATGGAGGTAGATCAGCAATACCTCAAAAGATGCATTTGAGAAGACCAACTTCTAGAACATCAGTGCTCCTGAGGAAGCAGCAAAGGAGATGCAGAAACTCATCAAGGAAATGTTCAATGAATGGAACAGTCTTGTCTCCAAGCTAACATACCCAACTTCATGTGAAAAGAACTTCAAGGAGACTTGAAGTGTCAGTGTCAGTGTTCTCCATTGGAAAACAGCAACATATCCCTTTGCACTAGCAGTATCTGCCAAAAGGCAGAAACATTTTTTATTTGGTTATCAAGCTTATACATAATTAGGTTTGAAACATCAGCAAGTTACATCAGCCACATCCAAAAGTGAATGGCTTTTTGAAACACCTGAACACACCACCAGTAAACAACAGAAGTGTATTTGTGATGCCTAGTTTTAAGATGATGATTTTGTAGTATAACAGAAACCTTGTTGAAAAATGATATATAGAACACTATCTGTAGGACACTAGGTGCAAAGTATATGCCGGAAAGAGCTTCCTTTTGCTAGTGAAAGAATATTTCTATTTGTAAAAATAAATTCAAGGATATTCCACGTCAACAACATTTAAACTCCTGTCCTAATTAAGAAAAAAGTAATACTGGTACCATTTTATGAGTTAGTCAGTGAGAATTGTAACAGACACTGTGACACAGTGAATCTGAATGAGATAATCCGTGCTATGAAGGGAGAAAACAGTGTCAGATGTTGGTGACTGTCATGTGAACAAGGTGAAACTAAGCAAGGACAATTTGACTGAATTTTTGGACAGTCCAGGAATGGAGCAGATAGATACCTGAAAATGTAAATATGTATGTGTGTGTGTGTGTATTTGTTCATGGTCCTGGGAAACGCCACAGATTTGTAATATTACTGTCCAAATCTCATCTATAACAATGACTACAATGCACTTAGAGTCAATGAGTTTCCAGGATTACCAAAAGCCAGAAATCCCTGTCTGTTGTGTTTATTTTCAAGGAAAAAATTGTGCACTACATGAAAATTAGGAATAATAAAGAAGACAATAAATTAAATGTAGGAAAGAGTAAAACATTTTCAAATGTCAGGAGCTTTGAGAAAATACTATACTGGAGGTTCAAAAGCAATTTATACTACTTCAGGATAAGGTCTGAAAAAATGTGTCAAGGAAAGTGTCACAGCTAAATAGCAGGGAAAGTAAGTTATTAAATTCAAGTTTTAAAAAAAATCATAAAAGATTTTAAAAACTGACAGGTTAAATTTAAAAACACAATAAGTCAGGACAAAAAAGCATTGAGGAAATGCTAGAAGAGTGCATAAAAAAATAACAGTAAGTCATTCTTCAAGCAGATCAGGTGAACAAAGCTTGATGGGAACTTTATAAGGTCAGTAGATGATCAAAACCTGAGAGGAGTGTTCAGTGAAGATAATGTCAGAGCACAAAATGTATTTCTTTTCCATCCTTACTCATACTGAACAAGACTTAGAAAGTTTCACCACTTCAGCAACTTTTTTTTTCTTTTTCTTTTTTTTGGGGGGGAAGGGGTTGCACCACAGATTTTTATGGTCAGTAAATTATCAAGACAAAAAAAAGTTAAAAGAAACAGCTTTCTATAACCATATGGTTTTTACTCCAAATCCTATCGGAAGTTAAGGATTAAATCCCTCAATAATTAATTACATTTTACATTAGGTTATGTGATAAAGCTCATCTGCACACACATAAAAGAAGCACAGAGAAACAATGGCAGATGGAAGAGCCCAAATAATATCCCACTCTGGCTAATCTATCCTAAACTAATTACGGAAGCCATCAGCCTATCAAAGGCCAATCTCCAGAAGCCCAGAGAAGTAGAAGGGAACAAAGGCAGGTGGGAACCCAAATCGTCCTGACTGGGGGAGGAAAGGATTGAGAGCAGCCCTGCAGAGAAGAATTTGGGGGTACTGGTGGTCTTTCGATACTTGAAGGAGGCTTATAACAAAGAAGGAGAAAGACTTCTTACCAGGGCCTGGAGTGACAGAACACGGGGCAATGGTTTTAAACTGAAAGTGGTTAGGTTTAAAGTGGACATAAGGAAAAGTTTTTTTTACAATGAGGGTGGTGAGGCACTGGAACATGTTGCCCAGAGAAGCTGTGGATGCCCCATCACTGGAAGTGTTCAAGGCCAGGTTGCAACAAGGCATTGAGCAACCTGACCCAGTGCAAGACGTTGCTGCCTATGGCTGGGGGTTGGAACTAGATGATCTCTAAAGGTCCCTTCCAACACAAAAAATGACTCTATCATTCTATTCTTGTGTCTGGCTGTTCAGTATAACTGCAAAAGTTACAAAAAGTGGTGAATACTGAAATAACAAAATCAGCTGCTATTAAAGTAGCAGAGATGAAGCCAACTATGAAAAACTGCAAAATATCTTCAGAATACCAACAGGGTACTTAAAAAAATGGCAGATGAAAGTAAATGAAGATAAGTGTAAAGTGATGTGGAAAATCCCATCTTTTTACACACAGTGACCAGTTCTGAGTGGATGATTACCATATTAAATTAGGTCTTGAGGTTATAATTGTTAGTTGTTATATATATATATATAATTGAGGTTATATATTGTATATAAAAATATCAATGAGGTAGTGTTTAAAAGATTCAGATGTTAGGAATTGTTAGGGAAGTAATTCAGAACAGAAAAAGTGGTTTTATGCTATTTTAAAGTCTATAGCAGAACTGAAGAAGACCCTTGTATGCAGAAGTATGAAAAGGATGATGATGCAAAACAGCTTCCATATGAAAAATGAATAAGTTCATTATAAAATATAAAAGTATACTTCACCTGGAAAAGAGCTAAAGGAAGTGTATAGAGGGGGGAGGCATTGCAGTAATGTCAGAAAATGGGTGGCATGGATAATGTGGTTTACAGAATGATGGCTTATTAAGTTTTCTGTTACAAGAACTGAGAGTTTTCAATGAAACTAGAAAATGGTAAAATCAAAATAACTGAAAGAAAATGCTTCTTGTAATGTGTAGCTATGTAGACCTTTGTGAAAAAATGAAAGACAATCTAATTTGTTTTATTTTCTAAAATGTAAAATGTTTGTGGAATCAGGTTCTGTTCAACAATGGGACAGCATTATACAGACATTCCTAACCACCCTATCTTGCTAAAATAGGACCAAGTTGTTCATTGGCCATCTGTTATCTGCCATGTAGAAGGGGAAAAAAAATTATATTGTGGTCTCTAAGACATGGGAAAACTTTCTGGAAAACTCATGTTGACAATAACAATGTATACTTGATACAATACAAAGAAAGAAAAGGTTTCCTAACTCAAATTCTGGCATTGTAAACAAAGTAAATCAAAGAACTTCTCTCATTTGACATAAAAAACAGCATTAATTTCTGGCTGAGATGGAGTTAATTCTCCCCATAGCAGCCCTCCTAGTGCTGTGCTCTGCATTGGTAGCTAGAAAGGTGTTGACAACACACCAGTGTTTTGGCTACCGCTGAGCAGGGTAGCTGTGTCCCCAACATTTTCACCCCCCTCATCGGCAGGCTGGGGCTGGGCAAGATCTTGGGAGGGGACATGGCCAGGAGAGCTGACCCAAACTGACCAAAGAGACATTCCATACCATATGACATCTGCTCAGCAATGAAAGCTAAGTAAAGGGAGGAGGAAGTGGGGGGCATTAGTGATTTTATATTTGTCTTCCAGAGCAACCGCTACATGTACTGAAGCCCTGCTTCTCGTGAAGTGGCCAGAGCTCACCTGCCAATGTGAAGTAGAGAAAAAAATGTTTTGTTTTCCTGTACTTTCATGCAAGACCTTTGATTTTGCTTTATTAAACTGTCCTTATCTTGACCTACAAGCCTTTTGTCTTATTTTCTCTTCCCTGTCCAGTTGAGGAGGGAGAATGACAGAGCAGCTTTGGTGGGCATCTGGCATCCAGCCAGGATCAATTAACCACATCATTACTTAGTTTTAAGTAATCATAGTCTGGTTTCATTTATTTTTTTTTAATTCAGGAATAATGTCAGCATAGCATAAGACCATATATTATAAGATAAAAAGTAGTAATAAACGTTGGAAATAGTGAAAGACATTCCACTAGAACCAATGGTTCCACAGATCTTCTATTAAAATACAGAAATAAATCTCTATTCCCTGCCCCCAAAACCTTACTTACAAACAAAACATAATCTCCCCTAATAGGAAAATAGCTATTTTGGTTAGATAGATATACAAAAGAACAAACTTAGAAAACATTTATATGAAGGCATACATTTGTGTTCTTAGTTTAGGAATGTAGGTGACTAAGAAGAGATGTTAAAATATTATATATATATATAAGAATTTTGCTTAAGTTATAAAAAAATTTTTCAATTTTAAATGCTAGGACTTTATGAATACAGAAAATAAATATAAACTCATCATTATTCTATGGTCAGGATAATACATAGGTGGTTTTGATGTTAAATGAAAAATAAATTAAATGGATGTTATAAATATATAACGTCATTTTTGTTTAGAATACAGGATGGCATATCAATCATAAGTTATTCAAATAGGATAGAAAATGTTTGCAACAAATGAAAAGGCTTTAATAGTCTGCTAAAATTAAACATTTTCAAATCAATAGATATGAGATCTTGGATGCAAGAATTGTAAAAGAAATTACAGAAACACTACACTGAACCACTATTTTTATTTATGCAAATATTATAAAATATTTTAAAGCATGGGGATCTGCCACAGTGTGTAGGTTTGTAATGGTAGGTAGCGTGACTCATCCTGTAGAATGTTAAGAGGCTATAGTAGGATTACTTCATTCTTTAAATTAAAAATTTCTGTGCCCTTGCTCAGTAATAAGATGACTTCATTTGTAAATAAAAACTTCTGGGCCTTTGTCAATTAGTAGTCATTGGAAGATCTTGATAGGTCTGAAAACCAATACACAGAAAAACTCTAAATTGGGTGTTCTGAATGACTGTCAGGACTAAAAGACTTCTATAGGAGGTTCATTCCCTATAGATTACTAAAGAAATTTAAAAGTGGGACTCATAACATTTAAGTACCTAATTCTACATATTACAAGTGAGATTCATCTGACTAAACATAGATATCAGAGGTAGTCACTCCAAGCTTCATTTATACTCAGTGCATATAAATAGGCATTGTTAGGGCATTTAGCTTCTAAAATGAATTAAACAGTGAGGAAGCTTATTTTACTTCATCAGTTCTAAAGGGAGGATGTGATGAGTAGCTCAGATGCAGTAGGCATGTGTATACCGGGTAGATAGACTATGCCTATGTACTGAGGCTTTGGAGAGCTTTGTACCTCCTGAACCACCTACGCATATGTAATGTTTGTATTCCAAATCAACATCAGAACAAACTTGCTTATGTATCATTCCTTCATCTTTTGATTTCCATGGAAAGAAAAGCAGTCTCCCTCAGCTCGCTGGGAGCTGCAACAGACTCCAGTAGGATTCTTCTTTTATGTCCCCAGGTCTCTGGGATGTGCCAACAGAATGTATTTGCCAGGAAATTAATAAGTTTTGAAATATAAACAATTACAAGGAACAATTCACTCCGTTAGATAGATTCTTTGTTCTTCAGAAGGATTTCATCAACTATGCAAGAAGTCTAAAAGTCTAAGCTTTTATAGGACTAAAGTTAGATGAAAGTTACACTTCTACTAGAACTGGATGTCTGATGCAAATGGTAAGATCACCATCATAACTCTAATACTTAAAAAATGCTAAACAGAAACATAAACTAGGAAGCTGAAATTGAAAAAAAAGATCAGAATAGGAGGTCAACTGTCTCTATCAATTAAGAATTAGAGGTAAAAAAAACAATTAGTGCCTCTCAGAAGGACTATGTGGATGCTAAAAAGGATTTTTTTTTTTAATCAGGTACATTGAACTCTGATTAAAAATAGCTAATCAGTTCAACATAATTTATTGTTCTTTATCAAAACTACAAGTTATCACTGATGACAAAATTTGCTGGTGATGTTAAGCAGATAGCTCAGAAGGAAGTTTATCCCCTAGAAGCCTAGGCATTCTAGATAAAAATCTGTCCTTAGGGGAAAGAAAAAGAGAAGACAGACAATTACATTGGATTACTCATAATCAAGGAAAGGTACTTAATATAGGTGAGTTAGACCCTGTCGCAGATGAATAAATTTGTGATGGCTACAGATGACCTAAATAAATATCTAAGTTGCTGAAAATTACTGAAAACTCCAATTTCTTTTAATAATAAGTAAAATATTAAGTGACTTTTATGTTTTGAAAATATTACCTACTGTCCTGGTTTCAGCCAGGATAGAGTTAAATGTCGTCCTAGTAGCTGGTACAGTGCTGTGTTTTGAGTTCAGTATGAGAAGAATGTTGATAACACTCTGATGTTTTC
>JANZLQ010000008.1:11524460-11563608 GCA_026212715.1 Elanus axillaris
TGGGGTGAGGAGCAGAAAAGGCCTTGGCTCTGGGTAAGCCCTGCTCAGCAGTGACGAAAACATCCCTCTGTTATCAGTGCTGTTTTGGTCACAAATCCTAAGCATAGCACCATGTAAGCCTCTATGAAGAAAATTAACTGTACCACAGCCAAAACCAGTACAGAAGTTAGAGGATGTCTATGATGATCTCAGATCAACTTGGGCTGCATCTAAACTTTTTAAAGCCCCAAGTGTTTTCCAGCTGCCCATTCATCTCTTCCTTGATACATGATGATGTACCTTAGGGGTCTCCTGCTTTCTCCTGCTTTCTCCTGCTTATTCTTCCTTAGAGGAAGTTACTGTGGTGCACTTAAACAGATATGGGTTGGAGAACCAGGAATACAATATGTACTTCATGCAGTTTTTCAGTCACTGCCAAGATAGTCTCAATGTCTACATTTTCATACTGCACTCTTAGTTCAATAGATATTTATTAGCTGGATTACATTCATTATATGCTGATTATTCAGTATATAATGGTGGCCTTTCTCAGTATTGTTTATAATAATCCCCACACACCGAGTGTGAATGATTTTACTTTATTTTAGCCCAGATAAAACTAGACTTCTATGCTTAACTGGCCATCTAGCATCCCTGTTTGACCAGTAGGGAGAGCGAAGAATTTTCAGAGGGTGATTCATCCTGTCACAAGATGGTTGTCCAGCATAGCATGGTGACTTCACAGAATCAAAGAATCACAGAATGGTTGAGGTTGGAAGGGACATCTGGAAGTCACCTTGTCCAGCCCCTTTGCTCAAGGAAGGTCACCTAGAGCTGGTTTCCCAGGATCATGTCCGGATGGCTTCTGAATATCTCCAAGGACTCAGACACAACCACTCAGACTTCTGCTTTGGAGTGTCTGTCAGTAACTAAAAAGAGAGACTTAATGATTGTTACTTTTTAAGTCCTCCAAAATGAGAACCATTTCACTTAAACTAGATACTTACACTATTAGAAGTCAGCATCAAGATGTCTACAGAAAAATTAAACTCATTAGCTTTAGTTTTCTGAAGTTAATACCTATGGAAGATTCAGACAATGAATTGCAACCTGGCCTTGTCTTATTCTCTCTCTTGGCAATAAAATCAGGTTTGAGTATCAAAGTAGACATCAATTGTTCAAAATGCTTAATTTATGCTAGAAACTCTCCCTCTCCCATAGTTTTGAAAATATTACTATGTATCAATTATTTTGTTCTATTTAAATATAAATATTATTTTTTACCAAATTAATATTTTTTACAGAACTGGCATTTTAAAATGCATTTTAAAATACACTGCTAACTCTTTATGACTATCAACAGAATTCCAAATGTTCCAAATGGAGAATTGGTGTCTAATTTTTTTTAACTCAGAAAAGGAATTTCACCTTGACTCATGGGAAATCAGGAGTGTTTAGGAGGCGTAGGAGGAAAAGAAATGCATTTTGCATAAAAGAAACAAAAATATTTATGCAAAAACATATTGTAAGGTGGATGTAAGACTGGATACCTTGTTCCTGTTTTTTATTTACATGAACAATTACAAGCTGAGTGATGAAGGAGAAGATGGTTTACACAAATACATCCATTTGGTATTTTGTAGGGAGAGGATGTTTTCCATTTAGAAATTATGAAACTAATGACTATTTTTATCACTGGAAACAAATTGAATTCAGTTTGGAAGTAATTTATCTTTCTCAAGAAACAGGAGAAATAAGAGCCAAAGAGTTGAAATGATCAGCTGGTTTATCTATAGACCCCATCTGTACAACTTCCTCCTGATGCTGGAGATAATCATATGGGAGTGTTTCAATTCCCTTGTAATCAGTTTCAAACGTATGGAAGAAATCTTAATCTGAGATTTTGTTGTTTGTTTGTTTAACCTATAGGTCATTCATTATCATTTTTTACTTAAAAAATAAATAAATACAAAATGATCTATCACCTATTGGGCCCCAACAGGCAGTCTGCTTGGAGACAGGATTTTCCACCAGGATAAATTGTTTGCAATGCAGGAAGGAAAATGGTAGATAAATGTTTTGAAACAGATTCAGTGATGCACTGCATCTGTCTTTAAAATTCTTGTGATGGGATTCCTATAGCACTTAGTTTACAGCCTCCCTTAAACACTCACTTTTTACATTAAGTAAATAGGCTGACATGCATACTCCTAACAGTAAGGCGGCAGCACTGGTCAAATCTATTTACTCCATAAGAGATTCCAGATAAACATGTGCTGTTCTAAACTGGACATATCATTGATAACTGTACAATAAAGAAAATGTCTGTCAATTTATTTACATATTGGTGATCTAAAATATCCTTCAAGTAAACCCTTCATTTTCTTTGAAAAATATATGATTTACTTATTTTCTTGGAGTAAACTATAGGGTTAAATGTAGAATGCATGGAGAACATACCCATAATTATTTTGTGTCTCTTTTTAACTTGAGGTATTTTTAACAAAAACTGCACCTGTTGGCGAGCTGTGATGAGGAATGGAAGGAAAGCAGAAGGGGGGAAGTTCATAAAGTGAAACTGCTGCTCTAAGGACTATAGACGGATCTGTTGAGCGTAGTATTTAGCTGCAGCTGTGTAAAGCAGGATTTTATATATAAAAGCTCTAGTTCTTAATTCAGTGCTTTTTTGAGGTGTCTTATTAAAGATGGAATGCCAACAAGAAAGAATGAGAGCTATTTAGCTCATAGAATATTTGGTATTTCCAGAGGACATGAGAGACAGCCAAAACTTCACTGTTAGGGTAGGAGGATATTTTCAAACACATTATTCCTTTAGTTTGGAGCTTTTCTGGTAAAAGGGAAAGACTAATATTTTGATGTCCGTTTTTTTAGATTTTGTGACTGACCTTATAGAAAAATGTTTCTTTTCTGAATCCTGGATTCTGTTATAGCTTTTGACTACCAAACTTTAAAACAAACAAACAAACAAAATAATGTAAACAATCCTACTGATATATTTGGGTCAAAGACTTGAGGTTTTCTTATTTTTTTAATCAACACTAGATATGTATTTCCCAATAAATCTACTTTGTTAATCAAGAATTCTATCATCAGACACACCAAATAAGAGGAACTGATAGGTTTGATACCTTTCACTGATACTGGGAGAAAAAAAACAAACCCAACATAACAGCAACTGTGTTTCACAACAGAAAAAAAAAAGTTAATACAATCATATATAGGTGATCAAGGAAGGAAAACCAAATATGAGACCATAATGAATTCATATGAAGTGGTTTCTGCATACTGGCAAGGAAATACTTGAACTCCATATGTTGTGCTGTCAGATATTTTGAAGTGTAACCACAGTGATATATTAGAGGTTTTTCCAGACAAAATTTTGCAGCCCTTTAAGAACCAATATAACACAGTTTTAAAAATTATTTCCTATAATGTATTATGTTAAGCATATACATACTTAATTTTTATTTTTTATGGGCTTTAAGATCTTGATAACATACCTTGTTTTAAAAGATATATATGTTCACCTTAAATATGGATACTTTTTTTACATTTCTATTCAGCACTAGATGGCACTCTGAATTTAAACTGTAATACATTTTTTCTTTCCTCCTTAGAATCCAGGGAACATGTTACCTTTGTTCTATAATTAAAATCCGTCATACAGATTAATCAAATAATTTCACTTTTTCCCGATTGTAGTAGTAGGATGTCTCCTAGGGCCTATTACTATGCTATCAAATAATAAAGAACATAAAAGAAAGAATTAGTCAACTTATAATAATATACTGAGATACTCCCACTGAAATTCAAAAGCTTCTTTAATCTAAAAAAGCAAAGCATTTGATGCTATTTAAATCCTTCCTACAATATTTTAGGTTGCTTAATGTATAAAATTAAAAATCTTTGGGACTTAAATTTAAATGTAACCACTTACCTGTGTTATAAAATAGTGGGAACTTCGTAGAGTTGTTGGTACTGTATATCTGTAATTCATATTCAACATACCAAATCATCTTAGGCAGTAAGTTTTAAACCAAGCTACTCTTTTAAAAATGAGCTTTGGATACATAATTTACATAGATACAATGAAATGGTTATAATAATTTAAAAAAATAGAAAAAACAAAGATACCCTAAACCCCTTAAACTTACTACATTTTATAAAAGATGATCTCTCTTTGTCTTCTATTATTTAGCAGGAGATAATATTTTTTTTTTCCTGGATGTCTAAGCTTTATGTTAACTGCTGCTAATTTTGTAAGACAGAGTTTATTTTTATATGCTCAGCTTTTGGAATATCCATTTATCTCTGTGTATCGCAGTGGGACTTTCAAATAAATAAAATACTTTTTTTAAGTAGAAACATCCTTTAGTAAATGCCAAACATGAGGCTTCCTTTGTGGACCTGGCCCTCAATTTTTACCCATAAGTTCTCAACTTGTTCATCACTGTTTTTCAATGACAGTTCTGTGTAGTCAATCCTGTTTTTTACATAGATGGCAACCCCGCCACACCTCCCTCCTTGCCTGTCCCTTCTGAACACTTTACAACCATCAGTTGCAGTAGTCTAGTTGTGGAATTCATCCCACCGCTTTTCCGCAACAGTGATTAGATCGTAGCTTTCTAGTTGCACAGTGGCTTCCAGCTCCTCCTCTTTGTTACTGGGAACATGCACTGGTATAAAGGCACTTCAGCGGGGCTATCGACCTCGACACCTTTTTAAAGGAACATCCCCTAATTCCTTTGAGACATTTCACAGGTGATATTAATTCATCTACAGGCAAGAATACCAGACTTGTTTATTTAAAATGCAGCTGCTATAAACACCATTATCACTGTTATCCTTGTCATACTTTCAGTACTAAGCCTGGTCTTCTACATCTGAATGAGTTCTAGAAAGTGGTGGAAATGGTTGATAGGCAAAATATCTGCAGAAATATGATTGATAATTTCAAGAAATGTCAGAATTACAACATTGAATAGTGTTCAGCTTCTCTCGATAACCTGTTGCCCAGTGGACTGTGATCTGTGGAAAAAACTTAAGGAGAGTGATTAATGGCTGATAAACTTTTAAATGTCAAACTGCATTTCATCATATAAGTACAATGTTTTGCACTGAATGACTTCTTGTTGTCAGAGTGCCATTTTTTAAACCTGTCTTTTAGTAAACTTCTTAGTAATTTTGTCTTTCTGAGTAAAAGCTCTGATGTTATTATTTACACTGATAATAGTTAACATTCTGTATTAAATATTACTAACAAAAAATCTAAAGAAATATCTATAAGGCTATAACACATAGAACATATGTTCAGTACAGCGTAATAAAACTTCAGAGACTTTGTACCAAAGAATTTACTTTTACAGAATTATTATCTTTAAATATAAAAACCTATTGTTGTCAATATATAAAATTTATATAGAGATTCTCAATATCTAAAAAGACCATAATTTTATTTTTTTTTTTTTTTTTTTTTTTTTTGTACGATCTAACTCCTTGCCTACCTATATTCTGTTGTCAGCCAAGTTTCTGTCAATATTATACTCTATGGTCTATGCTCTATGTGGAAAACATCTATAGGAGCCTAAGTTATATAAAAACCATATACCAGTCAGTCAAGTGATTCATACTTCTTACTGCTGGCAGTTCAATGCTGCAAGACATATCTGTAATATTTAAATGTGCTACTGTGCCATCCTGTTACTGGAACATTATCTCCCCTATAGAAAAATAGGCAGATCCCCTGCAGGGGATCTGCCTATTTTTCTGTATGTTTCTACTCTTCTGCTGCCCCAGGGAATAGTTCAGCTATACATCTAATCTGATACAACACCGAGTCAGGACCTTGGCTCCCTCTGCAGTTACAGGGGGTAGTGAAAAAAAGCTGAAGAACAGTATTGCTAAAGTGAGGTATTTCCTCCACTCCACTGCATAAGAAGTTTAGGTGCTTTTGTAAAGCTCTTCAGTTCACACCAAAAAAAGGCAATTCTTTGGTAAGACGGTAAGAAACAGAAGGTGCCAAGGTGTGTCAGATTAGTATGCTGGTCACTCCCTGACAACTGACAAAATGAAGTGCCTGCGGGACTGGAGAGTGGCTCATCTCACTGAGTTAGGAGAATCAAAACCCAAATCTGATTTAAGTAGTCTAACAACCAGAACATCACACTTCCTATAGTAAGCTGTAGTGAAGCTCTACTTTTTGTGCCTCTGGTTATGTTTTGAGCTGAAGTTACTATTGTCTGAGTGAATTAAGTGTTTTTAGCCTGTGCCTATCATGTCAAGACCCATAAGTGAATTATAGAGATTTTTTCGTACTTCTGTACTTATCTCTGAATCATATTAAAGTGTAGGCAGTAAGCATCTAGCATGAGCTGTGATGCTTCTAAACAGGAAAGTGAGTATATGAGTAAGTGCTCAGGAAACAAAAGCAAAGTGCCAATTAAATGTGAGTATCATCTCCAAGACCTGGCAGTCTTGCTTAGTAGGTGGGCTGAATCATGTTCTTAAGCCTGCAGGTAAATTCCTCCCTACTCCATCTTAAGAACACTAACAGCCAGTATGAACAAACACAGGGTGTTTAAAGATTTGCCTTTAGCGATGTCAGAATTACCTAAGGATTCAGAAATTGATATCATATAAGCTATGAGGTCTAATTTAGCAGCTATACTGTTAGGCCGCCTATGAGCTTAAGCCTTCATTAGTTTCTGTGTTTAATTAAAGTAAATATAAGCAAGCTGTCATTTTGAAGGACAAGAGGGACTTTTTTTTATGTAGCATTTATCCATATTTTCTATTGTGACTCTAAAAATATGACCCTAAAGGATATTTTTCCCTAGGATGATCCTTATTCTTTCCTATTCAGAGCTTGCTGTGCTTCTTAGCATGTCTATTTACTCCAGACGATACATGCAAATGCAGCTGTACCAGTTTTGATACTCAGATTAGCTCTTCATTATGACATACAGCCAAATCTCAAAAAAAAAAAAAAAAAGTTTAAAGACCACTTTAATCTAACACATAGAAAAAGTGGAAGCTTCAAAATGTTTTCCTGTTCTATTTATAGCCTAATGGATCCACAATCATTTATCTGTACATTTTTACCATTCTAAGAAACTGTCTAGTTATGTGATTTTTCATCATCATTGGTTTAATAAAATTAACTGTTATTTACATTGAGTTAGCTAGGAGTTTTCAATAAAATGTCTTTTTATAAGTTGACACATGGCCAACACTTTAAATTAATATCTGTGAACACATTAAAAAAAAGTGCAATGAAAACTCATGCAAAATTTCTCACAAAAAATGAGTAACGTCTTGATCAGGCATAAGAAAAAAAATTACTTTTTCAGCCCGAATTATTGCAAAACTAGACTATCTGTTCCAAAATTGTAGTCCATTTATGAAGGAGTGTCACATACTGTATTATACAGACAATTTATTTGAAAATTACAGAAAAATGAGAAGCTGACTCGCTCAATATCAGTGTATGCAAAGGATAAAACCTATATAAATGAAGTTTTATTTACATCTCCAGTAACCTCTTCCAAGCAACACACAAAGTCCAACAAGTTTCTGCAACATGATGGAGAAAACTTGTTCCTTGGTTTGTAAAATATGAGTTCACAAAGATGTAGCTGTTTCAGCATTTATGCCAGTTACAAGAGAACAACTACTTGAAAATCTAAAGTTGAAAGGTAATTTTGGTGAAAGTAATCACAAAGAAAGACCTCACTATTCTGAGAGAAGGAAGGAATGAAAGCCATTAAATAAAGATAATGGAATTCAAAAAGTGGTCGTCAACAAACTCAGAGGGGAAAAAAAAGGTGGTTCTGGTAAAATGTAGCCCAATCAACTTTAATATCTATACAGATATTGAGCAAACTATGCAATTTAATTTTATATGTTTAAAAGGGTGAAGAACAAGATACAAAATGGATTTATCAAGACAAAGGTGAGACAAAGAAGATCCTCTTGAATGATGTAAAGATGAAAGTCCTACTTCTTTAAAAAGAGCCATAAAAGTTATTAATTGATGTCTTGTCATCAGACCGGTAGAGCATTTCAGCTGAAATCATGTAGAGTATGTCTTTTGAGATGGTTTCATTAAATATTTTCTCTAACAAGTTGAATGACGTAATAGAGAAAAGGCTTATAAAATTTGTAGATGACATCAGGCTGGCAGAAATGAAAGCAAATCAGAAGGCAGGTTCAAAATTCAGAGCAATAAATTGGGGATATGGTTGATAGCAATAATAAATGAAATAAATTTGAAAATAAAAAAATAAAAGTGAAAATTACTACACTGAGGAGAAAAAAAAATACAGTTTAAATGGGTGATACCCCAAAGCCAAAGTATCAGTATTTGTGAAAAATATCAAGATGTTATCAAATATCAAAACCTGATTGTGAACTGGAAGTCTAAAGCAATGGCAAAACCAGTAAATCATCCGGGATTTGTTAGGAAGAATGTTGTATGTATGACATAACAGGCAATTTTTTTCCTCTTTTTTGAAGCTGATGATACATTAACTGTTATACTACATTTGCTTCTGGGCACTAAAATAATTTTAAAAGTCTCAAATAATAATCAGAATTAAAAAAATGTGGAGAAGTTGGAAAAAATCCAGAGGAGGGCACTAACAGTGCACAAAAATTAAAAATGAGCCCTCAGCTATGTATAAAGGTAGGATTTAATCTAGGAACTAGAAGACTAAATGCGGTGGCGGGGGGGGAGGGAGGAGAAATGAAATAGGATTTGATAACATAATCTCAGCATGTAACAGGTAGTTAGAAAAGTTAGAAAACAGCCCACTGTTTTACTGCACTTCATAACTGATGGGGTAGGACTAGAAGAAAACATCTGATTTACACTTTTCCCTTTATCCCTCTAAAGCAAGTTTGTGACTTTGCTTGAGTAATAGCATGAGGGAAAGATACTTGCTCATATCTTTCCATCTTTAATATGAAAGATCTCCCCACAGTTTCTTATCAACTTCTTCAGTTACAGTGACAGAATATCCAGCTCTTCATCCATCCTTCATTAAAGGATAGAGACTATTTATTAGAATGACTAACAATTTTTAAAGCAAATGAATTACTTTGTGTAGCTATCTAGCTCCTAACATTAGAAACATCCTATATACCTAATACATGACCTCTTTTAATCTGAAAGCTTCTTTAAAACAAGCAAATGACAGAACATTTCTCTGTATTTCTAGGTAGAGGAAATATGTACATGCTGAAATGCTTGGTTTGCACTCAGGCACAAATCGCTCCCTCAAGACTCCTCTCACACCTTCTACCTATGTCTCTTTCCCTATTTATGCTTGCTTTGAGGAAAAAATTCGATATCCATTGACACCCTTTGCATCATCCACTGTGCTCAGTGCAGTGCTAAAGCACATAACCCTAGCCCACCTGTTCTGTAAGAAAATAAGCAGCCATGGCACAGTTGTACCTCATTGTGCCAAACCCTGTCCATAGTAACTTCTACAGCATGTACTGAAAATCATAGAGTACATTAGTTTTCTTTCCTGTCTAGTGCACATGATTAGTGAGTTCTAAGCCCTGAAAATATAGTACAAAACTGAAGTGCTAGTTCCCAGACATATTTTTCCTAGATTTTTCAACTTTCTCACTACAATGGCTAATTGTTACTTTTTCTTCACTGTCAGAGGTCAAGCATCTACTCTGAGAATAGGTTATTTGTATCTATGTATTTGCTGAAAAATAAGTCAGTGTTCAATGCTAAAACTGGTAAATAAATAATCATAGGGAAAAAAATAATTACATGTACATGTACTTTTCAACAACGGTCAACATTAATTCTGTCAAAAGTTCCTAACACTGAAATTATCTGAATAACTAAACTATAATTCTTTTATACCAGAAAAAATAATTTCTACTTTATTTTCTCCATAACAGTTTTTTAAAGCACACTATTTCCCATTTTCTAATTTAAATGAAAATCCAGGATTTGTTAGGTTGGGATATGTTGTAGTCCATCACATAATTGATTTGAATAACTAGTATAAATTGGAGTTTTCTAAAATATTTTTAGTTAATAACAATTTATTAATAAACAATTACATAGTTTTAAATAATTTAACAGAACTGACAACAAAATATTTACTAATGATAGTAATATGTGTCAGTAAAAATGTAGGCTTACTACAGGTTCAATACACAAGTATTTTGGCTATAGTCATATAAGTTCCATCAGAGTTTAATATATATACTACCAGAACATGAAAGGTACCAAGGCTGAAATTTAGTATTTCTCCAGCCAGTCAAATCAGGAAGAACCTGACTTAAAACAAAAAACTTGCAGTATATCTCAACTTGAGCACAAGCTCCATCTTTGTCAGAAAACAGGTACGTAAATTTGGGAGACATCTTTAGACTTTTTATCTTGAACTTAATGATTTTGGCATGGAAACCATATACCAACATTATTTTCTCATGAAAAGTTATTTTAAATATTTTTAAATATGACATGACCATGACAAACATATATTTTAATGGCCAGAGTGACCACAAACCTATAGATGCTGTTTTGTTCTTGTGATCTAAAATAACTATGAATGGAGCCTAGTAGGGGAACAGAGACTGTCTCTAAAATAAGAGAATGTTTACATTGGTTTGGAGTGCTATAGCTCTAAATCCTACCTTAAACCAAACTAATGTGCCTAAAACAGAAAGAGAAAAGGTATTCCTAAGAGTCCATAGTTGTAAAACTGAACTGTAAAACCTAAGGACAGAGGGGTTTAACTCACCTCAGTGATGAGCTGCTTCTCTAGCCAAAAAAAGGTTTTAAGTAGGGGTAAATGTGATGAGATGTTTTTCACTCACCTTTTCCAAATACCAGTTTAGCTTAAATAAAATAAGGAAAATGCTTTCTCGCACCTTTTTACTTTATGTACTACACTTGAGTTCGATTGTCACGCACTCCATTACAGCTGTATCAATGTGCCTTGATACAGCTGTGTGCCAAAAAAAGGTGGCAGGTGAAGGCATCTAGCAATAAAGCTGTGCCTATATTTTGCTCTTTCTAAACAGCACTCTCCCTTAATAAACTTTGATCATTAGAATGGACAGTCGACTGTCCGACATGCTGCCTTGCATTCAAAAACTCTGTTTGGAGGTCAAGGTGTGTGACATTGATATGAACTTCTTCCATGATATATGGTCTCAGTGTCCAGGAGGTTTCTCAAGCAAGTTTAGATGTCTAGAATGATGTGGATCCTCTGAGATAATATGAAAATAAGTTATTTTGAGAATTTCCATTGTTTCCATTTTCGTTTTTGTGAAATCACTTTCTACCTAGAAAGCAAGGTAAGGAAGCTCGGGCTGAAATAAACCCTCAAAAGAGAAAACAAACCAAGCTGAACATCAGCTTCTGAAACCAGTAAAATAAAAACCTATTTTGTTAAGTATAACACTGTACTATAAATAATGAAATCTTGAGAAGGCTGTCTGCTATCAGTCTCCCTACTGAAAAAATGCAGAATGGCTTATTCATTAAAGAGAAGGTTTTGATTAAGACGACATAAATTAGAATAGGCTTTGTATAAACTCCTGGGGTGGGGTAGGGAAGTTGCACTTCCAATAGATGATTACAGCACTCAAAACATACTAAAAGATAATACATTTAATAAACAGCTCAGCAATCACTGGTAAATTGATTCATTCTTTCTTGTCTATTAACTTACTAAAATATTAAAAAAGACAAATTCTATGTTCAGCTCTATTGGTATATCTTTAAAGTAAGGACATAAATTTCAGTTATTTTCATTGAAAATTATGCCCAAACCCTCCTGTCAGTTCTGGTATAATTCTAATGCCATGACTGATTTGCATTGAACTCCGTGTTACATTAATAACTGAATCCAGATTCTGCTCTGTCTGAAGCTAATCAAAGCTGAGTCTATTTATAGTAAATCAAAATCCAGTCAATTATTATAGTTTTGCAATATTAATTACTGCTTTTATTATTACTATATATGATAAAGTAATTTACCTGTTGAAAGAACATTTATTAAATAGATGAAAATTCAATAAAGATAAAACATATTACTGTATGGATGCATACAAAATGAAGAAAATTGTCTTGCAGGCTTACGTTGAAAGAATTTCCATAACTCCTAGTTACATAACTTGCTGGAATAAGGTTCATTGCTTTTAAAAACTGTTGCATACATATAGAATCCAAACCAAAGGACTTTTTATTTAACTGTTATTTTCAGAATGGTCTTTTAGTTCTTATTTGTTTTGAAGTCAAATAATGGTAGTGTGGAAGAAACAGAACAAGAACTGTTTGTGGATTCAATGAGTGTTTAAAATGGTTGTTTTCCATAATCTGTGTACTGTATTAGAGTTACATTTTTTAGGAAAAGTGGAAAACTGAGCACTGAAGAAAAATAAATTTTGTCACCCTCAATATTTTAGTCTAATCAAAATTTATGTCATCCAAACTTTCTATATTAAAGTTACTCTACTTTTCATCCTGAGCCATGTGGCAGTAAACAGACATCATTTTATGGGTTTGACCCATTGAAGTGGTAATTGCAGTCAGCATTAGCATTCAATAAAAAAGTTCTTGTGAGAGTTCAAAAGTCATATTTAACTGAACTCTTCCTGAATTACCATGTTGAACCAGCTACTTAATATATCTTATGAGTCTTTTGTTAACCATAAAAAAAGATACAGTAAGATGTATATTTTAAACTAGATTTTTAGGATTGTGCTTTAATCTATAACCTGTTTTAACGGTGATATATTTTAATCCTTGAAGAATCTATACTTCCATTGTAAGCCATTTCATCAAATCCTACTTTTTCCCTTCCTCTGGCTCAACACTACCTGTGTTGAATGGTGACCAGCTATTTCAGATAGGTGCTTTGAAATTGGACTTCATCTTCCTATGAGCTAGTATAGTACTAGTTATTAGTAATTTGAAGTTCAGGATAATTATAACCTCAGTCTGCTTTTTACTATTCTTCTTCTGTTTCTTCTCATGTCAAGTTGTTGGGGTTTTTTTTAGTAAACTCATTTGGAGCACAAGATCACATATGAAAGCTGAAAGACCTGACTGGCTCATTAGTGTTCAGTATCACTTTGTTCAACAGACTTGAGTTAGATAACAGATCTCCAGCTCCACCTTCCTGGGCTGGGAAAGACTGTATTGTAATCAGCTTGTCTGGTTTAGACTCTTTGACAAGTTCCAGAGGGAATCATGTCTAATATACCACATAAAGGATGACAGGTTCATTGTGAAGCAATTCAAGTTTAAAGTAGAATGAAACAGAGGTAATACGGAAAGCTAAAACCTATGTATTACCATTTCCTGTTATCAGGATCTAAAATAGATACCTCTCATCTCCTGGGACAGATGTACTTAGAGCAAGAATTGGAAAGCTGACAAACTCATGTTTTAAAACCCGTCATCGACACTTGACTCTTGTCTCAATGTCCCTTCCTATACAATTAGAATAAGACAATGTGTAATGGTATAACGAAAATTAGTTAGCTATTATATCAAGAACCTAACTATTCTACAGACTAATGTATAAACATTTTCACTGACTGTCTTTCAACATAGATTATAAAACAACTGGCCGTTGTAGATATAGCCTGATAAAGGCATTCACAAAGAAGATTAAAAGTTTAATTGTCACTAATATATTTTGCCCATTGTGCTGCTTTTGTGACTATATAGGTATCTATTTTTCAGTCAAATCAATGAAGTATCTTATTTGTGTCAGTATATCAGTTTTTTATTCTGACTGACAGTATGGCAGAGCCTGTTTTCTTTCATGAAATGATTTACAGCAGTTAATTTCATTTTTATCAAAATGATAAACCCTAGTATAAATGGAATTCTGAAAGGTGTTTCTTAGTATTACCCATATCCATTACCTAGACCATAATATGGTTTGTCATTTCACATTTATTTTATTTCATAATTTGTTTTAATTCTTATTTTCTACAAAATTGCATTTTTTAAGATTTAATTTTATTTCATCCCTTTGAGAAGTTCAAAAGAAATTCTAAATTGTCTTCTATTGCTTTCAGATTGCAACAAAGATTGGAGTATCTACAGAACTAGAGGTTCCCAAATCCTTATTCAGCATTACACGCGGGTATTATTGGGTAAAATTAAAGATTTATACTAAGGATGGAAGGATAGCAAATAATTTCCTTTCTGCATGATGATTTACAGAAGAGAAACCTGATGAGAGATCTTTTACTGAAGCAAGACAAGATAAGGGAAAACAAGCTGATGATAACCTTGGTAACTGATCTTAAAATACTGTGCATAAGTGATGTATCAAGACTGAAGCAAAGAAATAATGGAAGAGGCCACAGAAAACAACTTCAAGGAGATAGGGTTAAAATAAGCAAATAATTGAGGCATTTTCACACTGTGGGCTTGACCTGAAAAACTGCAGTTTAAAGATCACACAGTCTAAATACCCATACTATGGTCTAAATACCACCATATCACTAAAAAAGTAGTATGGCCACCTTAAGATTATGGGATGGAGATCTATACAGAGTGAGATGAAAAGCTCTTTGTACTTGTTTGGAAGAACTGTAAGTACCTTGCAAAGGATTATGGGGGCAGTAGGGGGGATCGCTTTGTTGTGGGGATTTTTGTTTGGTTTTTGTTTGTTTGTTTTATTGAAAAGGAAAATCTCTTTCCTTTTCAGAAATCTAAAATACCAAATATTGAGATTGTACCATATTTATTTAAAATCTTGAGAATTGTTAAAAGCAGATGGGAGTTATGATTACCCTGAAATGCATAACACTAATAAGTGATTCTATGTCACTTACAGGAAGATGATATCAGGTAACTGATGAGAGTCTAATGACAGGTATAAGAAAACATTAATATACATAGTATTACCAATATTTTTACAGAACATTGACTGGGACAATCTTGTGGAAAAAGGCGTTGCATGACTCAGAATATTTAGATTCTATTCGTGGCTCTTCCAAATATTTCTTGCCTGACTTGCATTAAATTTCTGAGGCTGTAACTCCAACAGTCAGTCATGTACCCCACATAAAACACACTAAATGTAAAATTATGCATGGCTTATACTGTATAGCTAGACTGGGGCTTAATTTCTTATACTCTCTGTGCCCTTATTTACAAAATATAGACAGGAATACTTTCTACAGCCAAAAATTTGAGCAGTGTTAAAATATTGTGCAAGGGTGAAAATGTAGCTGTGATACCTAGACAGATGCAATGGAATATATGAATGTCAGTGACTGAAACCATTAAGAACTGTACCAATCAAGAATAACAATGCACCATCAGGTTTGTGGTACAGCAGGCTCACAGCTTATGTAAGCTATGATTATTAAAGCATGATTGCTTTGAATATGTAGTGATAATGATTGATAATGTATGATAATGGATTGAATTATCCATTAGTATTATGTGTTAATGAATGTCTGTCTAATAAAGTTTTGTTCTGAAGCTTAAGACTTGCACTATTTATCAGTCTTCTAAACATGCCCGTCACAGTGGTCTCTAAATCCCTGATTATATCTACACATTCCAAATACTGGAAATCTGGATAGCGTAAAACAATTCCTAAACACTTTTTTTTTATTTTGTATTTACGACTTATTGTCAATATAGCAATTTTTCACTTTAAGTTGAGAATTGGAAATAGTGGTTCTCAGAAATGGCGTTGAAAGCTTTGAAATCTGAAAAGAAAGTCTGCATACAAGCAACACATGTTTTTTGTGATATGTAGTCAACAGTCCCAGTCGCTAAGAATCAGTAAGTCTTACATGTAAGACAAGAATCCATTATTTGTAAATGGTGGACCCCGGCCTCCTATCCCACTCCTTACATATCTTGCTCAGTGTGGAACCTGTAGGAGGGAACACATCCATCACAGTCCCTCTTATGGCAGAGTCAAACCTAGACGAGACTGAGAAAAAGAGAAAGGTCTAGTGGAATGCAAGTGTACATGTCAATATAAATTCATACAGGACAGCATTTACAGGTAAGTGAACTTGCTTCTTCAAGTGTCTTCACATGTGTATACTAACAGTGGATAACTCAGAACAGCCACAATGCTATCACACGTCTTCTGAAGGAAGATCAGATCTCCATCATACAAACAAAGTTTACATCATTGCCCTGCTGAAAGCTGTGTCTTCTCTGGATGTTCACTGAGAGTACAGATCAATTATACATGTCACACAACGAACATCAAGAAATGTGTTATGGTGAGTGTTATGGAGGGCGGGGCTCATCATCTAATGTGTTGATGTTTTTATCTGATGTTCCTGGTCCTGGGTAAGAATATTCATGGCTATTTAATCTGTCCCACACTCTGCTGTCCCTGTTTTGGCTAGACCATACTGAGGTACATTTTTGATCTGGGTTCTGTCATTGATTCTCTCTCAATTTGATGAAAGCGTACCTGTTACCACTACACACTGACACCCATAAATCTCAATGAATCACTTTCAGGATTCACAGTGTATCATTTACACACTGCACCCCACAGGATTAAATTTCAATAACACAATGGCTACAGTGGATGAGGAGTGCAAAAGCAGTAAAAGCTTCTCTATAGGTATGTTTGTGATGGATTTTTGTTCTTTATGATATTTCTGATTGTTGGTTTTCTGTTTAGGTTTATTTATCTTCCTACATAGTAACACGTTACTCTATATCAGGATCAATTTCACAAAATTTTGATATTTTAGTGCTCAGCATTTGTAGTTTATTTTCCATTTAACCAGTTTACCAGTTTTGAGTAGTAAGTTTTAGTGGTCTTTCTGTATCAAATTTTGTTCTCCTATTTACCTGTGAAATAGACTCCTCTCCAAAGTGACTTTTGGCTTCTGTGACAGCTTCCTTCCTAAAACTTAGTTTTCCTATTTCAGAAATTTTCAGGTAAAAGTCAACCCCTCACCAAACTCTGATTAATCTTAAAATATCCCTTCCTAAAACCTTCTTTTGAGCTCTGTGACTCTGGGAGATAATGTCATGCATAATTTTGTAAATTATTGTGAGACAATGCCTACACTACTAAGTGTAGTCTCACTAGAGTTTGCTTCCAACTCACTTTAAGATTACTAATGCTATCAGCAGCACTGGCCTCAAGAAGTCAGCACAAATATCAGGGTATTGCTCTTTGATCTTTTTCGATTAACTCATATTGAATATAATCTACCCCAAAGTGTTTATAATTTCAGTAATATGTTTATAGAAACTTCAGATGTGTCTACAATGTTTGTTTTTTTGTTTTAGTTTAACACGAATATGTTGTTGAAGTGAATATCTGTGGTAGTGAAGTACAGTAACTAGATGAAACTAAATGAGAAGATATGTTTCAGGGAGCACTGCATACATCCTAGGCAGTAATGGGTATTTAGTCTAGGGGACCGGACTAGCAATATTTTGAATGAAAATCCCTGAAATAAGTAAGGCAGGCACCATATCCTCACAGTTGTTTTGTTTTTCAGATTTGCTCCTGTCACGTTGATATTGTTAATTTAGACATAACCCTTAGTTGCCTGTATTACATTTACATGATTTTATGGTACCTAATTTCCTCAAACTTTATCATTTCTCAGTGACAACTGGGAGATTCTCTGTTATGGGGAATTCTGAAGAATATGGACATGCGTAAGCATTCTTGTACATTTGCATAAATATATGCATGAATATGCACACATACAGTTAAACCACCTTTCTTTTTTTTTTTTTTTTTTTTTTCCTAAAGGGGCCAGGTTAAGCAAGATTTCCTAAATTTTCTTTGGACAAAAGTAAACTGACATTTCAGAACTTTCCAGAATTAAGTACTTCTCTCTCCTTTCACCCAATAAAGTTCAGAGGCTCTGTGGCTAGAACTAGATCTACAGCTAGGAGACTAAGTCACATCTGGACATAATCTATAAGGTCCTGCTAGGCTGCTACCTGAGCATTTTGGGAAAGGAACTTTAGAAATCTTCCAACCCTTTGTCCCTGGTACTTGTTAGACAATCAGATAGGAAAATACATCAAATTGCTATTTCATAATGGAAAACCATTTTACTGGTAAATTCTGATCAGTTCTGTTCTCACTGCTCTGTTTCTGTTTATGCCCAGATGCATTTGTGAAATTCATCTCCCTTGTATATATTGATATGACAGGGCATCAGGGCTCCAATGAAGCAGTAACAGAGTATCATGCCTGTAATTTGACAGATCAAGGACTTCCCAAGGACTCTGTGATGAAGAATGTTCCGTTCATTTTTCTCTCATATATGCATCCTCATATTAGCTTGTTCAAAGTTTCTATGCAGTCTCTGTTAGGACTGTAATGATGTTACTGAAATTCAGTTTATTCTGTGTAGACTTGAATCTGTCGTTATAATTAAATCAAGTTTTGTCTCGAACAGGTATAATTTCAGAAAAAAAATATAATACCTTACATTAGAGAATGAAACATTTGTGCTAAGTGATAAGTTTCTTTTTAAAAGAAACCAAATAATGAACATATCAAGTTGTGTTAGCATATAATAAATAGTTTAATTTACGTCAGTGAAAACATCCATCTTTAGAATTAAAGCTGTAACATTCAGCTAAACTCTGCCCTTGTTTCTCAGCAGGCAAACTTACTTCATTAGGGATTACTATCAAAGGCTATCAGTTCAGGGATTTGCACACCATCAAAGGCAGGATTTATCCCTCTGTTCACAACTGATGTACCTAGTGCTGCAGGGAACATTCAACAGCGTGTGATGTTAAACTGTCAGTGCCTCTGTGGGTGCAGGATCATGCATTTCTAAGTAGTCATACAGCACATGCAGTATGATAAGACATAACCAATGCTGTAACTTCCTGTGGTCTTGCCCACCCTACAGGGCAATTCTAGAAATAGAAGCTTTCCATCCTTCCCAGGTTTGTGTTCCTCACAGTTACTGACTTGTAAGTTCCAGCTCAGGGTTTTCAAGCCTTGTGGTAAGATTGTTAGCCCAAGTTCTTTAGAAGCTTTGTATATCACACATTTTAGGGCAATCATAGCCTCACTGAAATAAGTATCTGCTTTTGTGCTCTTAATGTATGTAAGGGAACGGATGCTTTCTTCCAGACTTTCTAACACTTCATTAACTTACCTTTGCATTAAAAATATAGATATTCTCTTAAGCTTTTTAAAGATTATGAAAGAAGCAGGTTCAAAAACATGACTGTAATGCTGTTGCCCTAAAATGTGTAGGAATATACAATTAAAACAGTATGACATTATTAAATGAATTTTATACAGTATTCTTACTGAATTAGTAAGTTTTCTTTAAAGAAGTAATAATACTTCTGTGAAACTAGCATTTAATATACATGTTAACTGAGCTGTGAATAGAAAAATGTTTCACAGAAAAATTGAGGTTTTGTAATATTCTTTTGTTTTAGAGATATTTTTTTCTGCATGAGTTTGTTCCATTTCAGCAGGGATACTCTATGAACACAAAGTCAAGAAAAAGAAAGCTCTTGGAGATGTCTGTGGGATTTAATTAATAACCTGGTGTAAGAGTGTTTGGGCATTAACATTTTACATTGGTTTTGGTGTCTGAATGAATTTGTACATTATTGATCTTTCTTATAAAGGGACATCAACATAAGTGACATCAATTTTCAGTGCTACGTGTAAGTTCTGTCAACAATCTAAAACTTTTATTTTAAAAATTACTTGCACACAGCATATTACTCCATCATATAAAAAACTATTAGATGTTTCCTGCTTTCAAATCATATATGTATACCCACTACTGTTTAATTTTCTGGTCTGCATTAGTTCTGAGAGTTTTAACTGTGAAGCAGTTATTTCCCTCCCACCTTCTTATTCAGTTATGTGTAGTAAATGTAGAATACTTGTTACTTTTTTCCCACTTTTTGTTTATATCTCCTATTTTTATTTGTATCTATTCCCTTGTGAAAAAAATCTACTCCCTCCAAAAAAAAAAAAAAAAGATATAATTCATCTGCTTCTGCCTTGCATAGTATTAGTATGAGTGACCCCTATTTTTTGTATTGCTGGAACTCAGGACAGATGTTGGCCTTTTATTTACTGGTGATATGGCGTATCACCTTGTTATTAGGAATATACTTAATCTCATTGAACTCTAGGGATAGTGTTCTGCTCATCCTGATTTATATGTCTACTATATAAGTAGCTAAAAGTAAACAAAATATCTAAGCCTCCATATGTTGCATAACTCTCATGCAGTATGTGTCAAACAAAAGAAGCTTGCAAACAAAGCCAGCAATTTATTTTTAGTTTCAATAAAATCTGAATGCAAAATTCACATGCAGTCCATTTACAGTAATGTTAACAATTATACTCCAAATTATCAAATTAAAAAGCCTCATTACTGATAGCATTTATTATCCTTTTCCCTATAAAACTAACTAAAGGACAATTAATACCTTTTCCTGTGGTGTTATGGTCACCCTTTCAATGTCCCTTTGGGTTCTAGAGTTGACGATGCAACTCTTCTTCATGAAGAATGGGGCCGTTTGCCATCTGTACACTTCACTGACAGGAACAAGATATTTATGGTGGAGGGTTCTTTCTTTTACCTGGGATCACCTGAGACTGGTTTTACTTGTTCTTAAGTAGTCTGTTCAGAATGTCTTTCTCCTCTTATTGGCCAACAGGTTGGTTACACGAGTCCATTTTGTTAGATTTTTACCATGTATGATTAAAACATATTATTGCAGAATCAACACTAAGCCTTAACAAAATAAGCCTGCTAGCTTAAGGTATAGGAAATAGATCATCACAGAGTCAGCTTCTAGCTACAGGAAATAGCTTTCTTGATCCTTCAGTAACCCCTATCAAATTCTGCAGTTTCAGCTAAAACAGACCTGCAGCCACTAAGGACAATTCCTGACTGACTCCAGCAGTCTGAGTAAAGTTAAATACAAAACCTGTGGCTTGTTGATAACAATAGCAACATGGTATATTCTGGTCCATGCAAAATACACTTTGGAGTTCTGATTAATGGAGGTGTTAATCAGGAATTCAGAGAATTATTCAGCTCTCTGTAAACAGACATCTCCATTTTGCCAGGTGAATACCTCTCTCTACAATGGAAGTATACCCCTTCACCCCTGTAGACACCTATATTGCAAATATCTCAAATGAAATAGGCTAACCTCACTCCAAAGGCTTGATTCAGCCTACACATAGGTTTCCTGTGTTACTTGACACACTGTATGGTATCTGAAATATCCTTGTGAGGTAGGCAGGGAAAAAATTAGAAGGACATGCATGAGACTTTCAGCCATTTGCAGTGTTAGGCATTGGTGTCTAGGTAGTTGGGACTCTCCCCCATTGTTGATATCCAGAGCTCAATTCAGTTGCCTACATGTACATGTCATCTTGCATGCCCTAGGGTATCTCTCTCGGCTTCCAGCTGCCACACCAAAATGACACAGGCTAACCACAAGCACTGTGTTATACCTGCCAGCCATAAGGATATGGTAGGGTATGGTAGAGTATCTCTGATGGCAATAGAGAACTATGTATGGACAACTGAATCCCAGTTTCTGAACTAGTAAATTAGGCTCCTTTTATATTAATTAATGAACAATATTCACTTACTGTTTATGATTCATCTCATTAGAAAGTAAGTGTCCAGATTAAATATACAGAGTATCTCTGTACAAATGTAAAAAAGTGTCTCTGTTGCCTACAAAATCCTTCAATGACTGTAAAGGCAGCATGAGGTTAGTATTAGATGTAGGCACCCTAATCATTATCTGTGTGAGAGGAGTCTCTATAAAGAATTCTTCTGAAAGATTTGGACTCCATAGTTGAAAAAGTTTGTTACCATTGATGATTCAATATTTAATAATAGCATGATCATATTGGACAAGTAAATCAGACGAGTTTTGTACATGAGATGCATGGGGCCCATGGGGCCTGATGAGATGCATTCCAGGGTCCTGAGAGAATTGGCTAATACAGTTGCCAAGCCAGTCTCCGTGGTATTTCAAAAGTCATGGCAGTCAGGCATGTGGCTGAAGAAAAGGGAAACATCACACCCCTTTTTAAAAAAGGTAAAAAGGGAGACCCTGGGAACTTCTACAAGTCAGCCTTCTGGAAGCTGTCAAAGCATTTGGAAGGCGGGAGGTGATTAGAGACAGCCAAGATGGCTTCACCAAGGGCAAATTGTGCCTGACTAACCTGTTGGCCTTCTACAGTGGAGTCATTGTGTTGATGGATAACGGAAAAGCTACTGTTGTCATCCACCTTGGCTAGCGTAAGGCCATTGACATGATCTCACACAATGTCCTCATTTCTAAATTAGAGACATATGGGTTTGATAGGTGGACTGTTTGATGTATAAGGAATTGGCTGGATGGCTTCATTGAAAGAGTTGCTACGTGCAAAGGGAAATCAGTAACAAGTGGTGTTGCTCAGGGGTTCATACTGGGACCAATACTGTTTTAATACCTTCATCAATGACATAAACAGTGGGATTGATTGAGTGCACCCTTAGAAAATTTGCAGATGACGCCAAGCTGAGTGGTGCAGTTGATACACTTGGGGGAAAGGATGCCATACAGAGGGACCTTGACAAATTTGAAGGCCCATGTGAACCTCATGAAATTCAACAAGGCCAAGTGCAACCCCCAACATCAATACAGACTGGGAGATGAATGGGTTGAGAGCAGCCCTGCAGAGAAGGATTTGGGGGTACTGGTGGATGAAATACTGGACATCAGCTGGCAATGTGCATCCCAGAAAGCCAGTACTATCCTGGGTTGCATCAAAAACAATGTGACCAGCAGGGTGACTGAGTTGATTCTTTCCTACTCTCCTGTGAAGCCACCTGGAGTACTGCATCCAGTTCAGGGGCCCACAGTACAAGAAAGACATGGACCTGTTAGAGCAAGTACAGACGAGGTCCACAAAACTGGACAGTGAGCTGGAACACCTTCCTATGAAGAAAGGCTGAGAGAGCTGTGTCTGTTCAGCATGGAGAAAAGAAGACTCCAAGGAGACCTTATTGTGGCCTTTCAATACTTAAAGGGGGGGTTACAAGAAAGATGATGAAAGTCTTTTTACCTGGTCCTGTACTGACAGGACAAGGGGAAATGGTTTTAGACTGAAAGAGGGTAGATTCAGACTGGACAGAAGGAAGAAATTTTTTATGAGGAGAATGATGAGACAGTTGAACACGTTACCCAGAGAAGATGTGGATGCCCTCTCCCTGGAAGTGTTCAAACTCAGGTGGGACAGGGGTTTGAGGAACCTGATCTGGTGGAAGATGTCCCTGCCCATGGCAGAGAATTCAACTAGAAGATCTTTAAAGGTCCCTTCCAACCCAAATCATTCTATGATTCTACGATCCTGTGACAAAATTAATTAGATTACAGACCTTTTCAGATTAGTTTAATCATGTGCGTCCAAAAGTTTTTCTCTCCTTTTAGTGCTGAATTATTGAACTAATGCATATCTTTTGATGATTTTAAGTTCATCTCTGATAAGTAGAGACATATGTCTTTCTTAACACAGAATAAGAGCTTTGAATATGCTTAAAACTGCATATACTGAACCTGTCTTGTCTTTTTAATACATGTGCCTTGATTTTCAATAGCTTTATCTTTCAGGTCATTGCAAAATATCTGTGAAATTACACTTGAAGTATAGAATTGTTAGAGTTAGCTCCAATCTGCTGCAAATGGCCTAGTCAAAGAATCATGAAGGTATGAATTTGACTAAATTAATCTCCTTGAGATGTTCATTTGACCTAATTTGAGTATTTCTAATTCTGCTGTGGCACACAGACTTGGCTACCCAATCATACTCTGACCTGGTAGCGTTTGCATTCATTTTAATGTTAAAATGTTAAAACCTGAAGTACAAGGCAGTGAGCATAATCGGTTCTCAATGAACAAATATTTAAATGCTTAAATTACAATGGTTTAAAGAGAATTTTTAATTTGTTTTTTTTCCCCAGTGTAGTGAGTTGACCCTGGCTAGATACCAGGTGCCCAATAAAGTTGCTCTGTCATTCCTCCTTCTCAGATGGACAGGGGAGAGAAAATATAATGAAAGGCTCATGGGTCAAGATGAGGATAGGAAGAGATCACTCACCAATTACCATCACAGTCAAAAAAGACTGAACTTGGGGAAATTAAATTATTAGCAATCAAATCTGAGGAGGATAATGAGAAATAAAGCCAAATCTTAGCACACCTTCCCCCCACCGCTCCCTCCTTCCCGCCTCAGCCCCACTCCCAGTTCTCTCTCCCTCCTCCCCCCGGCGGTGCAGGAGGACGGGGAATGGGGGACGGGGTCAGTCCATCACACCTTGTCTCTGCCCATCCTTCCTCCTCAGGGGGAGGACTCCACGCTCCTCCCCTGCTCCAAGTGCGGGGTCCCTCCCGTGGGAGACAGTCCTCTGTGTACTTCTCCAAAGTGAGTCCTTTCCATGGGCTGCACTCCTTCACAAACTATTCCAGAAGTCCCTTCAATCCTTCAGGCACAGACTGCTCCAGTGTGGGTCCCCCACAGGGTCACAAGTCCTGCCAGAAAACCTGCTCCATTTTGGGCTCCTCTCTCCACAGATCTGCAGGTTCTGCCAGAAAACCTGCTCCAGCGTGGGCTTCCCACAGGGTCACAGCCTCCTTCAGGCACTCACCTGCTCCGGCGTGACGTCCTCCCCGGGCTGCATGTGGAGATCTGCTCCACCATGGACCTCCCTGGGCTGTAGCGGGACAACCTGCTTCACCATGGTCTTCCCCATGGGCTGCAGGGGAATCTCTGCTCCGGCACCTGGACCATGTCCTTCCCCTCCTTCTTCACTGACCTGGGGGGTCTGCGGAGTTGTTCTCCCAGAGGCACTACCACCATCACTGATGAGCTCAGCCTTGGCCATTGGCAGGTCTGTCTTGGAGCCTGCTGGCATTGGCTCTATCAGACACAGGGTAAGCTTCTAGCACCTCCTCACGGAAGCCACCTCTGTAGCCTGCTGGCTACCAAAACCTTGCCATGCAAACCTAATACACCCAGTGTACAAGGTAATCTGATAAAATGTCTAGGTACACTGTATTGTCTTCTAGTTTTTGAAAAGCTGACTACCTTGCTTTCAGTTATTTAGCAAGACGATATTTTATGCAGCCTGGAAAGTTGTAGTGATTTATGTCAGAATGTATGGAAGTATCAATTCAACTGAAAATGTACCAGTTACCAACAGAATCACAAAAAGGATGAATGTGTGTTTTACTGTTAACCTGTTAGGTCAGGAGAAAATACTTGAAATGTATGGAGCTCTCTGCTTTCTGTTCTTTGTCAGAACATATTCATAGTCCTCATTTCTTTGGTGTGTTGACCTTGGCTGACTGCCAGACCCCCATCCAGCCTCTCTCTCACTCCCTCTTCTCAACAGGACCAGGGAGATAAAATAACATGAAAAAAAACCCACCTTGTGTGTCAAGATATGGACAGGAAGACCACTTACCAATTACCATCACAGGCAAAACAGACTTGACCTGTGGAAAATTAATTTAATTTATTTTTAATTAAAAATAGAGTAGGATGATGAGAAATAAAGACCAAAAAAAAACCCCAGCTTCCCCCCACTAAACCCCTTCTTCCCAGGCTCAATGTCATTCTTTCATTCCTAACTCCTCTACCTCTCCCTCCCCAGCCCTGCCAGTGGCTCAGGGAAGATGGCATATGGGGCTTGTGGTCAGTTCATAACAGCTCGTTTCTGCCGCTCTTTCCTCCTCACACTTCCACTGCTCCAGCATGGGTCCTCTCCATGGGCCACAGTCCCTGGCAGGAGAGCCTGGTCCTCCGTGCGGTCTCCACAGGCCACAGTTTCCTTCGGAACATATCCACCTGCTCCAGCATGGGGTCCTCCACACGCTGTAGTGTAGATATCTGCTCCAGCATGGGCAGCAAAGAAATCTCTGCTATGGTGCCTGGAGCACCTCCTCCCCCTCTTTATTCACTAACCTTGGTGCTTACAGGGTTGTTTTACACCCATTTTCTCACTCCTCTCTCAACACTGCTGCACAGTGGTTTTTATCCTTTTTTTCTGATACTTCGCTTTTCAGTGAGCAGCATTCCTGACCATGTCAACATCTTATTGTTGTTTCTGCCCACTCATGCCGCTGTTTCACAGAACTTCCAGTATTTTTTCTGTAAATCACACTGTGTTTTGTATGTAAACCTTATACAGAACTGAAAAGATTTTAATGGACTGTCCTTGACAGCCCAACACAGAGCCCTGCTCTGAGTATGAGAAGGTGGCAATGATCTGACCCCAGCAGGTTCTTTGTTTGCCTCTCTCTGCCTGACTCTTGCTCTGGCAGAGAGGAAGCCATCAGAAAAGTGCTCGCTTCTTTCTTCTAAAAAGCTTTCTAACTGATACTTTTGTCATATAGGTGATTTTCTTAACTCCTAAGGTAACACCCTCACCATGACACAAAACAAGGGCAGGAAGCAACCTTTAGCACTGTTCACACCACTTCTTAGCTCATTCCCAAACACAAATGTCATTTATCTGTAGTACTGTTGTGATTTAAGCCCAGCCAGCAACTAAGCACCATGCAGCCGCTTGCTCACTTCTCCCCCCACCCGGTGGGATGGGGGAGAAAATTGGGACAAAAAAGTAAAACTTCTGGGTTGAGATAAGAACAGTTTAATAGAACAGAAAGGAAGAAAATAACAATAACAATAACAACAACAGCAATAATAATAATAATAACAATAATAATAATGATAATTATAAAAGGATCGGAATATACAAAACAAGCATTGCACAATGCAAATACCCATCACTTGCTGACCAACACTTAGTTAGTTCCCGATCAGTGATCCCTCCCAGAACAAGCCCCCTAGTTTATATACTGGGCATGACATCCCATGGTATGGAATATGCCTTTGGCTGGTTTGGGTCAGCTGCCCTGGCTGTGTCCTGTGACAACTTCTTGTGCCCCTCCAGCCTTCTCGCTGGCTGAGCATGAGAAGCTGAAAAATCCTTGACTTAGTCTAAACATGACTTAGTAGCAACTGAAAACATCAGAGTGTTATCAACATTCTTCTCATACTGAAGTCAAAACATAGCACTGTACCAGGTGCTAGAAAGAAAATTAACTCTATCCCAGCTGAAACCAGGACAAGTGCATACAGTGTAAAGTGCACAAGGACAACATGTGCTCCAGGGTCTTCAGGATTTCCTTTGAAAATTTAGTATTTATTCCAGTTTCCTCCTTGGAAGAAGGAACAATTCTGAGATGGTTTCAGATTCTCCTCCAATCTATCCATATGTTCTTTGCAGCGTCCCCCTGAGTCTCCTCTCTCCTGCATACATGGTATGTTCCTAATAATTTCTGACAGTGTACAATGAATCTATAATGTCAAGGAGACTAAGCAATTTTGGAGTGAGGAGATTTAATGTGAAAGCTTCTTGGACAGGTAACTACATGCATCCAAGGCCAGAATGATGGATGACAAGAGGTATTAGATTGTCTAATATTTATAAATGTGTGATATGCTATTAGTAAGGACTTGGTATATTAAAAGCAAGCAAAGTTAAAGGGATTTGAAGAACCCTTAGCCACATTTGGATCTTCTTCTACCAAAAGAATCTCATCAGAACAGAAGATTCCTACAAAACTAGTTTATGGGATTGCTGGCTCTTTCTGCATGTTGAATGAACATGTCTTGTCAAAAAAGAAATTCTGTATTGGGTTTGCATCACAAAGTTTTGGTAGCCGGGGGACTACAGAGGTGGCATCCATGAGAAGCTGCTAGAAGCTTCCCCTGTGTCCAATAGAGCCAACGCCACCAGCTCCCAGATGGACCCAATGCTGGCCAAGTTTGAGCCCATCAGAGAATGGTAATGCCTCTGGGGTAACATATTTAAGAAGGGGGGATAAATTGCACTACTGCTGTGAAAGAGAGTGTTGTAATTTAACCCCCAGCAAGCTACTAAGCACCACATAGCTGCTTTATCACTCTCCCTTCTCAGCTGGACAGGGGAGAGAAAATATAACAAAAGACTCATGGGTCGAGATAAGGGCAGGGAGAGACCACTCACCAATTACGGCCACAGGCAAAACAGACTTGACTTACTTACAGAAAATTAACTTAATTTATTGCCAATCAAGCCAGAGTAGGGTAATGAGAAGTAAAACCAAATCTGAAAACACCTTCCCCCCACCCCTTGCTTCTTCCTGGGCACAGCTTCACTCCTAAATTCTCTACCAACTTGCACAGCAGCACAGGGGGACGGGGAATGGGGGACAAGGTCAGTCCGTCACACCTTGTCTCTGCCGATCCTTCCTCCTCAGGGGGAGGACTCCGCACTCATCCTCTGCTCCAGTGTGGGGTCCCTCTCACAGGAGACAGTCCATGAACTTCTCCAGTGTGAGTACACTCCATGGGCTGCACTTCTTCACAAACTATTCCAGAAGTCCCTTCAGTTCTTCAGGCACAAACTGCTCCAACGTGGGTCCCTCCCACCGCAGGCAGTCTTTCAGGAGCACATTGCTCCAGTGTGGTTCCCCCACGGGGTCACAAGTCCTGCCAGAAAATCTGCTCCAGTGTGGGCTCCTCTCTCCACAGATCCGCAGGTCCTGCCACGGGGTCACAGCCTCCTTCGGGGACCTACCTGCTCTGGCGTGGGGTCCTCCACGGGCTGCAGGTGGGCATCTGCTCCACCGTGGACCTCCATGGGCTGCAGGGGGACAACCTGCCTCACCATGGTCTTCCCCACAGGCGGCAGGGGAATCCCTGGCATCCAGTTGGGGTCTACCCACCACAATTTCATTGGAACATATTTGATGTATATCTTTCTATTGGTGAGCGTGAATAGTTATCACCTATAGTTGATAGTTATGCAATATATGAAAAAATTGTTTGACATATTCTCATTCATTTATTTGATTTTTAATACCCGTAAAAAGTATAGTTAGTAATGAGTCCAACTGTCAACTGTTGCTACTCAAAATACTTACATCAGTATTTTTATTTAAAGAAAATTAAGAAATAGATTTTATCATGATTTGAAGTTGGCTTTGGCCCAGTAAAAACCTTCAGTAAGGCACAGGGGATTCCTGATTATAACAGTAGGCTCACTGTTAAATTTGCCTAATACCATAGCTTCTTATTGCTTTAAAATATCAAAATGGAGATAAGGTATATGTGTGTCATCGGTACTTGGGGAAATTTTGTGTCAGTGGTAACACATTTTGGGTTACAAAGCAAACTGATTTTATTATCTCCATTATAAAAGTGAGAGAAGTGAAGCATAAAAAGTATGTTGGATGACCTAATTCACAGTTGGTCTACTTGATCAAACTAAATCCATCATCTCTTCTGTTGTATTTTAGTACTTCCTTCATAAGTCTATTAAAATATATTTTTAATATTTTGTTAAAAATAGAGCCAGTGATGGCTTCCAAAAACTTTAGCTTGGCTGAGGTTATACTTCCCATACTTTACAATCTTGCCTCAGTTTTTTTTTTTTTCTTCAGCTCTTAAACCATGTAAGAACAAGGATCCAGATTTCTTTAAGAATTATGAAAGATTATATCCTAAACTATGTTGTCAAGAGATGCTCTACTGCGACCCTTGAGCTATGCTAATTTGATTTAATTTCTTGTTTGTTTGTTTGGGGTTTTTTTACAGTTTTTAATAAAACTTTCTATGGGAAATGAAATGCATCTTTAAAAACTTTCTTTAGAATTAGAGATGCATTTTTCTCAGGAAGTAAATATGAACAATACAGCATACTACCTATAAAGGGAGAATTATTTTCCCAGCAGGTTCTTACAAAAATGTGAACAGAAGTCTGGCTGTTGCTGTTCATATAACTTGTACTTTCACTCTTCTTTATTACTTTAATTATACCAATGTTGACATGGAAACATTGAACAAATTCTGAACTTCAGAACGTATCCTTTACTAACGCACAGAAACTTAACAGAAGTTCAGTATTGCCAAGTATTGTTTGTCACTGCTCTTTTGAGTACTTCATGGCAAACACAGTAACTTGTGATTTTTTTTGACAACAGAAAACAAAATTAACTTGATGAAGACCAGTCTTAATATATGTCTCTCTATATTTTTTAGTATACACATATATATATGAATCTAAGGAGAGTGAGAGAAACTATTTTAATAAAAAACATAATGAAAAGCACAACCTATGTGTGTATATACTCTAGTAACTACCAGCAACATACAAAATTTTTCTGAATGTATTTCAAAATTAGTAGCTAAGATACGTGAGCTTGAAGTTATTTTGGCATGCTTGTTAAAGATCAGCTTCTTCCTCAAACCAGTTGAGAAATAAACAAAGATTTGAAGTTTGGTAATATTTTTTATACTATACCTCTACAAACCCAGACTTACAAAATTATTTTTTTTCCTTGAATTATCAACATATGTATTGAAATTTTCTGAAAAATGCAAAGGATAAATTGCACTGTATAAAATAGATATGAAAGTGTGTCCACTGAGATTCTACACCACCATTATTAGATTTATTTTTTGTTAATCTGTTAATCAGGCAGAACTGGAAATAAAATCACATAGTGTTAAACCAGTTCACTCTTCCAACTAATTGAGAAATACCTAAACGTGCTTAGAGAGATCATAAATATGAGTAGAAAAAACAAAATGAGATTAAACCTTGAGAAAGGTAGGATAATGCCTCCAGAGGAAAAATAATAATAAAGACAGATTATTCTGGTAAGGCTGTATCTGGAATAATGCATTTTGTTCTGGGCATCTCACTGCTTGGGATGTTCAGAAAAATTGAACAAAAATGGTTAAAAGGCTAAAGAAACTAACTTATTACAAGATTATAAGGATTAATAATGTGCATTTTCAACCAAGCCTGAAGCTCAGCCCTTAATTTTGTTGTTGACATTTCTTGTGTTATTCAACCCACCACATATGCTTATTGATGTAATTGATTAACAGGAATTGAAAAGCAAAGGACAAGTCTTGACTACCATTAGGTTCTCATTGTGTAATATACCTTTTTATATATCACTAAATGTACATAGCAGCATTAATGCTGGACTAGCATAATGCTGGTCTAGCAGCATTAATTGAATGACATTTAATGGTTATATAATGACAACAGAATGTTGTTATGATCTAAGAAATTTTATTTGCAAGTTATGGTTAAGATGGCTGCTTATCACATGACATAGGAGACAGCTAGTATCAACATTACCTCTCTTTAACAGTAAGATGCTGCTCAAAATTGTAATTATGCACATGATTTTGATTCAGTCTCTTTATGCAAATACATTTAAAAAAAAAATCTCTAATTGACTTCATTTTGTAACAATTACAGCTTTTAAAACATATAACCTAGTGGATTAGGTGGGGGTTTTGTGAAACTATTACATTTAGAGATATGCTAGATGACAACTAAATTCTGTCCCAGCCCTTGTGTTCACACACCATCCACATCTCATCTATATATGTGACTCAGAAAAACCTGAACTCACCTACACCCTATGACTCTTCATTTCTATGGAAAGAAATCTGGACATGGGTCACAAACCAGAATTGTCTTCAAGAGGTGCCAAGTAAGAACAATGAGGCACCAATGTTCCTGTGCACACTTTGTATATGCAAGCAGGTAAATATAAATGTAGCCTCAAAGTATTGGTCAATGAAAAATGACAAAGCATGTGGGAGAAAGTCAAGAAGTTAAAAATTTACCACTCTGGACTATTTCCCTCTGGGCAAAGTGTTAGGCAATAATTTAAGGTATTTTTTATTTTATTTTTGCCTTCCTTTTTTATGTTTTTCAGAAAGTCTAAAGCAGCAGGTAAAGCATTCCATTGTACAAAAGAAGCTATTGAACTAAATATTTGAGAGCTTGCCAAATGCATCTGTTCGGTCTATTCTCAGTGATGCATTGAGACTGTAGGCAGGCATCACATCAGTTACTGCATTTTATATTCTTTCTTGTACAGGAACTTTTCCCATTCTCTCCAAGGACTGCTAGAAATTGGGCCAGGATTTAACCGTGGCCTTCAATTTCAAGGAAGGCATTTTTGGCAAGCAGAGTGGCTAAAGAGAGCATTACACTACATCTTTTCTAGAAAAAGCCTCTTCAGAGAGGAGCAAATGCAGCTGGATCACTGGTGTGGATCCTGATCCCAGATGTACAAATGGGCAGAGGTAAGCTGGTCTCAGAGAGTGCCTCTGATTGACAGTGTCAGATTTGTTTGCATACTTTTTTCCTTTATGGTGACAGTGACAGAGCCAAAATGACTACTGTTCCAGAACCTGCAGTGAGAAGCTGAATGAAGGAGAGGAAGAAGAGTTAAAGCAAAGAACTGGAGCTTGCAGATCACATGGTGACAGATAGACTTCTGTTAGAAATGGTGAACAGATCAGTCAAACCTCAGAGATTATGAAAGAGCCTTACTATGAAGAAAAGAAGAGTGCCTGCTGAGACCCAGAAAAATAATGTCTTGGCTGAAACTGAGCCAAGAAGTAGGATGTGCCTGCAAGTATGCACTCAACAGGGGCAGATTGCTTATAATGCTTTTTATGGTCTTACGTAGTCACTTCAACATTTCTTTATTTAAAAAAATAAAGCACTCTATCACTGAAGATTTAGCATTGTAAACTAAAGAAGAATAGGCAGGGGTTACAGTGAGTTGTCAAGGTTACTGAATTTGTTGCTAGGAGGAGTTTGATGTTAGAGCTGGGTTTTCCATCCTCTTCAGACTTGGGGCTATTTGTGTATTTCTCTCTCCTGCCACTTGCCCTCATGGTAGCCCCCACCCTGGCCAGTGAAACAAAGGGCTATTTTTTGTCCAGCAGGGAGGTCTTTGGTCTTTCAGGCCATTGCCCCAGGCAGCAGTTATGGAGCTGCAGCTACACAAGGGAAGCCAGTACTCACTTGACCACAAGACAATTATCACAGATTGTGGTCTTGTAATAGAAAAAATTGTATCTGCTAGGCTACACTTTGGAGGAAAAATTATTTTCAAATTACTCTTAATTGGGAGCACAATCACCTGAGAGAAGCCTGCCTAATCATCTGATAGAGGTTGAACATCTTTTTCATGGATCAAAAGTTATCAGGGGAAAAAAAAACCAACATGAGAGAGAAATAATTCATCTTTGTAATCTGCTTTCAGCAACTCAAGTGGAGTGGTAAATGTTTATTTACAGTAGGATAACAATGTTGCAAATGGAAACCCTGCTTTTATGAATTCTGATGCATTCCCAGAGACTCTCTAAATTATACTCTTGTTATTAGAGCTGAGCTGTTGGAAAGTTTTTTAGGGAAGACCTCTCTTCTTTTTTTTCTTCATTTTTTCTTTTTTCACTTTTTTTTCCCCTTTCTTTCTCCCTGCTCCCCCGAAGTCTTCTTTGAGCTTTAATATGAAATAAAATAATATTGAGTTAAGAAACTCAATGCAAAGCCTTTCTTGCACCTGTTTGCAGCTGTTAAAACCTGCTACAAGTTTAAAGTGGAAAGTTCAAATCTATGGTGAAAGGCTGGGAAAGAACATCTTACAGGTACAGGTTACATCAAGATCTGGCAGTCCTTTATTCCCACCACCATCACCACCATGTTACTTAAAATCTAACCCCTGGCGTTCACAAGGCTTTCACTACACATGTTTTTGGATAATTAATAAAGTCAACTGGTATTCTTCACACATACTCCTCAAAGTTTGTTGACACTGTTGGAAGTATGTGTATGCTTAGCTGTTGCCCTCCACCTCCCCTACCATCACCAGCAAAATCTGTAATGTTGCAAGTCACTTATTTTATGACCACAGATATTCTGCAGACCTCGTGTCTGGGAATCAGGTAAAATTAATGGGAACATCTCTTAACCTCTCATGATAGCTAGCCACACTGCCTACCTGCTGCAGTCCTGAATCATGACATTTTTTGCCTACAACCAACAGGACCTCTCTTAATTATTGTCTAACAGCTCCTATGTTGCAGAATGTGCATCTGGTGGTTTGAAGACTTTTAATGCCAAACTTGAACTTGATCTCTTACTTCTTTTTAATTCCTTTTTTCCTGCTGCATCATATACTTAACTGTAAGAACAGAGGGTAATCACCAGAAAGATGGAACTATGAAGCACAATCACTTCTATTAACAAGAACAAGAAGGGCCTAATCCAGAGTAATGCTCTGAATTACTGTTTTAGGCAATATTTTCTATATCTTCAAGCAAGAATGTGGAACTAGCTGGTCATGTGGGTAATTTACCTGTAAGAACCTTCTACCTGGATTAGTTTCTATTGGGTGTCCTGCTCTGTCTGTACAGAGCCACCCACAACCTGCCATTGCACCAGTGGCTGTTCTCCATAGGATGCAAGATATGAAGAAGGTGCATTGTAGGGTGCAAGCATTTCAAGGGAATCAAGGAAAGTTGAACATACCAGAGATACCGAGGGGATGACAGATTTGGAGTTTACTTCTAGCTAACAAGAATCACTTTCATAAGAGTGATTGCCTTTTCTACTTGCAGATGCGTATGGCCTTGATTGGTGCTTCAGTTATTAGAATAGAAGCAGTAAAATAATGTACATTGAAAGGGATATTTGGAGGTGTCTAACTCCCCAGGGTCAAGTTTGAAGTTGGTTCCAGCTTCAGAATTAGGTCAGTTTGCTCACTATCCTGTCCACTTGAGTTTTGAACAGATGCAATTAAGAGTGGAGATTCCACAACCTCTTTGTGCATCTTTTTCCAATATTTGGCTACCTATCCTCAGTTAAAAAAAAAAAAAAAAAATCTTAATGTCTGACTGCAGTTTCCCTTGATGGAATTTCTGTCTGTTGGCTTTTGTTCTTTTGCTGTATACGTCCCATTAGGTATTTGTAGGCAGCAGTAAGATCCCTCTATAACCTTCTCCTCTTAAGACTGAACAAATCCATTTGTCTCAACCTCTTGTTAGAGATGATGAACTGCAGCTCCCAAATAATCTCAGCCACTTTCCATTGTACTTAGAGTAGTTCACTGGTGTCTTTCTTGCACAGGCTAGCCCCAAACTGGACACGGTACTCCAGATGTGGTCTCACAAGTGCTACATAGAGGCAATAACCACTTCCCTCAATTTGCTGTCTATGTTCTTGCTAATACAGCCCAGTATGCAACTGGCCTTTGCTTCACGGACACATCCATACTTCTGTTCAACTTGTCCAACAGGACACCAATGTTATTTTCTACAGAATGGCTTTCTGTGCAGCTGACACCCAGGCTGTACTATTGCATAGGTTTAGACATTAACCTTAGGGGCACTGCAAGTGACTGACCACCAGCTACACTTCAAACCATTGGCCACTACCCTTGGAGCGCCAGCAGTCCAGTGAGTTTTCCACCTGATTTACAGTTTTCCACTGGATCTTACAGTCCACCCATGCTGTTGCTAGCTGACAATCCATGGTTGCTAAGGAATGCTCTCTTCTCTGTGGGAAAGCACATAATCACTTTGCTTTATTCTCTTTTATTACAGCAGCCTATTTGTTCATGCTGTTTTTCTCTTGACATTCTCTGAGCTGTACTTGTCCTTGGCTGCCTAACTTTGACTAGAGGAGTTGACGCTTTATAAGTAAGAAGACGTGATTATTTTCTTCTCTCATCTTTTGTACCTGTCTAGATAAAGCACCTTTCTTTTTTTCATAAAACTGAAGAACCCCATCTCTAGTTCTTAATTGTGTGGGATGCTATTGGTGACCAGAGGTTCTATTGCACACTGAGTTGAGTGAAATGGGTTGTTCTTTAAGTGAAGAAAAGAAACAGGGATATGGGTCAGACCTACTGCCCTAGGCATAAGGCAATGGCAGTCAATTGTTGCTGAAGATTTTTTAAATTCAGTGATGAAGTGCAGTTTCTGATTGCGGCTATGTTTGTGCATTCCTGTGGCTCCAACCTTGGGCAGGAAGAGGTAGGTAAGGTAAAATCAGTAATACTTCTGATCCATTGCAAGCAGCCTTACTGTTGGATGACAATATACTAGTCAGTGTCCCTCCAAATCAGTTAAATAATTACTTCATTTATATCCAGGAAAGTCCAATGAATCTGTCTTGATACTTCAAGTGCTTGAGGAGTAACTGAATTTTTACAAGAAAAAAAAAAAACTTTGCAGGGTCATCTCCCAGTCTGCCAGGAATGCTAATCAGCTATTTTGAATGCATATTCCATTTGCTGAATTTCACTAAATGCATTTTTGATTCTCATTCAAGAATTTGTTCTAGGTTCATGACTCTTTGCAGTCTGTGTGGGTTTTTTTATGTTGCTGGAGAGAGATCAAGTGAGAATTTTCATGTAGTATAGAATTATCCAAAGTCCCTATGATGAGATGTTTTGGAAGGGAGTATTCTTAACCTCAGAGGGACTTGTGCATAGTATGGGATCAAGCCTCAGGGTGGGGATATTGGGAGGAACTGTATTCTTGAGTCCTGACAAAAATCCAAGTAAGACATATGATACAACCCAGAAATAATCCAAAGTTAGAAGGGTTCACTGAGTTGTAGATTGCTTGGGTGCAGTGCATCCAAAGCCATGATCTCAGACTTCCTGGTAGAGGCCTAAGAGTGGCTTACATCTAGACAAATGATATCTGTCAGGACAAGGGGATGATGTAACTGTCACGTTGCATGGACCCATTTTCAAAGTGTAAGATCTAGCTACATTCTTAGAGAAAGAGAAAAAAACATAAGGCAGCAATGAAATCTCAAAGCAGCTTCCTTGTTTGTTTATGGCACGATATTTGCTCCACTCATCTTTGGATTCTTTCGAAGTGGAGAACTAGAGACGTTCCAGTTTCCTTCTCTCACAAGAATCTAGCTGTTGTTCCTGAAGTCCCTGTCATGGAAGAGATAAACTTGCATTTTACAAATTTGAAAGTCTCATCTTCTCTGCCATGGAAACCCTGTAGTACTCTGGAACTAGATCCATGGCAGACTAAAAAGCTGGTAAGCTTCCTTGCTGTATGGACAGGACGTCCTCCTGGCTCTAGCTTTCATCAGAATCTAGGTAACTTGTAGGCCCCTTTGTTGCCCATGTTGAAACATGTTCAGAGATATTGCAGTAGGTTGTAAACTTATCTGTGTAGCCTTTAAGGAATAGCGACTTTCCCTGACAAGGCAGTTTCAATATTTTTGCCTCGTTCCAGTTTGATTCATAGCAGATACCCCCATAAATTTCACTCAGGATGGAGTAGATGTGTTCTACAGCAGGTCTGGCTCTGATTCAGGACTAGAGTCTAGACAGTACTAACTGATGTATTCATTCTAGGTACTGGCTGCTGAGACAATGCTAAAAGGTCAAATAGCATAATTCATTGCAAGAAAGCACTGTGTCCCAAATCGGCATATAAAGAAGGGTAGCAACCATCCACAGAAACATTCCACAGCAGTGAATTTGAAGAGTGAGTAGTGTGAGTAGGAAGCACGTGTGAAAAAGACTAGCTGTGAGGAGGCCAGTAAACTTTTAGCACAGGCACAAAACAGTGGAACCGATCTGAACATGCCAATATAAACTCATAAAACCCCTGTTTTCCTAAAAGGAAGATGAAGGGGTTTTTTGCAAAATGCTGGAAGTATTCTTGAATTTGGTGTCATGTTTTTTTAAGGTCGGTATGGTAATATGACTGTGCAGTGTAGAAGCTCTCCTATTGATAAAGGAGAAGAAATAATCCAAACCAGACTGAAACTGAGTAAGATTAATTGATTACTACTGTTTCTTTCTCCTGCTTGCAAAATTGTGTGGTGTATTGTAGCTCAGAGAATTCCATTGTGGTTTTACTAGTTTTATAAGTCTTGAATTTTACTGATAATTATAAAATGACAGATGGTTTGGAGGTGAGATACCCAACTATCAAAAAAACATAAGGAGAGGTTATGGTGTAAATTTTGTACTCATGGTGGTACTGTATGTAGAAAAAAAATTTTAAAAAAATCTAATAATGGTGAGGATGAGAGGAAATGTAACGAGATGGGGAAATAAGTGTGAAGATGGAAACAGTCAAAACAAGAGCTTTCATGTGCTAATGATTCAGAAATCATTCAGTGGACCCAAAAAAAGCATGCTTATAGGATACGGAAGAAAAATCTGGTCTGTATTTATTGGTGGCCATATTTTGAGTAGGAGGGTGGACTAGATGGTACTTTACAGTCTGAATGATTCTGCAATTCTGTGACTCTAAGTTGTGGAATTTGTACATATTCAAACAAGAGATGAAGCCCAGTTACATGGGAAATCATTAAGCTGAAAGATCAATGTCATAAGCAAAAAATATTCCAGAGCAAGAAGGCAAGTGGGGGTAGAGCTGAACGGAAACGATGATTTTCATATTTTTTGCCTTTGGGAGATAATTTAGCTTTGACAACATCTACCTTCTGACTTCACCAAAACCCTCATTGCATTCCAGTAGTATGTGACTGGATTATGTAAAGATCATGACTATGTGCTCAGTCAAATGGGTAATGAAGTTGAAAAACCAAGTTAGATTGTCAAGTTAGCTGTCAAGTGTCAAAACTATGATAAACATCTACAAATTTAGTAAAGAATTGCCTGAATGTCATTTGGAGTAGTAGATGTGTGCTGCTAAGAAAAAGAGGAATGCTTGTCCTAGAAGCATTCAAAGAATATCTGCCATAAGCAGTGAAGAATGCTATCAGCAAAAGGAATACTGATCTTGTCAGACTAGGAGGAAAGATGTTACAACTGCAAGTCCTCCACGGAGTAGATCAATCAGTCTTTATATTCAAAAAGGATGTTGGCATAGGATCCTGCTTTAAGCCCTGCAAGGAAAATGAAGGAGCTTTGTGACACATGGTTTTGTCATTAGATTAAAAAGGAAGAGATTAGACAGAGCCTGAAGTTGTAGCAAAGGACTTTAAGAAACACTATTTTTCAAATCCCATAGATGGAATTGAAGATGATTTGTATGAATTAGAAGAAATTCAGAATCATGAAGTCATCAGAAATGAGAAAAAACTTGAAGATTATAAAGATAATGACAGCATCGGAAATAACTGTCCTGGTTTCAGCTGGGATAGAGTAAGTGTCTTCGTAGTGGCTGGTACAGTGCTGTGTTTTGAGTTCAGTATGAGAAGAATGTTGATAACACTCTGATGTTTTCGGTTGCTG
>JANZLQ010000008.1:11572546-11584591 GCA_026212715.1 Elanus axillaris
GGCTCAGCCTTGGCTGGCGGCGGGTCCATCTTAGAACCGGCTGGTATTGGCTCTATCGGACAAAGGGGAAGCTTCCATCAGCTTCTCACAGAAGCCACCCCTGTTAACCCCCCCCAGCTACCAAAACCTTGCCACAGAAATCCAATACACTCTTCTACATAATTTGTACAGTGGGCACATATCGATGAATTTAGCTGAGTGTGAGGGAGTCCCTAATTTCTGGGGTAAATGCTGGTATATGAACTTTATTTATTTTGCTACATAGTAGCCCATAAGTAAGGTCCAATTTTCTTGACCTGACATTTTCCAACAAAAATACTTCACAGAAAACAAACAAACAAAACCAAACAAACAAATTTACTTTTTTTGGTGTATTTATTTTCTTTGCAAAAACCAGAGTAACCTCAAATTTCACCTGTCCCCAAATGTATGCACATGTTTAAGATACATGTGTTGGATCTAGTTGGGTTTTTTTTTCTTGAAGTAAAAGAAGATTTGGGTTTTGCTGATACTAAGAATAGTTGTCTCACCCAACTACAGCTGTATATTCTTTTTCAAACCATTTTTTAGCCATAAAATCGTGTTTTCTTTCCTGCTTTTTGGGGCCTGAAAACAGCATTAAAAAGCACTTCCAAGGAAGGCAGGCCCATTCTTCAAATTTATGTTCAAATTTATGTTTTGCAGTTTAAATATAAAATCAAAATTATCTCAAAAACAGTTGCATTTTTCAGCAAGTGTTTGCATTCAGCATCTTTTACAGGAAATATTGTTTTCTATTTAAAAAAAAAAGAAAAAAAAAAAAGGTTGAAATCATCTTAGTAAATTCCATACTGCCAAAGAATTTCCTTGAGGAAGATCACTTTGCATGTATAGTGCATTGATAATCCTCCTTAATGTGGTTTGCCAGCATTTCTGCCCTTTTCCTAGCTTTTGGTAGTGGCTTTTACAGTAAGGGACCAAGTAACACTTATGAAGAAAGCTTAACATCCAGCAGCAATTAGCATATGCCCCTGTTCAACCCATGTTCCAACTAGTACTTGCATATCATAAGCAGAAAAAAACATAGAGAGTATGAATAGATCCTGAGGAAAATGATTGTTACCATGTGGAAAAATGTACAGAGGATGACCTGCTGCAATGGAGAAGACGCTCAGGGGAGGATGCTCATGTGGGAACCCCATTATTTCTGTTCCCAGCTGGCTGATGGGGAAAGTTTTCCTTTTCTCCTTCCCTCTCCCTCTTACTACCAATCTCTCTCCCTACAGCTCCATCTTTTGTTTCCAAAATTCCTCAAAAGTAACTTTCACCACTAGAGTGGATCTATGACATCAGTTATCAAAACCTCTAATCTTTCTTTTTTGAACTATTCTCAAAATAGTGATGACTTTTAATTGTCAGATGAAAGATGTGGCAAGTGCTGATGTTAAGATAAATGGACAGTGTACTTCTGGAGGTACTTATGGAAACTTCTGCACCTGATTTTATAATGAAGATGAATTTAATAAAATAGACAGTACACTTGCAAAGAAAAGTAGCTAAGGTGAAGATGGATCTCAGTATCCCATTTCTGTCAGACTGCAGGAACTGAGTTGGAATGTTTCAAGCTTTAAAAAGCCTTTTTTTTCTGACAAAACATGTAAGTATACACATTAAATTTTCACAGCTGTTATATTACTAGTGAGGTTAAAGTCAAGTTTCTTTTCTGTCCACATCATTGTGGCCACAGTGCATGCTAAAAGAGGAGACTGAAATAATCTTAAAGAAATATTTACAGCATTATCTACACTGTTCCTCCTCTGGCAATATAGATGACTCCCTAACTAAGGGTGCTATAAGCAGTCAGAAGTTAGAAGCAGAACAGGTAATCGACACATAGCTCAAAAAGGTGGATAGCAGAAAATGTAGCAATACATTACTATATGTGGTTAGATGTCTTTGCTCTCCCATTTTTTCTTCAAAAACACCATAGCATAGGGAGAAGACCAAACCATCTAATTTACCCGCCTGTCCACGCTGATATGCCAGGATTATGTTGTCTGACAGAAAGTATATCCCACATGTCACAGAAGAATCCAATGACAAATATTTAGTATCCATGGCCACAATCAGAGCCAGAATCTCATTTATTCCTACAGCATTGAGCTAAGGTTTACTTGACTGGACCAATCTGTCTACATCTCCGTGTCACATTTTCTCTTTGGAAGTGGAGAAGATCATACATCTACAGTCCTCAGCAATATCCTGTGGACCTGCTATGGCCATCATACTTTCTTTATGTAAGAAACTAATCCACCTGCACTCTAAGTTGGTTTATTTGTGTGCCACAATTCACGCAAAGTGCACTTCCCAGGTAGGACTGATAAAATAGGCTGTACTTTTTTATAGTGCAGGCTACTTGAGGACAGCTACTTCAGTTGCAGGAGTGCAAGAAAGAAAGGGGGAGGTCTGTGTATCACTCCAGGACATGCAAGAGTCAGCGAAACAGAGATAATAGTCTCATACAGAAATTACCATGCTTACAGCTATCACGAGTTGTCATAATGTTTAGAAAAAGTAAGCTAAAAACCAACCATGCTTTACTCTCCCAGGAAATTCAGAAGAGAAATTTTCTTAGCAGTTCTTATCTAATCTAGTTCTTCTCTAGTTCTTTAAAAGGCCAGCTACCATAATGGGAGGTGGGGAGTGGGAATTCAGTCTAAAAGTGTGAACAATTATTTCCTATTTATGACCAAATACATCTTTTGCATACCTCAGTCTTTACAAAACTGAGAAATGACAAGATTCCTGCACAATTCATTCGGATCAGCTGTACTTGACCATAAAGAAGGTAACAAACAGAATGCTCTTTCCTCATCTGCAGGTGCAATGTTTAAGTAGACATAAATAAAAACAACAAAAGGTTGGGAATTGTTGCATCATAATGGGAGAAACTAGTGTACAGTAAGCTCCGTACAGTCAAAATGTCATGCTGTAGTAAGTGATATTAATAAAGATTTTAGCATGCCTGAGTTTCATTTAGAAACAAAATATATAATGCTAAATAAAACAAAAAAAGTCTTTGAGTCTAAATAATATTCATCAACTGCTTTAAAGCAGATGTTTGGCACTAGCAAACATCAGAAATACAGTATTGCTAACACTGGCTCTTGGCCTGTCTTATTAAAAATAAACAAGGAAATTCTAGTCAGACAGTTCATCATTTCTTATAATTTCCAAATAAATATGACAGATTGAAAGTGGGAATTCTAGTGGCTTGTTCCATGCAAAAGACAAAAGTGTGTTAGGTGGGAGAGTACTCACTGTCATAGTTTATACATACCTCTAGCTGAGGGGAAAACAAAGACTCCCTTTTTACAGAGCCATTCAATAAAAATAAATTATATACAGAAGTCAATTCCTGGCTCTAAATATAATGTTATTGAAAGAAAAATCTGTGGTGAATAGAGTATGTACATTAGTGTGATAATTGAAAAGAGGAAATGGCACAATTTTGTTACAACAAAATTTCCGAGTAATTTTGTAAATGTAGGACATTTATGCAAATTTTAAACCATGATTCCTTGCAGATTCACAGTACCATTTACAAAACATTGAACAAGATAATTCTATGTTTCCTTAGCTACAACATGTCAGTTGTGGTTAGAATACAATTAATACATCATTTCAAACTTGATGCATATAATTTAATTGGCTTTCATTAAAAAAAAAAAAAAGCCAGCACAAACAAACAACCCCCCCAAACCAGGCTTCTTTCCAGGAAGCTGTGAGAGATCAGAATTATCATTAAACAGATACAGACTATTAGTAACCTGGCAAAAAAATAAACAAAAACAAAACAGTTGAATTTGTGGGTTCTTTTAAGGGAAAAATGGGTAAGCAAGGACCGTGTGAAACATAAAAATTGTCTGAAGGTTGGTAGTCATATGCTTAACTTAATCTTTTGTGATTTCATTTGCACAAATGTCAGTTCTGCAAAGATGTACTTGTTTCGCCAAGTTGATACAAGCTTATTTCTTTCCTTCCCTGTCAATACTTCTAGCTACATAGCTGCAAGAAAGTGTTAGAAAATCTTACAGAGAGGTTCTTAAACAAATAGATCATGCTTTAAGAAACAGTTGCATCTAAATTTACCTTCTCATCTTCAGTGAGATTTCCTTGTTTTATTGCTGTTGTCATCATGCCTCTGACCTGTATTTTGGATATAGAGTCATATGACCATAGGATAGTTCAGGTGGGAAAGTATCTTGCGAAGTCTCTAGTCCAAACTGCTGGGAGGGCAGCTCTGAAGTCAGAGCTGTTGGCTCAGATCTGCTCAGGTCTGTTCATGCTACATCCAGTCAGGTCTTGAAAATGGCCACTATTTTACAGTCTTTTTGGGCAACCTGCTCCGCTGCTTCCACAGTCCTACTGGGAATTTTCTTTTCATCTTACGCAACCTGAATGTCCCCTTTTCCAGCGCGAGTCCATTGCCTCTCATCCTCTCACCACACAGCCATGAGGAGCCTGGGTCGATCTCCTTGCTGACCCCCCTGCAGGCAGTGGGAGGCTGCTGTTGTGTCCCCCCCTACAGCCATCCCTTCTCGAGGCTAAGCAATCCCTGGTCCCTCAATCTATTGTCACAAGGCAAGTGCTCCAGCCTAGTACAGATCCTGCAATACCACCTAATAACCAGTGCCCATTAAGCCCAACCACCCAACTACCTGCTTTACTCCCCTAATTCTCCGCTCATCCAGACCACAGTGCCTCAGCTTGGATACAAATATGTTCTGACATGGTTAGAAACTTCGGACCCACCTGAAATATTAGCAAAATTTGTTTAAAATTAGTTCAGGTCTTCATTTTTACTAAAAGCTCTATATTAATCGTTCCAAGAGAGATTTTAGAGTGCTACTTTTAAGAACTGGGTCCATGTCACTGTGAAGGGATGAACAGTGCAAGAACAAAATGCAAATTCTATAGTCTACAGAGGGCAAAGAATGACCTATTGAACCGTTTATCCTCTTTTTGCATTAATAGATGATACTGATGAGAAATAGATTACTAAATCACGCAACAATTTCACCCCCTTTCCTCCTCCTCCCTAAAACAGGAAAACTGAGAAAAGGTATGTTAAAATCAAGCAAATCTCAGCTTTACTCAGAAGTGTAAATTTCGGCTTATCTTTCCGAATAAATTATATTTATGTATATGCTATCAATCTTGTTAGATTTTAAAGAGTGTTATCAAGCTGAAGTTCTCTTTTATGAGGTTAATTTTCAAGTTCCCCAAATGCTAAACCCAAGATTATTTTCAAATTAAATGGACTATTAATTAAAAATACAGTAGAGGAAATACACACAGTGGAAACCAATTAAATCAGCTGGTATTCCAGTTAGCAGTGATGATACTGTAGTTCCAGCTATTCTCTGGCATAGTTGTAAGAGATACCAAAATTTTAAAATTTTTGTGATCATAGAAATAATCTGATCTTCTCTTTAAAGAAGCCATAAAGAATAGGGAATTTGTCTTTTTTTTTTTTCATGTTTCTGTTCACCTTTATGATTTTTGTGTCTGAGTTGTCGATTTTTTTACATAAATAACATGTTAAAATACTTTTGTGAGAAAATATATGTAATCTGAAACATTGAGCTAAAGTCATCAAAAAGATCTAATTCTATATTAAGCCTGACTTTGCTCTTAAATTTTTAATTACCTAGTTCTCATAATACTTTATTTTGTACTGTATTAAACTGTTGAAATTTGCTGTATATATTTCTTTCCATTTTTTGTTGTCTCTGCAAAGCAAATGTCTTTGCCCTTGGTAATAATTATTCAGAATTGATTTTTAATATGTTATGTTAATGGTAATTCACATATGGAAATCATTAAAATATAAAAATAATAAAGTTAACACAAAATGCAAATATTTTTCTAAGGTATACCTGAGTATATGAAACCACTCTAAGCAATACCTATGTTATTTCATTTTTATTCGATATTAGTGAATGTTAGAAGAAAAAGCACAATAAAAACACTGTGAAGTAAACAAAGCAAATGTTTTTAATGGCATTTAACTAATCCCTTTCTGGACCCTGTTTAATACTGGGATTTCTGTAAAATATTTGATAAATTTAAACGATCATTATTTTTAGGAATTGCATCAAATAAAAACAAATTTATAATCAAATAGAGGAATGATACTTTAAATAATAGCAATGGATATATAATAATTACTTGTTGTAGATGACTTTTTAAAATCAAAATAAGGACCTTAAAATACAGTATGATAAGAATACAATATTCTTTTTACTGCCTACATCATCTCATTTATCATGTAAATAAATTGACAATAGCATTCAAGTACTTTCTTTTACAATACCTCAATACAAAAAGCCATCATTTACAAGGGCTGTCAAAGGCTGTAGTATATAAAATCACTATTCACTAGGGAACAACCAAATTTTTAAAATTAAGTAAACTGTAAAATTTTGTCCTGTAAATTATACACACACAGTTGTTCCAGATGCATAACAATAAATGTTGTTATTTATTTATTTATTTATTTAATGAAAGCTGTTCTTTCCCTTCATAAAGGTGACCTCGAACTTCTGTTTTACCAAAGTGAATTAAAGTCTGCTGAAGCCCCAAAGAGGAAGACAGAATATTACCTAGAGCAAAAAGATTGAAACGTATTTCACTTGAAGAAGGTTCCATGTAAAATTGCACTCTTTGGGTTTTGGTTCTGATAAAGAAACCTGGATTAAGACTAGAACACAGGAATTGGAAACATGAGAAGTGGCAAATTTCTGCAAATATAAAAGTTTCAATTTGATTTTTGTGAAGTAGTCTTACCTCTTCCTCAAATATCATTTTGCAAATAGTTATCATAGCAGTAATTGCTCATATTGTATTCTGCATATCCATTATTTATCTCCTTTAAGACCTTATGGTTTCATGGTACTTTTTATTTACAAGATACCGATGTACCTTATATTTTTGCAAAAAATCCCAACTTATTCTATGGGCATTACAGAGAGAAATTACTGCCCTGTCATAGGAACAGTCATTTCTGGACAGGACAACAATGCTGTTTAAAAGTACATAGCAATGAACAAGAGATAGAGAATAACACATTCAATCTATAGGGGTTAAAATCTTGTTTAAAAGATAAAACAAAATATGAAAACCACTGAGGTTAATTTTTCTATCATGAAAAATCACTAAGTGTTTAAATATTTTGGTTACTCCAGAAGTTGTTCTTTATCCTGCATTGAAATGGCAGACCTTTGAGTTCTCATTTCTTGCCCTCCCTCTTCCCTTATGGAGGGCTGCTCCTATAATAAGAAATTACAGAAAGTATATTTTTCTTTATCACCAAAGCTAATGTCTGCATATTTAGTGATTTCCTTCGAAGGTGTCTCCTCCTGATACCACTCACCTTGTGAAATCTGACAAATGCACAGCCAGAGGTGCTCTGACTCCAGCCATAGTAATGTAATTGAAGATGACTCACAGTTTTATGCAAGGAAAGTATTAATCAGTAAATCCTGTCAGACCTTTTTCCTAAAATAAAAGGTAATGCTTTCTATCTCTGCTGCAATCACACAATGAACAGCAGCTAATCCTGATGTCTAATTCCAAACAAAATGATTTTTCTTCTTCCAGTAATCCACCACCTGATGAGTCACTTCTTACTTTCTGTCTGTTGGATAGGCAGGTCTCCTACAAGAAGGAAATATTTTACACACCAAGGTCAATAATATTGATATTTCAAGCCTACTTAGGAGGCATATTGTCAGTTACTGTGAATCAGCTTCTGTTCTCATCGCATCCCTGTTTCCTCTTTAAGGGCTGTTCTTGTGACAGAAAGCAACGGTATGACTTGTCATTACTTAAATTTGGGGAATGCCACAAAATTAGACTTACTGTTGCCAGTTTTACTTGCTATGAAACTATCAACTAAGTAAGCATTGCTAATTTTATGATGCCAAGGCTTAATGTCAATGCTAGCTATCATGGACATTGTATGTTTTTAATCCAAGGAGAGATCATATTTTATAAACAAAAATATTGTGAAAATGACATTAAGTAGTGCAAACTGATAAACTGAAAATTAAGTCTAACCTCATGATTAAATAAGGTATTCTAATGATTGCAATTGTCTAGAAACTGCAGTTTAGCTTGGAAGCTAAGAACTGACCTGGGCTCCTTAAACTTAATACCTTCTATACTTTCAAATCTCCTGAAACATTTGTAGAGCCAACATAGAACCATTAAGTCAATGAGCAAGAGTCTGAGCAATAACTTGACCAAAATGAAGCAGAGATGCAAATCCAGATGACATCCAGAAATGCCAGCTAAATCCTTGGTTTTGTATGGAATATGTAGCCTGTGCACCTTACCCCAGATTCACAGTGTCTAACATCAAGTATATAAGACAACATTTAAAATACAAATTACCTAATCACCCACTGTGTACTCAGGTAAATTTCTGAAGGATAAAGGAAAGAGGCTGGATTCCCTCTTTCATGTGTGTTTTGTTTCTCCATTGTCTTCTTTCTCTTCTTTCTTTTTAATTTGGGTTTAATGACCCTCCAGTTTAGCTAACAAGAGTATTCTCTGACACACTGCTGATAACTGCTGAGGAGAGAAGCAGCTAAAAGCAATGTTTTACACAGCTTGATGCTTCTACGAGTTTGCTTGGTCTTTGCTAGGCTGATAAGAGAGTGTGTGTGTGTACTTCTCTAACAAAAAATTTGCAAGTTAAATGACATCACTAGCAAGAAGTACTACATTTTAACCTTTCTGCTTCTCTTCCAAGCTGTCTAGCCTGCCTTCTTTTTTCCTTAAAAAATAGGAATTTGGGGGATTTTTAATACATTGCCTGGTTGTATCATACATTATATGTAAATATTATATACATGTACATAACTGAAGGAAAAAAAGTATGCTGTTGATATGAAAACCATATTTAACAGTCAGTGTTATCTCATGCTTTTTTTCTGCTCTTTTTTTATAGTTCTGATAAAAACTTTTAAAGTAGATACTAATGAAGACAGATGAAGCAAAAGCACATATCTATGTCAAAACCATGAATATATGTAAATAAGAAATTTTGTTCAGTAACGTGACATGAGTACACATTCAGATTCTGTGATGGTTTTCAGATGCTCTATTAATCTGGATATAAAGCTGTACTGAGACTCTGAGTAGGATTCATGTCAAGAATCAGACATCTTAACATAGGTGTTTGCTTGAATATCAATATGAATAATGCTTTTCTTTTGGCACGTTTCCAGGCTTAACAAATAAAATGTCTCTGACAAACTTTAAAGTTAGTGACCCTTTAAAAAAGGATGAGGTGATTTTTTTTTTAAATGAAGATATGACAGATGAACATCAGGTTTCCATAGCTAGAAAGCTTCTCTGAAGTTTGTTCCTCAGTTCACCATCTGTAAAAAGAAGATAGTGCTGTTCTTTACCTTGCATTGAAGTAGATAGGTTGTTGTCTGGTGTTCTTAACTGCGAAAGTACAGAATGCTGTCTACAAGCAAATATGGTTTATTAGATATATTTTATTGTAAGAGCAAAGTGTAACATATACATATAAGCTTACTCACGCTCAATAAATACTGTCTGCTGTTTCTTATGTATTATGGTTCTAAGGATCAGCTTTTACAAAATTGCATACATTTTTAAAGCACTGTCTCTTTCAGTAAACTTGCAAAGGAAACAATCAAAATGCACGATACAAACAATAGCTAGCTGCCATCAAAAAGTGCTAGATAATATTTGCATTTTATACTTTACAGCTCGTCAGGACTATCCTTTTTTAAAAAAATTTGACTGCAAACTATTGTCTCACTCTACATATAGGGGGTAGGTATATTTCAAAACTAAGATCTCTTCAGTAACTGATACTGAGGATATGAAGGATTATTGGGCTTTTGTTTTGTTTTCCTTTTCTGTTGGAAAAGCCTGATCCTAGTCATTTTTTTCTGGTAATACTGTTACAGCATTGCTCTAGCACAATCAATAATCTCACAGTTTTGTATTTTACAGCTAAATATTTTTAATTGTTTGAATCAGCTTTTTTGTTTTATTTTAGGGGTTTTGTTTTGTTTGGTTTTCTTTTATTTTATCTTTGAATAAGGAGGTACTACTCCTTCAATTGTGTGTCTCACACGAAGAAATTACTCCACCATCTATCATCCTCTTTTCATCTACTAACCTAATATGAAGGCCTTGTTGTGCTGAGGCACTGCAGAAAAATAGATATTTAAATACCCCAATGTATTGTTTGTTATTTTCCAACTTTTCTGAACTGTTAAATTACACAAATACCTTAATCACATCATAATATTAACAATTTGGGTGCCACCCACAACAATAGTAGCAAAAAAATCCATGTCCTGGAAACTTAAAAGTGTTACCTTTTTTTTTTTTTCCTGAAAGATCATATAAAAGCAACATGTCACATTCAGATGATGAGTGAAACTGGAAATGGAAATAAAAGAGAACTTTGATGGTCATGTTGTCTTTCCCTCTTTGTCTTCTTCATTTTTTCCCTATTCAGATATCAATTTAGATATCTAACAGGAGCCAGCTACTCACTTCAGGTCCTTTCAACCTTGTTTTGTACAGGGATTTTGTACCCAGAGATTCTGGGTATATTTAGATGATATATGAAGACATAAGCTCCTGATGTCCATGCTTTAAACAGGCATGAGTTGTTTCACTTGATCTGAATAACCTAAAAAACCTAATACTGGTATGATGTTAACCTGAATTAATAAACTGTACTTGAAGTTTGAGCCAGTTTGATTGGCTTTTGCAAGGAACTTATAGAAACATGACCCTGCAATTTATGAATAACAGGTAAATATGTGCCAATTTACTTATGGCTGGTATTGCATTATGTGACACTGCACAGCTTCTTTTAGCTTTGACATGTAGCTAAAGCCCATATCAGAAAGGCATGTCTATATTACTAAAAAAATGAAGGTAAAGGAGAGGCACCTGGCACTGAGGCCAGCAGCTTGGACATTCTCGCACACTGACCTCACTCCATACTATGTAGGGATAGTCCTTTTTGCAGACAAATTTCTGAGTCCACATTGAGACAACACTAGATGAGGCACTCGCCTCATTTAAGTTTCACTTTTATGACTTTTACTATAATTTTTTTTTGTATGGTAATCATTGATGTATTTCTTCAGTTGCATGGCAGCCTATCAAGAAGGTGTTCCTACAAAGTGAAAGCGAGGGCATATGCTGTTGCAACCAGGCTTGCTAACCTGAGTTGGGAGTTTTGGAAGCCCAGAAGCAAAAGATGGAGTTGCAAATGGAGAAGACACATGAAGAGGGAGGCCAGAAAGGGGTGCTTTTATGCAAATGCTCAGAGGGGGAAGATCTAAAGCGTTCCCTTAGACTTCTGTACTTTCATGTGCAGAGCACAGCCAGCAGACAGGAGGAACTGCAAGCCCAAGTGGAGAGCTACAAAACTGTCAAAACTATGAGAATCTGCCAAGAATTGACTATATTAGAGGCTGAGGTGAGCTTAAAGGAGACAAGCGGGAAAAGCACCCCATTGTGACCGGCCCAGAGGCCCCTTGTATCCTTGGCATAGATTACCTCAAGAGAGGATACTTCAAGGACCTGAAGGGATACTGATGGGCTTTTGGTATAGCCAGTGTAAGCACAGAGATCAAACAGCTATCTACCCTGCCTGACCTCTCAGAAGAACCCTTCATTGTGGGATTGCTGCAAGTTGAAGAACAACAGGTGACAATTGCTACCAGAACAGTGCACCGGCAGCAGTATCGCACAAACCGAGACTCCCTGGTTCTCATCCTTGAGCTGATTCATCAACTGGAGAACCAAGGAGTCATCAGCAAGACTCATTTGCCTTTTAATAGTCCTGTATGGCCAGTGCAAAAGTCTGATGGAGGGTGGAGGTTAACAGTAGATTATCGCGCCCTAAATGAAGTGACACCACCACTGAGTGCTGCTGTACCAGACATGTTAGAGCTCCAGTATGAACTGGCATCAAAGGCAGCCACGTGG
>JANZLQ010000008.1:11595014-11639873 GCA_026212715.1 Elanus axillaris
ATGCCCAGCCAGCGAGAAGGCTGGAGGGGCACAAGAAGTTGGGAGGGGACACAGCCAGGGCAGCTGACCCAAAGTGGTCAACGAGGTATTCCATACCATGGGACGTCATGTCCAGTATATAAACTGGGAGGAGTGGGCGTGAGGGATCTGGGACTAACTGGGTGTTGATCAGCGGGTGGTGAGCAATTGCACTGTGCATCAGTTGTACATTCCAACCCTTTTATTATTACTGTTGTAATTTTATTAGTGTTATCATTATCATTATTAGTTTCTTGTTTTCTGTTCTATGAACTGTTCTTATCTCAGTCCAAGAGTTTTCCTTTTCCTTTTTCTGTTTCCCTCCCCCATCCCTCTGGATGAGGGGGAAGTGAGTGAGCAGCTGCGTGGTGCTTAGTTGCTGGCTGGGGTTAAACCATGACATAGTCTAAAATATATTTTTAGAAATAATGACAAAATATAAGCAGGTACCCAAATTGGAAGCTTCGAACTTCTCTTGATAATTATTTTTTTTTAATTAAAAAAAAAAATGCTACAAGCACAACACATTTGATGACCTCACTTTCCCATAATAGATGACAACATATAGATGATGCCAAATAGATTTATGTCTTTTTACCAAGCTAGCAAAAAGTGGATTACCATAACCAAAATATATTGTTTACCTGCAACAAATCAGTTTGGTCTTCTATATTTCATTTATGGAAATCTTTACTTCAATAACAGGAGTCCCATTGGCATTTTTCTAATATTTTATAATACATATACAATTGGTATAAGGATTCTCAAAGTTGAAAATATGTTACTGAGCAAACATAATACCTCATCCTCTGAATAAGAATAGCAAAGATCAGGTATCACGCTCATTGTACACACTACATGTTTCTAGAACTATGTTGGATAACAGAATAAATTGGAAAGTCCTTGTTTTCAGACCAACTGCTGAATGAAGCTGCTGTATGAAACTATATGAAATAAACAGTGTTGTTTTATGCATGCTATTACCATGGTGAGTCTGCCTTCAGAATGTGATCTCCTTTTAAATTTAGCATTAAGGCTCAATTTATATCCATTCTCATCAGAGGAATATTGCAAGCAAACTTAACTGGGGAGTGGCTCATAAGATAATTTGTCTATTTAAAAAAAAGTCTGCCTTTCCATATTTATACAAAATTTGATTAAAAGATTAAAGACATCAGAAATAACCATCAAACAGATAACCACTGATATCGGTCAGCATACTAAAGACTGAAAATGTTGATTTTTTGCAAAGATTTAGCAATGCAGTGTTCCTGAGTTTGCATCTTGAGTGGGTGTGCTTAAAAGGAAATTTTTGTTTGATGAAATTCTGATCAAGACTACTTAATTACAGAGCAATACAAATTGAAATTAAATAAATACTTGCAACTTGATCCTGCATTCATTGCTAGGGGACATTAATCACACTCACAGTCTTTTCATTTACTTGACTTGGTACATGATCAGTTGTAATATGTGAACACAATAATGGATTATGAACAGATTTAAAACCAGTGTTTCTGAAATCCTTAATAATAAATTATTATTATTGCCATTATTTTATTGTTATATTTTTCTGATTCAGGCTATAACTCTATGCAAGACTAAAGTTAATGGCAGCTGACCATTTACTAGAAGGGAAGATGTAGTCTCAATGAAAATAGAGGGTAGTAGGATGGACAGAAGCACCTCTTTTTTGCTATCACAACACTCAGTAAGGAGGGTACCATGGTACAGGCCTGCCATCAAGGATGGACCTCCATATAGGACCACAGTTCCTCTGCAAGTAACACATAAAGATGAACAGACAAGACAGTCAAGGACAGCCAGCTGGGACTGGAAATGACAATAGAAGTGAAAATGGGAGAGAACAGTCAAAGAAATAAACTTAACCACCTTTACATTTCTTGTGCCTTCTCTCTAGCAAATATATATGTACCCTCTATTTTTAAATATAAAACTTTTTGATGCAATTTGTGACCTCTATTCTGTTAATTCGCTGAATTAATGATATCATGAGAGTTTTTAACTGTCCTATGTAAAACTTGCAGGAGTTTAATCCACATTATAAATACTGTGGTAAAGCACTGTAATTCTCCTCCTGAGATGTAGCCTTTGGGAGAATGCAACTATAAACTTTGCTGCTCCAGAAAGTCTGATCAGTCAGTTTTCACTCTCTGTCTGACTGTGCTTTGTAAACAGCTGGAATTCTTTCTCCTAAGGCTTATATACTGCTTTTTATCTCACAGAACCAATCTCAAAGCTTGAATAAATGCAAAAGTACTGTAAATGCAATACTAAAGATCAGAATTTAAATGTACGAATTTTGATGTATCTATATTCTCTGGAGATACTCTGCACCCCATTAAGGAATTATGCAGAGAATCTTTCTCTCCCATCCTCTACATCCCCAGGCCTGTTTTTCTGTACATGGTGAAATTGGTTTAAATATTTTTATTACAAGCATAACACCCATGTTATGTAGGAGAAGCTTTTTTTTTAAACTCAGGGGAGTGAGTAACAAATATCTCCCTCGTTATTTCTACATGTCCCAACAAATGAGGGGGGGATACAGTTCGAGTGTGACTGCCTGTATATTTAGTTCTTACCATGAAGCTGATGACTCTAATGCTATAATATCTATGTGATAATTTGTAATTGGTCTTCTCAAGTTGAAATGTTCCAAACACCAACTGCAAACCATTGGCTTAAAGAAGACAAAGAGACTAACAAATAAATAAATCCTAGGACAAAACTGCTTCTTTCAAGTACGTAATTTTTCAACACATAACATCATGCTGGGTTTTGGACATAAAAGTGTAACCTTCAATAGCACAGTAATAAGAAATTAAACCATCCCTCTCTGGAGAAGGCAAAGGTCTGTGACACTGTCAAAGTCTTAAACTAGAAAATTATAATGTTGATTGTTCACGGAATTTTTTTGCAAAACAATAATTTGGTGTACTCTATTTTGAAAATTTGCTAAATGAGTTTCCATATCCTCATTAATTGTAGTTCTGATGTGGCGGGGTATCTCAGGATGTCTGAGTTAGAAGGAGCCTAGCTTTACCATCTGCAGAACAGTTTGCAAAGCGCACTGCTCTCCCTAGAGCAGTGCTGTCCCTCACTGCATGGTATTGTCAGGGAGGAGGATGAGGGATTCTTTCAAGAAACTGTTGTGAAATGGAGTTAAGCTTCCAGATAAGCTGCACCGCAGTGCTTTGAAGGTTTCACCAAAACTGACAAATTTTGCAAAACATGTTGCTTTTAGCAAATTAAATTTTTTTTCCTGGTTCTTTTAACATTATAACGAAACTTTTAAACAGTCCTGAGAAGATTAGATGATAGTTCATAACATTGTCTAGGCACTCTGGTAATATTAAAGCTTTCCTCTGGTCTGATTTACTAGCTCAGTTCCCATTCCCCATTATGCACGTAGAAAACATCTCCAGCTAATAATGCTTCTCCTTTGTACTCATATTTTGTAAATAACCAGGGGACATACGCAGAGTCTAGATGCAACTGGGACTCATTATCAGGTGAATAGCTACCAAACAGTTACTTGTTAAACTCCTATGCCTGATACTCTTGAATCAATAATTATACAGCACAGATGAAGAGATGGAAGTAACACAGTAACCTTGGTTTAGATAATAGAATAATAACCTGGGCGTGTAGTAGAGAGAGTTCATCTTGTTCAGGTAACTTTCAAGGAAATTACATTTTTGATCAATGTTTTTTAAAGTGTCACTGGACAGCTTTATTTTTTTCTTTAGATAATCCTGAATATTGAAAACAAAGGTGCTATAACTGAAATCTTACAAATGATGTTCACTGAAGGTATAACCTGGCTTCCTTTATTTCTTTTTTTCTGGCTAAAACCAGATACTTTTATTCATGCAATTTTATACTAGAATACACTGGAAGGGGTGGTTTGGGTTTTTTGGTTTTGTTTTCCACCTAAAGATCTCCTTTTTAAAAATACTTCTACCAAAAGCATTTTTTAGTTTATCAGCATACTTAAGGTTTACTGAGTTGTGACTGGCTTTTATTTTGTTTTGCATGTCTTACACTTCTACTTCAAATATTGAAATCAATGTGGTCTGGGGAAAGGGCATGTGGAGAGGAAATAGCTTTTTCTGTAGAAAACAAACGGTATATTAATATTTGCTATAAAATGTTTGATTTCTTTTACACATATACATTGGCATATGTGTTTATTTTTAGAAAAGCACAATTTAACTTCTATTCTATTTATCATTCTGTTCTTCATAGAATGTTTTACTGTAACTGCTACATCAATCATTTCATATATATCAGTTATCTCACAAGTGTTTTTTTCTCTGATGATACTAGCTTATAAAGTATATTTAGCTTTTATTTAATATCTTTGAGTTTCAGTGAACTCAAAAATACATAATCTTTCAAATTAAATTTTGCAAAACCTGTCACTGTATGCAATGCATTTTTAATGTACAATATTTAGAGTTCTTTTGTTTTGGTTTGGGTAGGGTTTTTTTTTTTTTTCTTTTTTTTCCCCTTTCTTTCTAGGCACATGTAACATCACTATTTTCTGTAGCATTTACATCTTGAAGGTAGACTTCTATTTTTCTCTGGATATTAAGACATTTCACAATAGATATATGAAATAGTAATACAACCAAACTGATTTTACAGGCTTTGGGATTTAATAATTTGATTTTTTTATTCCTCTGGGGATTTACATTTGACCCAAAACCTTATGACAGTTGAAAAGGTACCAAGCCTTGCACATCTGAGGTGTGACAAAATTACTTGTACTTTTGAGTCATGTGCAACCATCAGTGCACCATAATGCTTGTAATTCTCTAACGTGTCTTGTACTTCTGGTTCACTTGTTTGTTCATGGAGTTAAGTACTGCAGCCTTTGGTTTTGTATCTAGTATTTTGCACTCTTCCTTTCTTTTGCATTTTTCTTCCCTCTTCTTTAGGCTCCTGACCTATTTCAATTTTTTTATTCCTCCAGAGAATACTATTAAATATTTTCCTACATAGTAAAGTATCATGAACGGTTCTCTGCAAAGTCAATTTCTTGAATTTTACCATTTCAAACACACTTGAAAAGTCTCTATTGTTCCCCATTTTTTTAATGGAATTAAAATTATGAGTGAGGTTTTAGTACTCTCTTTCTACATCCCCGAATTGGAAGTGTTTGAGGTTCCAGTTTTAGCTCTGACACTCTATTTGAGTGACTACACTGTTTGCTGTCTTTCTTTGTGCCCTGTGTTTTCTTCTTGCAGTGTGAGAATAATGACACAGATTTTATCTAGAAATTGCTCATTGCCCTTCTGTGGTCACACAGTCATGTGAGCATTATAAATAGACTTCAAACCTATACAGTTATTTCCTTGTTTCCTTTACCAAACAATACCACGTAGTAAAGTAATTACCTTCATCCGGGCCTACCTAAATAACTGTTACTGCTCAGCAGTACCAAATGTCATGGCCATTTACATCTTTCTTGAATTTAATAAATGAAAATCTGTTCTATTGTGCTGTTCTGTGTTTGAGCTTTTAACCATGTTACTTTTTTTATTTTTACAAGCTTTTACCACTAATATTGAGATGTAGCCATAGACGATTCTAGATTCCATATGATTACAGATTTTATATTTATTATAAATGCCATGCTTTGTACATTATTATTTCCTAATGGGTGGATAACAGCTCCATCTATTCATTATGAAATTGAATGTCATGGAGAATTGCATTATTCAGAATTTTTTTTCCTTAATTATTTTTTGGGGGGTGGAAGGGCGATAGGGGGCAAACAATCCCATTTTATATTTAATTAAATGCAGCTCTGCTGCCACTGACACTGAGACTGACAGTTTTGTTGCACCCTTTAGAACTTCTGATACTCAAAAAAGCATGACCTCTGGCCTTTTGTTTGTTTTCGTGATGTACATTAAGGAAACGAGAGAGATCTCAAAAGAGGTAGAAAAGGTAAAGCAAGAGGTATGACAAAGTCCATTAGGGTAAATTGACTAATAAGAAAAGATAAAAAAAAACCAGAGCATACCTGTTTTCATAACATAAACCCCAATTGTTTGGGTAATTTTTAATGACAGATAAAATAGATATCTTAGAGAAAATCCCCAGATAAAAAAAAAAAAATTGCCAATCATTCAAGTGTTCAAAACCAAAGCAGACTATGTATGATATTTGCTCTGTAACTAGCACAGCAAACAGAGTAGTTTCATATAAATAAATTTTTGAAATTACTTGGGAAAGTATTTTGAATTTTAAAAGAATAAAAAGGGAAGTATATGAAGGAAAACTCTTTAGAGAACAACTTCTTTAGGTGTGACTGATTCAGCATAGGCAATAAAAGATATCAAGGATCCGAGCCTGCCTCAAATATTTTGAGTCCCGTGGTCCAATTCTACTGGTGCTTCTGAACTTCAGCAGGGTTTTTATGCCAATGGAGAAAGAGTATAGCAAGACTGTACCATGAACTTTCTTTTAAGATATGCCTTTTCCCAGTGAAGACATAACACTATAGTGCATGGAATGATATATATATATATAATGTCAGAAGAGAATTTGCCGAAGACAGGAAATCCTCTGCCAGTGATTTGCAGCTAGGTTATGGTTCATTTGTAGCATCTGAGTGGCACAGTGGGATCATAACTATATTTGAGAATCTGGCACAATATTTCCCTGAGGAGTTTCCATTACTGAAGTAGCTGAACTACTATACATTTTATACATCCCATGATCTATTACAGCCCTAGAAAACAAAACAAAAACATATGTAATGATGTTTTATCTATTTGTAGATATTTACAGACATTGTTTATATTTACTATACGTATAATTTTCTTTCAAAACTTTCTGACACTTCACTGCATTTTTATACAAGCTATGCTTTCTAATAATATCTCTTTGAGTTCACTCCATTTAGCTATAAATGTCCAATATTTGGAGCTACATTCCTAATCTATAGAAAGGAGACATGTTCTGGCTTTATAGCAATTATATTTCTGGAAATATTAGATCCGTACTCCCCTTCTCCCCCTAGTATATTTCTGCTAGTGATTAACAAGAACATAATGCTGTTCTTTCATATTTTGAATACAGGTTTGCAGTGCTCTTTTGGCATTTCAGGACACCAGCATGCACAGTAGAAACTAACTGTCTTCAGTGCACATTTTTCTTGGATTATCAATATTGACTCTAACTTTAACAAACTACAGAAAAAAAAATTACAAAAAGCAGAAAAATTATACAAAAGAACCTTTCTTTTTTTTTTTCCCTTCCTGTGGTTGGTTCATATGGTGCTTCATTACATATGTCTCAGAAAAGTATATACACCTATCTCATTTACAGACTCCCAGGCTTGATTGAAAGCTTTACATATTTAATTAAAAAAGCTCCACATATTTTCCATTCATTATGGAGGTATGATAATGACTAACACTTTGTAAGAGTATCTAGATAGAATATATTCATATTCCTTGAGTTACATATGAAATAGCTGCAAAGATGTGAAAAGCTTGTTTCACAGTGATGTAAAGCATCTTATGAAATACTTTGGCTGTTAAAAAAATGAAGCAATCATGGTATTAATTTTACTTATTCCTATTTACAGTTTTCTGTTTGCATTTCCAACAGCTATCTTCCCTAAAGTACAGATTTGGGTTTAGTTGGGATTTATGGCAGCATAAGGGAAAAAGCTGCCAGAAGTTATTTTAATCCATTAAAAGAAGCTTTATAAAATGATGGAATCGCAAATTACAGATGCCTTTTGCCAAGTATAACTTTTTTCTCATAATTAAATCCTAACATACAGTTGTCCTTCTGTTACTTAGTAAAAAGTCTAACTTTTATTTGTTTACTTTGCAGAATAGTTTTGCTCATTACTATTTAAAGCTGTTAGTAGATATCAAATTAAGGCAATAAATATCCTATGAGTAGCATGTCGTTCTAAGAAAGAAAGAGGAAAGAGAGGAATTTTTTTTTTAAATGTACTTCTACTCTCCTGTAAATTGCTGAGCTCTTCCTGAGAGTTGCTAAGCACCCTGAGCTGCTCCTGAAGTCAATGGGAGCTGTAAGTGCTCACAACCTCTTTAGCATCCTAGCCCCGAGTGCCTGGTACTCTTATGAACCCTATTCGTCTAGGGCTTAAAAGAAGCAAGCTCCCAGCATTTGCCTACATTGCATGCTGTACTGCAGTGTAGAAAAGTATGAGTGGCCTGTAAAAGAGCTAGTGTGAGCACTGCAAGCTGTTTAGCAGAAAGCCATGGGGGACAATTCCCTGAAGGTATCTTTGGGTGTGTGTCCTGCTTGCCACTAGCTGATTCTGTGATGCTTCTACTAAAGCCAAAGGGAAACTGATGGCACTTTTAGGGGCAAATGACTACACTAGCTGGACTTTTCTCATGAGGCAGGCAAATCTTTACAGTGCATGTCACAGCTGTGAAGGCGCTCTCACCTTGCTGCTCAGGGGCTCGCCAAAGCAGTTCACCGAGAACTACTTTTGCTTACCATTTTTCCTGGGTGTTCCCTGGGAGATGACAGCTGGGGAGGTTCACTTCTAGTATAGTGACAACCACCAGGAGGAGGTTCTCCTGTGATATGATAAATACACACCCAGTGACATATTAGGGGAGAGAAGAAGAAATAGGAAAAGCCTAAAAGCTGTCTGCTAATAGTAAAATGATTCATGGGCTCTGGAGCTTACTTTCACTTTTCTGAGGAGGAAGAAGGTAACCATCCCAGAGCATCCTACATTATTTTCTCAACAGAAGCTTATTTCAAGCCATTCCTTTACAGGAAAAATGTATTTCTGAGCACAGACTTACCTGTGCATCTGAGGGAAAAGCATTAACCCTACTAATTCCAGGGACACTCTGGATGAAACTATACTGTGTAAGTAGTAAATTCTGCCACATAGAAGTGCTGCGGCTGTGCCTACCAGTGTTGAAATTTGCTGTCCTGCCTCGCTATAGTTCTTTAGTCATCATCACTATCCAGGTTTTCAGACCTTGATTCTAAGGTTCACTTGCACTCAACAATGCAAGTGTTATACGTAGTTACCAACATAAGAATAAAAACCAAGTCCAATCATTAAGAGAGAGAACAATAATTAAGAGATCAATCATGATGAATTCTCATTTTGCTTTTTCTGTTTTCTATCTTTAAAATTGTCTTAACAAGCAGAAAAATAAATAACAGCTCTTAGTAATGCTGATCAGGAAATTACTTGCTTTCACAGAAAATAGTAAGAAATTTTCCAGGCAATTTTCCTAAGAAAATACTGTTTTTATTGTTTCTTTTGTCGTCGGAGGAAACAAAGTACAAAGCTTTTATCTTGCAAAAGCAGAAAATTTTAATCAAAATGGTCTGACTCATTTTTTGAATGATTAAAACCCAATAAAAATCCTTTTCCTGTTTCTGTCTTATGGATGTGATCTGGGCTAATGAGAAATGAAATGATATTGCATCTAAGATACCTCACTAGGAAGAGATCTATTCTGGCATCTGGAAAAATTACAGTCAGTGAGAGAAACCAGTTCTCCATTTCGGTTTGTCATTAGGCTTAATAAGAACAAAAGCCCAGGTAAAAATTATGGCATTCAAGACAATAAAATATGTATGTGCCTCAAGAAAAAAATGAGCTACAGAAATTTTTTCCTGACCTTTCTATAAACAGATAGTTTCATATGATATTAAACAGTATTTGTGATCACTGAGAAAAAGTCCCTCCTCTAAATATTGGATAGGCATAAATTTATGTGATAATTGTAAGTGCTATGAAAATGATGGGTTTATTTTAATGCTCTGTTCAATTCTCTTATATGTCTACCAAGTTTCACAATTTTATATAGATTTTGTAATATTCTCAGTTTCAGAAAACTCAAAGGAGAGATGAAACCTAGGTTATTCTAATTTTCTTTTGAATAATTTCATCAGTTATTGAGATTATGTGGTGGTTCTGAAATTTCATGGTTCTTCACGGAGCCTTCCTAGTCTCCACACAGACTTTTTGATGAGCTTTCATTATGGTTTTCAGTCATACGCAATGTGCTTCGTCTTTCTGAATTTGTTGTCAGACTAAAAAATGATACTTAGCTAATTGGTGACATCAGTGGTATATATTCATGTTGCAGTCATGTTAAGTTGGGAATTTTACTAATTATTCTTGTTATATATTTATTTTATATCATGCCTAGGGAAGCAACCAAATGACAAAGTATGCAATAAAGGTAAATTACCATGAGGTCACTCAGGTTGTCCCTCTAAGAGGCAGAAAGTCTGTGATGACTCTGTAATTTACAAACCTGTATCACAATAACAGTTAATTAGGACAAGTTCCAAAACAGTAGGAGTATTTTCTCAAGTAATAGCAATGCAAGGGTGGATGTGGCTTAGACAACATTAAACTGACAGGGGCTAAATTGGTGATGATTTTCATCGAAAAAGAGATTAAAAATCCATACCAACTAATAACTCATTATTGAACATTTTGGTTTTCCAGCTTCTGATTCCAGTGCTTAGGAGTTTTATCAAACATAATGCCCTTACCACTGCGTTGGCACAGAGTTGACCTCTTAGTATTCCACCGGTTCGAAGTAAATCTTAGGAAGAAAATGGCTACTAATACTAAAGGTCAACCTTGACTCAAAAGCCAGGCTAGAAGCTTGAAAAAGGTTCCTCACAGTTTGATTAGAAATTAGAGTCTAAAATATCATTTCATAAGGACTACAGGGGTTTAAAACCAGTATTAAAACTAGCATGACTGCCCCCCCCTAATGATTAAGACCATAAGTCAAAAAAGCTCCAGCACATGTAGTATTTCTGGATAAAATCATACAACAAGCAATGATTTGAAATCAGGATGTACTGTCTTTCATAATTTTAATTGTCACATCAAAAAGCCTTTGAATGATAGCAGTAAAATCAGCCTGACTCACTGAGTCACAGTGGAAAACATCTATTTATCTCAACTGAATTACATTTCATTTTTGTTTCAGGCTGAACATTTCTTTCCTTATGCTTTAACTGTATATGAAACTTCAGGTTAAATTTTAATTATTTCTAAAACTCATTAATTCAGGTCCCACTTCATCAAAAACATTCCTTGAATTTTAAAGCACATCTTGAATTCTTGGTACTTTGTTCTGTAGCAGCTTCTAGGTGCTGGAACTTACACACTTGAAAGAAGACAGGGTTAATCATAATGATACTCTGGTTCTTGCCTTTAAGTAGCTCTTTGTTAATTTAGACAACCCTGGGACACTAGGTTATAATGAACAGAAATTACATCCAAAAAGCACAGTGCCATACAAGCTCATAAGGCTTTCATAAATAACATAAGCAACTATTGCAGACTTACTCTTTTATCTAATTAATGGGCTATGCGTGCCTGGAATGACTAGCCTTCTACATTTTCTTTCTGTTAGTTTTCTAATATGATATATGAGATGAAAATATATTGCATATCTTATTATGACTGTTTTGCCTGTGGGAAAAAAAAGTAATTGCATGCACTTTGATCAAACTTATCAAGTAAGTAGAAATGAAAGACATTTGTAGCACAGGAAAGTTCCAAAACTAAGCAACCATTTCAATGCATGTTTCTCTTCTTTTCTTTAAGAGCAACCAGTAGTAACAACAGAAATGCTCTTCATTCCTTTTAAGCCATCAAGAAGACAAAGAGTGTTCTAGTGGCTTAGTCTATAACTTGCTGATCAGATAATCTTAGTTTAATTCTTTTCTGTGCTATGGGTTCTCTCTGTTGCTGGGTGTAAATTGTCTAGGTGTTTAAGAGTGAGTACATGCAGATTTTGACCTTTAACTGCTTTGGGAATAAGGCGCATGACAACTCTCTAGTCTGTTCAGTAACACAGTTCCCCGAAGTCTTTGACATAAAGGAACGCTGCTCAGCTCAGCCCCTCACCCAGCCTTTCTGTGTGGGAATGCACATCGCAAGGTCTATCTAATATCCTGCAGGCAATAAAAGCCTTCTCTGCCTTCACTCAGATAACTCGAAGATGTGCTGCTGGTTTTGTATGGCACAGTGTTTAAACCGCACCACAGAGAAGGACTTCCCTGCATCAGCTAAGTACTGCAGCAGTTACTCTTAAGTGGTTGTTGGAGAGATGGGTGCATATGGCTAGCTTATGTCTGCCTTCACAAAACATCCCCTCAAATGTATGAGTCACAGTACTGCATATTTTCACAGCCTGAACACATTTTTTTAACAGCCAGCCTATACACATATTGGTATATATGTATGTATGTTTGTGTCTCTATGCGTGTGTATGTGTGACAAAATTCCAGAGCTTAAAACCAACCTACGAACGTTACTGAATGTGTGCTGTTGAAGTAAGTTCAACCCCCTTCTTTCTTAGACTTACAGATGTTCACTGAAACACCATTCATTCATTTCAGCAGCAACTTACAACTGATACCTGGTATGTTCTCAGGCAAAGAGGCAAAGTATTTCCCCTCATCTTCCTCTGTTCTACAAGCAAAGGAATTACCTTCTAATCTGAAATTTATGTTCATTAGAGAGGAGAGGAGACTGGGAGAAGGAGAACTCTATGTGGCAGGCAGGCAATCAGTGCTGTGCTGTGCACAACCACTGGTTGTGATCACTGGTATATTGAATAAAGTTCTCACGACTTTTCTGCAGTGATTATTGATTTGTTTCACCAGCTGGTTTATATCTGTCGCTTTATGCTTATACTATCATACATTCTTCTTTCAACCTTTTCATTTATGTTATTACAAGCAGGCTACTTCATTCGTAACATCCTGCAATTCTGTAACTCAGTATGAATCAGACTATGCCTCCACAGTCTTATTCAGAAGCTGTTATAACACTTTCACTCTGATTTCTCAGGGGTTTTGGATGCTTTGGATTGTAGTAATAGAGCAGAAATTAGGAGCACCTCAGTTTAAGCTTCTACGAGGAGACATTTGAGACAAGAATGTGTTTAATCTGATTTATTATAGATGCTTCTATAAGAATAAAATTAATCTTTCTCAGGAAATGGTTATTTATAACCAAAGGAAAAGATGGTTAATCAACTTGTAAATGAGTAAATTACTACACTTGTGCATCAACTTCATGTTGTATGTCTAAATTGAAACTGAATTACAAATTTATGTTTTCTATTCCCCAGATTGAACTTTATTCGACATCATTATGGTACTAGAGGTGTAGCAACCTTTCAAGAATAGTTTTGATGTGCATCACCATCTACCTAGTTGTAATATTTTCTTCTAAAAATATCTCACTGAAAGGAATATTGTCAGTTAGAAAGAGTAAATAAGAATCCAAATCTTCCTCTTCTCTGTAAACCTCAGAGGTTCCCTTGCCTTGTTTGATTAACAATTCTATCAGATAAATTCCTAATCTTCATGCTTATGCTAATATTTAATATTTTTAATATATTTTTTTTAATTTTTTAAGATTTGAAATCCCTGAAAGGCTTTTCTTTTGTTCTGCCCCCATACCTCCTTCCTATTAGGTGCACTTTGCTCTTACAAATCTTCAATAAACATTTTAGAAATTACTGAAGATAGATATATTTTGGTAATAACATTTGTTCATATAACTTTTTTTTTTCATGAAGAAACACAAAACAGATATTGAAAAAAGATTACAAATCAAATACCTTAATCGCATATATCCATTCTATAAGCACCTTTGATAGAAAAATTGTGTCAGGATTTAGATTTAGAGTTGCTTTAAATTAGTGCATTTTTTCTTAATGTTAGCTGGTCTTGAATGTTAGAGATATTACTTCTGTTTCTAAAAAGTAGGCAATAGTGAATTTCAAAGCTAAATGAAATTAATAAAAATTTCACTTTAGTGAAGTTTTGGTGAAATTATATTATTTGGTGACATGTTCTTGATTCCTGTAGTATTGTGATTCTTGATTCTTGTGATATAAGTGAAGGTAGCTCTAAGATACTCTCTGTTGAGCTCAAAGTACTCTCCTTTATTTCCTAATCAACAAAGTAAATACTGGTGTGATTTTGCTAACATGTGGTTAATCCTAGAAACATTTTATTTGCGTTTTTTCTGGGTATCTCAGAACCAGTTGTCCCAGAAGTGCTTCAAAGTTGCTAGGTCAGGACAACTATCCCAGCCACAGTTTGAATCCACATAAAGAAAAAAACTACCTTTATACAAGATCTTGTCTCTCTGTTTTGGTTTCTATGAAGATAAAACCCAGCCATGTAGAACTAATAAGAATGTTCTTTACTCAAATAAGGCCTTAAATTAGATTACAAGCTATGCAGGAACATGAGTCAAGGTTCAAAAAAATCCCTCCCCTACACACCAACCCCTAGCTGCAGTACATTCAAGACTTTTGGTTGATTGGTTATTGGTTTGGTTTAGTTTTTTTATTCTTCTCAAACCCTGTGGCTTTATGTTGTCCCTTATTTATCACCACTTAACAGCAGGGAGGTTATTTATGAGTGTGTGGACTGTCTGAACCTTTCACTGCTAGGACATGCAAAGACAATATCTTTTATTCTGCAATAGCTTAGGCACTTTTTACTTGTTATATAAATTGTTAAGTACTTGAATATACCTTGCATACTAAGCATCATCTGTATGTGTGTAGATGTAAAGATATTTTTCATATGTACTCCATGTTGTCACACGAAGAGATGCAAAACTGTACAAACTATGCAATTGTTAGGTTCTTTTTGCTGTTGTCTAATCAAATTATGAGCTAAGAAATCATATTATTAAAGAAGCTAGTTCTTGCAGAACTGAGCAGCAAATAAATGTGGATGAAGGGGAAATACTGTATTCATTCTCACAAAAAAAGGTAAACTTCATTTGATGCTATTCAATGTCTATAATAATTACTCTGCCAAAATTAGATAAATCCATATGTTCAAAAGCACAAAAGAGTATTAGTGTAACCTTTTCTGTTCATTCTATTATGTAGGAGTAAAACGTCTGAATTCTAGCGCTAAACTGAATTTATTAGTTTACATTCCTTAATTGACCTATTTAATATATTAAATTTTGATAAATTCTCCATTCTACTTTTTCTCAATGAAAACTCTTGTCACCTGTAGACAAAATGAGAAACAGTTGGAATCAAAACATAAATGGAGAAAAGAAAATAAAGTAAAACTCTGTGGTAAAATTGCTTTCAGTTCTCTTCCTTTCTCTCTACAACTTGTATATAAGGAGATGAAAATGAATTCAGGAAATATACTGCTTTGTTACAATAGCTAAGTGCTCTTCTCCTTTCTTTGCCTTTCTAGTATGCTCTTCTCAGCTCCCTTGCCTCCTTGCCTTGGTGCTGTTTGATTTTTTTTTTCCCTCTATATTCAGATTTTCATTCTACATGCTAAAAATTGCAATACTTTTCAGGAATTTACACGGAAGGAATATCTGGTAAAATACAAGACAGTATCTCAATTTTTTGTAAGTTTCTCATTTGTCTAGATAGTGTGAATTCTTCAAACAAACAAACAACCCACAAAAAGGTGACCAATTTGTGACTTTGATCTGTTATGACCTTATTAATTAGTCAAATCTGGTTTCGATTTTTATTTTTAAATCAAATCACTAAAGACAGTATAAGTCAGTTTTATCAGCACTGTTATTATTAACATCAGGGTTTACTGTCAGAAAATGCTTTAAAATAAGGCATATATTTCTGATCTTTCATTATATTTATGCTTTTTAATGTAAACCTGAAATGTTAGGGCATGTACATTTTCTAGGTTTTTCTAGAATTTTATTTTTGCTTGTGTTGTGCTTGTGTTAACTAACTCCAAGTGATTATTATTTAAATTTCTCTTTTGATAAAACATATTGTAGGTGTCAGACTGATCTCTTTTTTAATTAAAAAAAATATTAATCCTGAACAATAGTAACTTTACTGCATCTATTTTTGAGGATTTTAGGATTTGTGAGGATAAAATTAGAACATTTTTAAAAATATAAAAAGGTATTTTTGTATTAGCAAACAAACATAAAATTAACAAGGATTTAAACAATGATATAAATATTAAGGATATAAAATTAACCTTCTCAGTAGGGGCACTATCTTCTATTGTTCTTAAGGAGCCTAGAGATAGCTTAAATGGCTATGGGAGCAAGTTCAAATTGTGGTGTTAAAAGGTATAATGTTTTTTGAAGTTTTTTTAAGACTCTAGGAAAACCCGGTGAATGGAAAGGATGGATTTCTCCCTTTCCTTACATAAATTCAGTGGTTTTACGTCACCCCATTAATCAAAAAGGTACATATCAAGGGGCAAAGATGGTGAAACATTAAAAGGTAAAAGGGAATAAAACCCATGACACTTATGTGTTCCTGGAAATTAGTTTTAAATACATAATGATTATTTATTATCCTCATAACTAGGTCTGCTAAAAAAATTCATTTATACTTTTTGAAAATAAACAAACAAACAAAAATTATTCTGACCTTTAAAACAACAAAAAATGTGGTTTAATTTCAGGAATTTAGGAAAGTGTCTGAAGCTACTTTATGTGCCTGTTTATACTCCTAATAACATATAAAAATACATTTTCCTAACACTCTAGAATCCAAGGTTTCTAGTTGATAGTGATTTAGGCAAAAATTAATCAGGTTATGGTGGTTTATTCTGTTGTTCTTCTTTTGCTTTTTAAACTTTTTTTTTAAAGCACTAGATATGACTTATCTGCTTCCTTAGGAAGCGAAATATATTGGCAAATTATTTCTTAAAAGTACTTTCCAATTCCTATTAACTTTAATAGCTAGATTTCTATGTACTTTAATGATAAGAGGTCATGTCTAATAACGATTTTGATAGGTATATGCCCAAGAACCAAGTTAGTTAAAACTGATTTACTGTCTTTTAATGTCTCAACTTTTTGAAAAATCTCAGGAAAATTATCTCCTGTCCTTCAGAGGCTTATATAGTTTCCAGAAGGAGGCACATGCCTGTTTGCCAGATTGAAATGCTAGACAGTTTGAACTGTTTCATCTCTAAGATGGAATTCACCTAGCAGAAGAATGTAGTTGTGCAATATATGGGTTGTCAAGTTGACCATAAAGTGTGGTATTATGGTTAAGAATGTCAGCTATGAGGCTGTTATTCCTCCTCTTCATTTAATCTGTCACTGAAAAATCTACATAAACATTTCATAAGAAGTTTCAGTTAAGACTGAGAACGTGGCAGGCATTCACTTTACTAGATCTAAGAAATTTCCTTAAGTTTAAACCTAAGCAGAATATATAACTATGCAGGGGAAAAAAAAGAATGATTCTGTGATATATTCTGAAAATAACCTCTTCATAAATTAAAGTAAGAGAAATCAAGAATTTTTACTGTCTAATTCCACAGAACCCCTCAAAGAAACTTATCTATCTTACTGGTTAAGACAGCAACTGAGGTGATGGGGATGTGTGTGCAGAGGAACAAGTGAAGGGAATAGAAAGATGAGACAGGAGAACCTCAGTAACCAGTTAGCAGAGACCTTTGAATATATAGCAAGAAGCCTGAGTCCTGAGCCTAATTTTCTCCACTAGGGAAGAATCTCAAAATACAGGCTTTAGTCAATGCCATTCTGAAGATCAACTCACAGTCACCCTAGAAACTAAGTTTCAAAATGTGTTCAAACTGTATTTTCCTTGTCAGCTCAAACTCATTCAAATGACTATTCACTTTTCAGGTCATATTGCTATTTACATAATTGGCTGAAGCTAATATATACTAGTCAGAAATATTTTGATACACTGCATTTTCTTTCTTTATGACTCATGCTTCATGCCTTGATATTTATCATGGATTCAGCTGCACACTCTAACTGTTGAGTTTGTGCCTACTTTACTGATTAAACTGAATATTTTAGTAACAGAATTTACATATACCCTGATTGCCCTGTGCACTTTTTTTTTCCCCTTCATAAAAAAAATGCAAAGGGTGTTACTTTCATAGCTTTCTATGATGTATGATCTGTCTGTCTCCCTGATTTTCACGTGATTAAAGCTTGTTCAAACTATTTACAGACCTTTTTCATTTGCCAGGACTCAGATACTGTGTATTTAATTCCAAAATTTAGACCCTTTAGGAAAAAGCTGAAATTAATAGTTCTCTTAAAAGTAAACAGGCAAGTTCCCTACTGTGATGAAAGAAGAGTGATGTTTGTGAAAACCTGTATACCATCTACTGATGCGCAGACACAAGATCTATGCTGCTGGGAATCATATTCTCCACAGTTTGGGAAGACTAAAGACAATATTGTGGATGTGATAGGAATATGGTCTTGGCTGTTATGTAAAGCAAGCATTGCATTCCTGTTATAAATCTATATTTTGATGTTCATTACTGATTTCACAGTGAAGACTATGAAAGCAGGTCACTGTTTGGAATATGAAGTTATTTCTTTTTCCTGATAGCTTTAAATTAATTTCTTTTTTCACTTCCACCCTTTATGTTCTCCAGTGTGTCTATGAACATGTACATGCTTTTGATCTTATTCATTACTCCATAGGAAAGTAAGTTATTGAGCATAAATACTCAAATTAGGATTACTTTCTTGCTTGGCTGTATTTATACCTACAGGATAATGCAAATGAGTCAGAAAAGATAGTCCTACATCATTGTCTGGATATACAGCAGGGTGCTGAGTAGTCCTAGGGCACAAGGGAGTGTTTCTTTTGGGGGGGTAAGAGTCTGAATCCATTATCGCTGAGGATTCTCCAGAACTAAGACCTATTTGCTGGGCTACAACATGGTATCACTCCCACAAGAAACCCCTGGCCCTGGTTTTTATTTCACAGAAGAGGCATAGCCTCAGTGGACTCATACATGAAGTTGTCAATCCTGAACCAAAAATGGTCTTAAGTGTAAGTAAGTGGTTATGTGTTACATTTAGCCAAGATGGCAGCATTACTGAACATTTGTTTAAGATTACTTCAGTAATTTAGTAAGACTGCATTTAGCCTATAATAAAACTACTCCCTATGTTTTATGTATCTTAGTTTAAAGCAAAGGAACCAAATGGAAGACATGGGAGTAATCTTTCTGATTCACAGTCAGTCTTTGGGGATAAGTTTTCACGTAATATTTTTCCTTCCCAGAACAGAGCATTCATTTGAATGTCAGTGTTCTGTAGCTATGAATACACTTGGAACATACAGATTGTATGTATGACCACAGACCTGATTTACAGCTTCTCTTTCTACACAGATTCCAGGTATCAGGTGTAGACCAAAATGTTATTATTCATGCATTAACGTGAAGTTGATTAGTTATTTTCTTAGCAGGTATCAATAAGCAAGCTTTCAAGTCTTTGTCTTTTGTATGAATGTGAATAATTAGAAGACAATGCTTTAGAAACAGTTTATTAAAAATCATGCAAACAGTGCCCACATCAGGACTACAGTATTAAGTCCGATTCAGGAAGTTACGAACCAGGAAGGCTTATAAGCAAGCTAATATTAGCTAATAAAGCCTCAGCAGCTACCCTTTGTTGGAAAATCAAAGTGCACACTTCAATCAGCACATTATGAAAAAGTTAAAATTTTACTCTATGCAGTTGAATTGGAAAAAAATATTTTTTGATTAAAAGCACCTGTCTGTCCTATAAATTCATTGTAAAGAGGAAGCCAGTAAACAAACAGTGAAAAGTGGATTGAAAACTAGCTAAATGGTTGGGACCAGAGGGTCAGCAGCAGCAGCAGCACAAAATCTACTTGGAGGCCAGCAACTAGAACCCCGGGGGAAAAAACTGAGTCCAGTCGTGTTTAACCTCTTCATTAATGAACTGGATGATGGGGTAGAATGTACCCCCAGACAATTTGCAGACAAAATTGAGAGGAGTGGCTGGTAAACCAGAGGGTTGTGCTGCTATCGAAAGGGACATGGACAGGCTGGAGAAATGGGCCAACAGGAATCTCATGAAGTTCAACAAGCAGAAGTGCAAAGTCTCGCACCTGGGGATGAACAACTCCATGCTCCAATACATGCTGAAGGCCATCCAGCTAGAAAACAACTTGGCAAAAAGGGACCTGAAAGTCCCAGTGGACACCAGTAGGCAGGATGAGGGAGATGATTTTTCCTCTACATTTAGTGCTGGTGAGGCTACACCTGGAGTGCTGTGTCCAGTTCTGGGCTGCTCAGAGAGATATGGATGTACTGGAGAGAGTTCAGCAAAGGGCCATAAAGATGATGAAGGGACTAGAGCATCTCTCTTATGAGGAAAGGGTGAGAGGGCTGGGACTGTCCAGCCTGGAGAAGAGAAAGTTCAGGGGTGATCTTATCACTGTACATAAATACCTGAAGGGAGGGTGCAAAGAAGATGGACACAAGTTTTTCAGGAGTGCCCAGTGACAGGAGAAGAGACGATGGGAACAAACTGAAACACAGGAGGTTCCCTCGGAACAGCAGGAAACACTTTTTTTTACTGTGAGGGTGACCAAGCACTGGAATAGGTTTCCCAGGAAGGTTGTGGAGTCGCCCTTCTTGGACACAATAAAAAAACACCATCTAGACACAGTCCTGGACAACTGGCTCTTAGTGTCCTTGCGTGAGCAGGGGGGCTGGGCCAGATGACCTGCAGAGGTTCCTTTCCAACTTCAACCATTCTGTCATTCTGTGACAAGCATTCACTAATAAAATATAAATAAAATCGTGTTATAATATCTAATATTGACATTATAAATGATTAAACAGAGAGCAAGCTAGGTTGACAGAAAGAAATCATATGCACCTTGGCTAGGTATACATGATAACTCATTACTTGGTAATTGCCTAACTTCACTGTAATTAGGTGAAATATACTTGAAAAATTACATTATTATTGAAATTTAATTTCTTAAGAAATAAAAGTAATCTTTATTACAAAGGGGAGGGGTTAAACACTAAAGTAGGAAGAGGAATCTAGCATTGGTATCCTTGAGAATCCATTATAACTATAGTATTTTTAGGGTATTTAAAGCCCTACAAATGTCATAGTATGGAATGGCCCCAAAAGACACTAAAGGAAATAACTTATACTGAAGTAATTCCTACAGACTTTGATCATACAGTCTAATTTCTGATTCATACAGCAGTACATCCCAAGATTCTAATCACCTTATCTTTTCATGTTAAAGGTCCTAACTGAGATATGCATTTAGGTTTTCTACCAGTAGGGACATAGGAGGAGAAAGTAGTTTAGGGAAGACAAAGAAGATGGACAGAGAAAGACAGAGTCTTTGGGGGGGTCCCAATCCACCTGGAGTTTGGAGATATTGAAGCACAAGCCTATATTTGAAAGCCTCAAAGATCTCATAATGTCCTACTTAGCACATAAAGTGGCAGATATTCAATTAACAGGGCTTTCAGTTGTTACTTGAGCATGCTGTGCACATTATGCCATGACAAATCAGTGAGATATAGGTAGTGTGCAGAGTATTAAGAGCCTCTGCATTATTTTCGTTAAGACGTAAGTAGGTCTCATTTTTCTATATCTATCTTTTTTTTTTAATTCTATTTTATTATTATTTTTCATGGCTGAGGAGATAATTCCATGCCTAGAAAAAGGAAATGAGAGGTTGGCATTATTCAGATATGTATGTCTGTATTGGTACAAAAGAACTACAAAAATCTGAACATTAGATTGGAGTTGCTTTAACAGTACAATGAAAGATGAATGACTGTATATCAAGTTTTAATGAATACCTGACTGAGGAAGCATATGAAAACAGCATGAGCAAAATTTAGAACACAGAATAATCTCAATAGGATATTTGTGATAAAAACTCTGCTGCTCAGAAATGAGACAAAGATGAAGTCTCATACTCATCAGAACACAATACTGCCAATATGGACATCAAATCTTTTGTTTTTCAATTCCAACCCATAAAACTTTACATTCCAGTTGAGTAATAAAACCAGACTTGTTTTGAAAAGCTCTCCTATGTCTCATCATAAATCTGCTGCTTGTATAGGTCCCAAAGTAGCAAAGTTTGTAATAAAAGTTTTAAGTACTTTTGGAATTGCTATTATAACCACAGTGAGAAACACTGATGTACAGATGAAAGCCCACTTTCTGAACAAGGGAGATGGATCAATTTCCACTGCTCAGAGGTACAGTTAAGTTTTGATTAACTTGAGGCAGAATTTTACCCCAGAAATATTGTATAGTCTGCTTAGGAGACTATTCAATCTTTACAACACCAGGAAGACAGCTGGGGAAAGAATAATCTGTTTATTAAAATCTGAATATGTTTAAACATTTTAATTATATGCTAATATCTTCATTTTAATAACATTTTTTCATATATAATGAAATTATGTTACCTACTTGAAAAATGAAATTACATAAACATTAAGTTTCTTAAATGTGTAACAAAATGTAACAGTTTAAGGCAGGAAGGTAGGCCTAACATTTCAGTAAAATGTGATATAATTTTTAAACTATTGAAGTGAAAGAGTTACTTACCAAAGACGTAGAGGTTAGAGCACCACTTAAGAGAATCTTCTGGAATTTGGCACAAAACTTACAAGAACACAGTACACTACCTCATTTTGAGTTATCTTCCCCTGCTGTGTCAAGGAGGGAAAAAAAACACCAGACCACATGACACTGCTAAGCTCAATCTGTAAACTGGACAAAAAGATGTATGGGCTGGGACAGGAAAAACTTGCACTCTCACACATAGGTGCACACACACTGGTACAGTTAACAGAGACATTCCCCGGCCACCAAACTAGCGAGTTGGTACAGCCCAGCCTGCTGCAACAGGGCTCTCGCTCCACGTAGTTTCTGTGTAAGTCTCCGGGCAGGGCTTGCCACCAACACCTTGGGTGTTGACACAGTATGACCTCTTGATCCATAGCCCATACCAAGGCTCACCAAACTCAGTTCTTGTTTGCATAGCCATGTCAGCCGCAGCTCGTTACACTCGGTTACTCAATTCCTGATCAAGGCAAGGCTGTGATGGTCCTGTGACACAGCACAATGTTGAATAGTAATGCAAAGGGAGTATTTCTATACACAAAATCCTCTGTGCTACTTACATGCTTCCAGATTTTGTATTTCAGTCCACCCAAATGAAATAGCAGTGCAGAGATCATAGGCATTTTAGTCAAAACATTGGCTATGCCTACGCTTTCAGTAAAATTAATTACTCATATGCTCAGTCCAACTAATATGAAATTACCTATGTCTAAGATTTTAAATTCTCAAGCCCATAGAAGTTTGGGTGGGTATTTGCAAATTGTCTATTGGAAGTAGGCCATGGGTTATGCCAAGTCTTAGACCAAGCTTGGAATTCGTTTGGGAAAGTGTTAACTGGCACATGACATTTTTATATGAGAAACTATTTTAACATTTTAGCCATATAAATAACCATTTCCAGTGACACTCTCAATACGAACATTCCCTATCACTTTAAATTCATTAGTACAGAAGTAGACCCTGCATAAGTACATACACGAAGAATCAGAGACCTGGAAAAGTATGTAAGTGGCAGGGATCAGATAGAATGAGCTGTGGCAATCATCTGAAAGGCACTCCGTGTGGTAGATTCATTCTAGCCGTCCTTCTAAGAATCCATCTAGAATGAAAGACAGAGAGCTGAGTAACTGTTCAACTCTGGATACAGGTTAATGCTCTTTTAGCTTTACTAACAAAGGAAGATGTTCCACAGAATATTTAATCCACCACCATGGATTTATGGACTCAGACATGGATTAAATAAGTTCTCATACTGTATGACTTGAAGGATAACTATTGTCTGACTGATTTGAAGATAGATTTGGGGCTTTGTTACAGCTAGTATGAAGCATAGCTGCATTTACCTACTTCCAGGAGAGTGAGGCAGGCTTGTGAAGAGGGGATAGAATCTTCATCACTCTTGTAAAGACCATACTGTGTTCACTGAGCACAATGTGTGTGCTGTAGGCTGCAGCTTTCCTTTCCACCAGATATTTAAGAGACTACTTAGATACTATTCCAATGCCTAGATTATTTTTTTCTAGCTGAGAAGACATTAAATATCAATTTACAACTATATTCTGCAGTGATTAGAAGCAAACTGAGAATGCTTATCTGCACTGAGAATGTACTGTTGAACAATGAAGAGTATGGGTGATACAGATTACATGCTATGGTTATGCTGCAGACACTGAAACACCAGTTCTGAATGAAAGCTAGAGGGGAATCTGTGTGTTCAATACCATGATTAAACAATTTTTGAAGGCAAAAAAAACCCACAGTAACAACAAAGAAGCCTGCATGAGAAATCCCAAGGCTTTTACTCTCCATGTATTTTGAAGTTCTCCACAATAACCAAGATACTATTTATGTTTTCTGTATTGTGTTTAATTTAATAGGAAACAGTGTGATAGACTTCACTTGAAAGTTATCTTAAAAATACACAAAGATATAACAGAAATCTGGTTTATCCTTCAGCAAGGACTTAAGCTAAAATGCATCATGAAATACAATGCTTTAGTTTCACATAATGTCATCTCAGCATCTTTCTTTCCTCCTATGTGCCTTGCACCTGTTTCTCCTGTGTACTCATGAATCTGCTGCTCCAGCACAGTATAGTTTATTCTTTAAAAATCTGTTGAGATCACCAGTTTAGGAAGCTGAGGAAATAGTAATGGATCTTTAAAAAATATTTAGATTCATTAGATGCTGTACTTCAGGTAGATTTTTTATGATGGTGCACAGTAGGATAAAAATGCACAGATTCTTTTTTTCCTTGTAATCTTCATTCACGGACTAGCTGCAGTTGAAGCCTTCTTCATCCTCAGAATTCCCCACCAGTGTCCTCTGAGGAATGTTCAGTCCCCAAGGACTGAAAGGTCCTTGGGTCCTGAAGGACCTTCATCCTGAAGGCCCCATAGGGTCATTGAGAAACTTTTGAGGCATAAAGCTTCCTAGAGATCTGAAGGGAGGGCAATGTGATTTTATAATCTGAGCAGTACAGTGGCTAAAAGTAATAACACAGTGCTTGGTCAGCCTTTTACACTCAAACAAGCTGCAGGAGCAGGTGTTTCAGGGTCTCAGAACTGCAAAAGCCAGATTTCTTAAAACCTTATTTGCTGAATCTGCCTTTTCTACTGTAAGATTAATTGGTTCAACTAAACAGAGAAACAGTGCATGGTGCATCATGAACCATGTTACAGCTTGTTTGAAAGTTAATAAATACAGATTTTAAACTAAACAGAATTGTTATGCTGAATAATTTATGTATTTCTAGTGTCAGTAAAATGAAGAAACAGACTGTCCTCACTACACTGACAGAGTGAAAGCACTTAGTGGGCAGTGGGATTGAGTGCACTCTCAGCAAGTTTGCAAACGACAGCAAGCTGTGCGGTGTGGTTAACATGCCGGAAAGGAGGAATGCCATCCAGAGGGACTTTGACACGCTAGAGCGGTGGGCCTGTGTGAACCTCATGAAGTTCAACAAGGCCAAGTGCAAGGTCCTGCACATGGGTCAGGGCAATCCCAAGCACAATTACAGGCTGGGCAATGAGTAGATTGAAAGCAGCCCTGAGGAGAAGGACTTGGGGGTGTTAGTGGATGAAAAACTGAATATGAGCCAGCAGTGTGTGCTCACAACCCAGCATTCTTACAGGAAAGATGGGGAGAAATTCTTTAGTAAGGATTGTAGTCATAGGATGAGGGGTAATGGTTTTAAAATGAAGGAGGCTAGATTTAGGTTAGATATTAGGAAGAAATTCTGTACTCTGAGGGTGGTGAGGCACTGGAGCAGGTTGCCCAGAGAGGCTGTGGATGCCCCATCCCTGGCAGTGTTCAGGGCCAGGCTGGATGGGGCTTGGAGCAACCTGGTCTAGTGGAAGGTGTCATTGCCCATGGCAGGGGGATTGGACTAGCTGATCTTTAAGGTCCCTTCCAACCCAAACCATCCTTTGATTCTATGATTCTAAAGATTTCCAAAGCTAAATTGACACAAATATTGCTATTAACTGAAAAATCCATATTTACTGTGTGAGTCTTATCAAAACTAGTTAGTAACAGTTATTTCATATTTAGCCTCTTTTTCTTCCAGAGAATATTGTTCTTGCTAAAGTGTAACTACCAATGTGCTAGAAAAGCTGTGTATACTAAATTGGAGAGATATGGATTTGATGGATGGACTGTTCAATCGGTGAGGAATTGGCTGGATAGTCACATCCAGAGGGCAGTGGTCAACAACTCAATGTCCAGATGGAGATTGGTAACAAGTCGTGTCCCTAAGGGGTCTGTATAGGGACCAGTACTTTTAATATCTTCGTCGATGATGCAGTAGGATCAAGTGCACCCTCAGCGAGTTTGCAGGTGACACCAAGCTGAGTAGTGCGGTTGACACGGCTGAGGGATGGGATGCCATCCAGAGGGACCTGGACAAGCTCAAGAAGTGGGTGCATGTGAATTTCATGAGGTTCATCAAGGCCAAAGGCAAGGTCCTGATCCGGGCAATGCCCCAGTATCAATACAGGCTGGGGGATGAAGGAATTGAAAGCAGCCCTGTGGAGAAGGACTTAGGGGTACTGGTGGATGAAAAGCTGGACATGAGGCAGCATTGTGCGCTCACAGCCCAGAAAGCCAACTGTATCCTGGGCTGCATCAAAAGAAGCATGGCCAGCAGGTCAAGGGAGGTGATTCTCCCCCTCTACTCTGCTCTGGTGAGAGCCCACCTGGAGTGCTGCATCCAGCTCTGTGGTCCTCAGCACAGGAAAGACATGGAGGAGACATGGAAAGACATGTGAGTCAAGAGTAGGGCCACAGAAATGATTAGAGGGGTGTAGCACCTTTCCTGTGAGGACAACCTGAGAGAGTTGAGGTTGTTCACCCTGGAGAATAGAAGGCTTCAGGGAGATGCTATTGAAGTGTTTCGGTACCTAAAAGGGACTTGAGGACAGTCATTTTAGCAGGGCATGTAGTGATAGGACAAGGGGCAATGGTTTTAAACTAAAAAAGGGCAGATTTAGGCTAGATATAAGGAAGAAATTTTTACAATGAGGGTGGTGAACCACTGGCACAGGTTGCCCAGAGAGGTGGTAGATGCCCCATCCCTGGAAACATTCAAGTTCAGGTTGGACAGGGATCTGAGCAACATGATCTAGTTGAAGATGTCCCTGCCCATTGCAGGGGGGAGATGGACCAGATGACCTTCAAAGGTCTCCCAACCCAAACCATTCTATGATTCTATGATACAGTATATGATACTTTGAGATTATGCTTCAGCAGTGGCTTCATACAGGCAGTAGCATGGACTGCTTTGAATATTAAGCAGTAATGGAAGGTAAGTGATAAGTGATTACTACTAGCTGCTCCATGACAAAGGTCTTTGATCTTTTATGCTTCTTAACCAAACAAAATATGTGTCAGAGAGATACAGCAGAGCTTGTTATGACTGTATTGGCTTGTTCAAACACTAGATGCAAATTACAAATTCGTGGCAAAGTGGTGCATGTTCAGTGGGGAAGAGTCCTTTGGCTATAGCTGAGATAGTTGCTTAGACACTTTTAAATTCTGAAAAGAAATTGCAAGCCTTACTGGAAGTACTTCAGTTAAAAGTGAGCCTGCATGTATAGGTATGTTTTTCACTGTGAGGCATACAATATAGAGAATTCAAAATGCAAATTTTCTATAAAACTGTAACAAAACAATTAAAAATCTCCAACTCCAGTCATTCTTCAAGCTGATTGAAATGCCTTTAAGGTAGAAAAAAAAGCTCAGAAAAGTTCAAAAAAACCACTTTTGATATTTGCATCCTTTCCCTCCTCAAGGTAAATCCAATTTCTAATAAACTAAATAATAACAGATATTTTGATAAATACTGTAGTGATACAGAGTGAAAAACAAGTGCTAAAACTACCACTTGATAAAATTATTAAGAAATTTATCTCAGTAGTAAGTTTTCTCTATTCAATTCAGCTGTTATTTCTCTATTCAACAAATACCTTTCCCTCAAATAACTTATCGATTGACAATATAAGTAAGATTGACTAAAAGACATTGAATTAGAAAAGGTGTTGTACTCTGCTCATGAAAAAAAAAAAGAAACTACTTAAGGTTTCACAAAACATCCTATTAACTTGGCTTGAAGGAACATTTCCATTTCTACTGAATGTCCACTTACTAGGCTTGTTGACAGATATGCAAACAAAATCTTCAAATCTATTTTGACATGAGGGATGCAAGGGAAAGACAAGGAAAATGGTATATTACATATAAGAAGGGGCTGCTTTGCAGCTTTTTTCACTAGAGTAAATCAGTAATTTCTTGTATTTTTCACAGAACATCAACCTTAAGGGTGTTTTAATATGAGAACTCCATGGTCAGGTTTAATGAATGATGCAAATCAGTTTAATACTTTTTCTGCCCCAGAAGGCTGCAGTTTTGTAAATCTGAGGTCTTAAAACACTGTAACACAACGGTTCACATAATCACAGAAAAATGTAGGCTGAAAGAGATATCTGACGGTCACTTAGTCCAACTTTCTGCTCAGTTGTAGGTCTGCCCTGAAGATGATACCAGATTGTTCAGGGCTTTATCCAATTAATTTTGTAGGATTGAGATTCCACATCCTCTTTGAAGAACTTGTTTCAATGCTTAGCCACTCTCATTGTGAAGAATTGCTTCCTTTTACTGCCTCTTGTGATTTTCTGTGCTGCAGCTTGTGACTGTGCCCCTCCCCTCCCCTCCCCTTCCCTTTTTTCTTTTCTTTTCTTTTTTTTCCTCTCCAGGCTAAACTAATCCACTTATTTTAGCCTCTTTTGTACTTGCTTTAACCACCTTAATGGCCCTGTGCCTGGTCCCTTTGTCTCTCTTTAGTATGGGGGAAACCAAAACTGGCCACAGTAATTCAGATGTGGACTCCGAAGTGCCTGGCAGATGGGAATACTGACTTCACCCCATTCACGGCCTGTATGCATGGCTATGCTCATGAAGGGCAACATATCAACATGACTATTCGATCTGTGGGTCTGTAAGCACTTTCTGCATGCTATGTTTATAAACCAAGCCAGCAACAAGAGTTACAGAGTGAAGGATTTTCTCTGTTTTCAGTGCTATATTCATTATTTCAACAGAGAGGTTGGTATAAATTCTTGCATAAAGCTATCTCTCCCTTTTCTCTAAAATACTGTGAACTAGTTTAACAATCTGGCTTTAACTCAGATACAAAAAGTTATTTTATCCCTACAAAGGTCAAGAACTACAAGGGATGCAGCATTTAATTTTTGAGTGACAGTATTAAGCAGTATATTATAGTGTGTTGAAAAGAAGAATCAGAAGGCTAACAGCTTTACTTCTAAAAGCAATTACTTCATTTAGTGTTTTAAAATCAAAGGTCAACAAGATCTCTGTGCATTCAAGCATTTTCTTTTTAGTGAATGTTATAAGTTTGAAAACAAAAAGATGAAAACAAACTTAAAAAAAAAATTGAAGTGCTAGAATTTCACAGTAGAGTACAAACCTCACAAAATGTATTCAAACAAAGGCTGTCACATTGGAAAAAATAATGCTAGCTCTCCCCATCTCTTTCAACAACACTTGAACATTATGTACCTTTTAGAAATGTTTATCTATAATACTGTGGGTGCCATTTATCATAATGTGATGTGTCTTCCAAATAAGAATGAACCTCTGCAGAAAAAGCTCACATTATGTATTGATGCCACATTAGGAGGCCCTGTCTCCAAGCTGTCAGGAAAACTAATAAAACAGCTAATACAGTACACTTTCAGAAATATTGGCTTTGAGTACAAATGTTAAGGACACTTCAGCTTAGTAAGTTAAAGAATTATCTTGTCACTAAAATAAGAAATTGAAGTAAATAATCATCTGCTCAATGTACATTAGAGTAGAAAAAATATTTATGCTCGAGTAAACTACAACAGGATTCCTTACATTCAAAGTTAAATTCAACAAATACACTACTTAACAGTTTTATAACTTTAACAGATGTTTTAAACTGAAGCAACAGCTTTAATAACATTACAGAATAACAGAAGTCCACTACTTGTGATACACTGAATAACCTAATTTCTCACTGAAGTCAGGAGGAGGTAATGACATTCAAAATATTTACATATTCCAGTTCTAATACAAATGTTGCAGCATGAACCCAAAGAAATAGATTATTTTTGTACTTACAGTCCCAGAAGTTTCATGCAAGTTCCACATACTTTTGTCTCACAGTTTGAATGAATGTTTATAAATCTTAATATAAAATTGCCTATTTGGTTCTGATTCTAGTTTAAAACCCCCTTTCCTTTAATTCTAAAGTTCACCTCTGCAATAATCATACAAAATCAGTCAATAATATTAATTCTTGGATCAGATTCACCAATACTCCACAGCAAATTTGTAATGGTTCAGCGCAAAGTCATAAAGCTGACTCATTAAGTTCCTGAGGATTCCCTATAGAGCTACTGTAATGGTGTATATTTTGGGTTTATGCCCAGAGAAGGTTCCCTCATAAAATGGAGTTAGTCAAAGATGTCTTCCTGCCAGAATAAACCTATGGGCTCTGACACAAGCACAAATAGAAGTAACCTTAAGGTAGGTAAAATCTACCTGGACTTGTGCAAAGCATTGGACACTGTCCCACATGACATTCTTGTCTCTAAATTGAAGACACATTGTCTGATGGATAGACTAGTGGGTGGATAAGGGATTGGTTGGATGGTCACACTCAAAGAGTTGCGGTCAGCGGATTGATGTGCAAGCGGAGGCCAGTGGCAAGTGGCATTCCTCAGTGGTCAGTAATAGGACCCACACTGTTTAACATCTTTGTTGGCAATATGAACAGTGGGATTGAGTGCACTCTCAGCAAGTTTGCCGATGACACCAAGCTGTGTGGTGTGGTCAACATGCTGGAAAGAAGGGATGCCATCCAGAGGGACTTTGACAGGCTTGAGAGTGGGCCTGTGTAAACTTCATGAAGTTCAACAAAGCCAAGTGCAAGGTCCTGCACATGGGTCAGGGCAATCCCAAGCACAAATAAAGGCTGGACAGAGAATGGATTGAGAACAGCCCTGAGAAGAAGGACTTGGGGGTGTTGATTGATGAGAAACTCAACATGACCTGGCAATGTGTATTTGCAGCATGGAAAGTCAATAGCATCCTGGGCTTCATCTAAGAAAGGCTGCATCTTGGCCAGCACATCAAGGGAGGTGATTTTTTTCCCCCCTCTGCTCTGGTGAGACCCCACCACCCACAGCAGTACTATGTTCAGCTCTGGGGCCCCCAACATAAGAAGGACATGGACCTGTTGGAGTGAGTCCAGAGGAGGGCCGTGAAGATGATCAGAGGGATGGAATACCTCTCGTATGAAGACAGACTGGGAGAGCTGGGCCTGTTCCGCTTGAAGAAGAGAAGGCTCCAGGGAGACCTTCTGGTACCTAAAGGGGGCTGACAACAAAGCTGGAGAGGGACTTTTTACAAGGGCATGTAGTGATAGGAATAGAGGTAATGGCTTTAAACTGAAAGAGGGTAGATTTCAATTAAATATTAGGAAGAAATTCTTTACTGTGGGTGTGGTGAGGCACTGGAACAGGTTGCCCAAAGAGGCTGTGGATGCCCCATCCCTGGCAGTGTTCAAGTAGTATGTTGGATGATGATGTATGTTGGATGGGGTTTTGAGGAACCTGGTGGTTCTAGTGGAAGGTGTCCCTGCCCATGGCAGGGGGGGTTGGAATGAGATGATCTTTAAGGTCCCTTCCAACCCAAACCATTCTATGATTATATTCATGACTGGACTGAACTGCAGCTAAATCTCACTTCTGAGAGATTGAGACAGTCATCCAGTTACCACTCGGGCCCAAGAAAACAAGGCTAGCAGATCTTGTCACATACGTAGATGTGATCATTTTATGTATTCTTTTAAATTATGTGGGAACTCAACATAATTGAAATGGTAAAACATACCTGCCACCATGAATCTAAGGTCTAATTTGTAATACAATACTTAGTAACATATCCAAAATGCTTATAACTCTTAATATTTCAATAGCTATTGTTAGTACTTTATCCTCAAAAATAAAAGATCAGTAAATGCATTATCTTAAAGAACAACCTTATTATTTTCTTTGAAACATACAGAAAAAGTGGCAAAGATATTATCACTTCTTCTGGCTTCATTGATTTACATTTTCACTTTGTAGATTTCAAAGAGTTTTTTACCTGCTTTCAATCCCTCTGTATTGTTCAACATTTCCATTAGCAGATCTGAGAACATTAGCCTGGTGAATTTTTTTCTTTTCTTTTCTTCCAGTGCTTTAATTTTTATATTACTTGTTTTTTTCCTGTCTCAGTTCATAACTTCCAAAGTTTATTAATCTTTGACAATATTTTTAGCATATTTTCTGGTTTATGAATCATTCAACTACTGGTCCTAACATTTTATATATATATATATACACACACATATATAAATATATCAATAAATGTATACTTATTTCTATTGGTTTGAATTGGATTTTAATTGTCATACATATGAGAGGACAGACTTACTCTGGCTATCTTCGTTTCTGTGGCATACCTAAGCTAAAACTTTAAATTCCACCTACAAAAATGAAGAAAGACAAACACTTCCACAAAATTAGTGTTTAACTTAAAAGTTAAATTGTTGAGGAATAACACTTATTAGAAGCAAAACTCAGTTTTTTTAAGTTTTGATAACCAGTCTCCCTTACAAAATTAACCTTGTAATTAATTTTCCCAATTTACAAATAATCTATATTTGACAAAGATTATTGCTTCTGAACTGGAACACTTTCTCTATTTTTGTCTTGTTTCCTTAATAGGGCAGTTCATGCAAGCTCCTTGCTCTCAGCTGGCACACTGAAAATTTCTTGTAAGTAACTAAAGATTTCATTGTTTTTTAAGTGTTGTTTGCAGTTGGTGACTGGTGCTTCTTTTTATGTTTTGGGTTTTTTTTCTCTTTTCCAGATGTTAAACTGTGTTTTGAATCAGCTCTCACTGGCCTGTACTTTGAATAAAAAGTTCTAATTACTGTGAATTTTAAAAACCCTTCTGGTGTGTCAGTTTCAAAACCATGAAGCACAGAAAAAGTGTTATCATCTTCCTTGTTTCTCATTCTTGTTCTTTTCTTTTTCAGAAGGGAAATGGTTTAGAAGAGGGGAAAATAGACTACTCATAGCTTCAGATGGTAGTATAGTTGATATGAAAACCCATGTGTATGGAAGAGATATATTGCCAAGTCAGATGTTTCGTTCTTAGAATACTGATAAAGTCTGCTGAAAATGTTGCAATATTATTGACAGCACTCTGTGGAACTGGAAAGTTCCACCAACTATGTAAACTCTTGTAGGCATATAGAGATTATCCTACTAGATCAAACCATTGAACTAATAGCCCAACAGTAACAGATGGTAGAAAACCTGAAGTGGACTAAAATCAAGCGAACATCCATGTAAATTTCCAAAATAAATTTATTCTTTAATCCTGAATAGTTTATTTCTGTACCTTGCCTACATTAACACAGCCAGGCTTTTTATTTTATTTGTTTCAGAAGAGATGGATATTACATGCTTGATACACAAATGCCTTACCCCAGAGCAGCAAAGGGCTCTGGGCTCAGCCTCTTGCTTTCCTCTTGAAGGACTGTGAACAGATAATTTTCTGGAGTTATGGCATGAGATGGAGAAAAGGGGAACAGTTGTCCTCTGGGACTAAATAATGAAATATGTTTTCCTCTGGAAAAACATATGATGTAGAAATATCTTGGCTAAATTGGTATGCTCACCAATCTAGTCTATCTGTCCTTTTTACATTTACTGTTTAGAAATATGGAACAAGCTTGGAGCTGCTGTGGCATGGTTTTTCACAGTACTGTGGCTGCTTTGTGATGTATCTTGTAATTATCATGTGCTTCATTAAGTTACATTAGTCACCTGTTTCTGAGCTGGTCTGTTGGTCTCTACTAAATAAGTAATTTCTCCATTTCTCCCTATAAAAACTAAACTGAACATGTATATTTCCATGACCTTGGAAATAAATCTGATATTTAATCAGAAATAACTAATCTTGAATTTGGTAAGACTTGTAGATTGTACAAGGGGCAAAACCCCTCTGTTTGTTCAAAAGTAAACGGTTCTATCTGACAGTGATTAAGACAATACCTTTCCCTTTTTACTCTCCTGCAGTAGTGATATACTCTTATTAACTGTTAGTTAGCAGTGGTTTTATTCTGAAATTGATGGGACTCAGAGGTCCCTTCTGTCTTTGGTAATGTTATTTCATAATTATTCAACCAAAGTTGGTTTTTTTTGCAGTGTCATCTAAAATAACAGTAAGCAATTTATGACCCACGTTACTTGTGATCTATATGCTTTCTTTGGTGGGAAGTTTGGCAGGGAGAAATAGGTTCTCCAGTGCAAGGCAATGAATCTGCTGGTAGAGTCAGTCTGTTCCCATCCTTTATAGATGCTCTGCAGACTATCCTAATCATGCTGGCCTAGGATCCTTTTTATTTTCACATCATGCATAAACCTTAAGGCAATCTGCAGATACCCTGCTCTCTGAAGTAAAATGCTTCCTGCTAGTCATTCTGGTGGTCTTCCTTCAAGTAGTAGTGGATTTGTTATTGTGTTTTCCAATCAGTATTTATAGACTGCCAGGCACCCTCTCAAGAATTACAATGATTTTCAGGGAAGCTAAAGTTTGAGTTGATCATGCTTTGTAGTGACATTTAAACTTTGTTTTTTTAAACTGTCTTCAAAGAAAGGAGGGAATTAAGTCAGTTTGCTTTTTTTTAACTCATAAATATCACTTAGATACCCACATCCTGTAGTTCAAGGAAAAGCAGCAGGTATTTTGAAGACATTGTGCCTTTGACTAAAGGAACAATCAGAAGTTGGCTGAAACTGCCTCACTGGGAATTTCAACACGTGGAGACCTGGGCTGCCTTGCAAATATGAAACTAGCTAACATTTATCATGCTATGTTTCATCCTAGTTTCATTTGTTGTATTTCAGCATTATACTTCACTGTAGAGGATTTGGAGCTATAATGTGCAATATTTTGAAATTATTTGGGAAGCAGGGATTTTACAGTAAAAACGTGTTTCATTCTGTCACACAGTGTATACACAATATGAAAATGTGAAGTACTTTTATGCTGAAAAAACAGTGGAGTATTTTCTGCCTCTCAGGCATACATTGGTTTTCCAGGTAAAGCAGAGCCTTAGGCTGCCTTCAAGGAATATTTGCCTCAGGCATTTCTCATGTTATTCTCTGCTCTTTGACAGTGAGCAGTACAATGCCTGTGTGTCATGAAAAATGATAAATATTGTAACTACTTACAATTTTGATATCCTTTCTTTTGCACTTGAAAGGCATTACTGAATTTATTATAGGTTGTGAACTGAAAAGCAGTGACTAAGGCAGATAGTAACAAAACCAAAATGTAAAGCCTAGTTTTTCATCTAAGCTGTTTCTGGAAGTTAACATTCAACCAATCTTACTGTGGAAAGCATTAACAGTTTGTCTGGTTAAATAATAGTAGGAAGATAAAGTGATTTATAAAACTTTCCTTAACAGTGCCCAAACAAACAGGAAAATTTACTGAGGTATTTTCATGGTAAGAAAATGTTTATTGGAAAACATATGCTTATATATATAAAGCTATAACAAAACAAGTTAGATTTTGCATACAGAATTGTGGTAAATAGAGCTAAAAATACTGCTGTGAGTCCTATGAATGTTATAAACAGAATAATAGTGATAAATCTAAAGGAACCAAGAAATAAATGGCAAAATGGTCAGGAAGTTGTGCAGAGAGATAATTGAGGGTAGACAGGAAGGAGATATAAGTAGCCCAATATTTACAATTAATGAAGTGATAAATAAGGTTACTGATTAATACTTCTGCCATGATTCCATGGAAGTCTAATGCTAATTTTTGCTCCATGAAGACATGGTTATCATATCAAACAGCTTACCAGAGAAGAGGCTCAGTTATGACATGGACACTGAATAGATAGTGGAAGAACAGAAACTCTCAAATGAAAGACACTTACTCAGTGTGATAAGATACATTTCTGGAAACAAAGATATGGAATTAAAAAAAAAAAAAAAGACTGTGCAGAAACCTTTTGTGACTGGTTGATGTCTTTGGAGGTGGTAAAGACTCAGAAGGAAAACTCTGGCATGCATTTGGAGTGTCTGTGTACAGACTGCTCAAAATTCCAAGAGCAATATGTAGGGAACAAACACGGAAGATTATTAGGAAGATGGAATGGTTGAATGATCAGATTATTACCATACAAATGGCTAGGTATCTGTATAATACTTGTAGATGCTTTTAAAAATCCAGTACTGAATACTTAATCAGTATTTCAAACATTAATCAGAGGAAGGACCTGTCACTGATTCCTTTTACTCAAGAAGGCTCATTACAGAGCTTGATTGTAATATTAGAACTACCACTGAGATGTACCAGACTAAAATCTGAAGTGTCTTGTCTGCTAGAGGAAGAAATCAAAGCTTGTGATTTCATTAATGCATATTATTAACTTTTTGTTTTAATTGCAAGTGGTTTTTGTGCTGGAAATATAAACATAGAGGGGGAACATCTTAGTGTTCAAAGTAGATTTCATTAAAATATACTCCCTCTCATACATGATTTAAACATTTTAAATATTTTTTAAAAGTATTTAAAGATTTTAAGTTGTTTGAGGGATGCTAACCAGAAATACTTCAATATCACTGTGCTATTTTGTTAGTATATCGTCCACTTATTCTTTTGGCAATTTGGTAAAGTTGTATCTATCCTATTATCCATATATTCTTGGCACAAGACCTACACAAAACTCGGATGGTTTTACCTAATATCTTCTATGTATTTTGCTTAATGTCCTATACAATATAATACATAAGGATTCCTAGAAATGCAGACAAGGATTACTCTCTGTCAAATGCCACAACAGTAAGTGAAACAGCTATTTTTTTCTTGTTTATCTCCTTTCAGCCCAACTTCAACACCTTTTCAGCATAATGTCTCATCTGAATAGGAAGACTAGGCAATGGTTTAAATCAGACATTCTTTTCACTGTAACCTGAGTGCTGGTGTATAGGGTGTGGCTGGAGTAGTATTATCTTCCCCATAGCAACCCCTATAGTGCTGTGCCTTGTATTTGTAGCTAGAACAGTGTTGATATCACACCTAAGCAGTGCTCACACAGCATGAAGGCTGTCTCTCCAATCACCCCCCACCCCGGCTCCAAAGGCCAGTAGGCTTGGGGTGGGCAGGAGGTTGGGAGGAGACATGGCCAGTATTGCTACCCAAACTGACCAAAAGGATATTTCATACCATATGATGTTGTGCTCAGCAATAAAAGCTAAGAGAAAGGAGGATGAGGGAGGTATTTGTTAGTAAGGTGTTTGTCTTCAGAAGCAACTGCTACACGTACTGAGGGTCCACTTCTCAGGAAGTGGCTGGACATCACACACTGTTGGGAAGTAGAGAATAAGTCTTTTTGCTTTCCTTTGCTTCTGCGTGTGGCCTTCCTTCATTAAACTGCCTTTATCTTGACCTATAAGTTTTTCATCTTATATTCTTCCCCTGTCCTGCTGAGAAGGGAAGTCACAGAGAGTCTTGGTGAGCACCTGGTAGCTAGCCAATGTCAGCCCACCACAGTCCTTTCTGGTGCGCAATGTGGGGCACTTGAAGAATTTGGGATAAGGACAGTAATTGGGTGAGGTAACAGACAAAACCTGGTCTGGACTTTGCCAGAGAGCAGAATAATTGTGGGGATTTTTTTTTTTTTTAATTGTGATGAAGGGATGAGGGGGGCAGTGTGTGTAACTTGTCCACTTCTGTCAGTGCTGTTATGATGTTATTTTGACCTTGGTGTAGGAAATTCTTTTTGCTGATTGTATTGTGTTCCCATGGCAAGATTTTTGGGAGCATGGAGGCTGCAGGGGTGGCTTCTGTGAGAAGACACCAAAAGCTACCCCCATGTCAGACAGAGCCAGTTCCAGCTGGCTCCATGATGAACACACTGCTGGCGAGAGCAAAGCCAATCAATGACGTTGGTAGCACCCCTGTGATAACAGATTTAGAAAGGGTAAAATCATTGTGCAACAGCAGCTGAAGACAGGAGTGAGAAAATTTGAAAGAAACAGCCCTGCAGACCCCCAGGTCAGTGCAGAAGGAGGGGGAGGAGGTGCTTCAGGCACCGGACCAGAGATTCCCCTGCAGCCTGTGGGGAAGACCATGGTGTGGCAGGTTGTCCCCCTGCAGCCACAGTGGAACAAATATCCACCTGCAGACCATGGAGGACCCCATGCCAGAGCAGTTGCACGTGACCCCATGGAGAGCCCACACTGGAGGAAATTTTCTGGTGGGACCTGTGAACCCATGGGGCACCCACACGGGAGCAGTCTATTCCTGAAAGACTCTACCCCATGGAAAGAACCCATGGTGGAGCAATTCTTGGAGAACTGCAGCCTGAGGGAAGGACTCATGTTGAAGAAATTCATGGAGGACTGTATCCTGTGGGCGGAACCCCACACTGGAGCCAGGGAAGAATGTGAGGAGGAAAGAGTGGGAGGAGGAAAGAGCGGCAGAGAATACATGTGATGAACTGACCACAACCCCCATTCCCAGTCCCCCCTGTACTGCTTAGGGAAGGGGGAGGAGTAGATGAGACAGGAGAGGAGTGGATCCTGGGAAGAAGGGGGTGGAGGGAATGTGGTTTTAGTTCTGTTCTTATTTTTCACTACCTAAAATAAAATCATGCCAATGCTGTCTTAGCTGCTCCACCCCATATTTGCTTTTTTTTTTCATATTCTTGGATGAACTATCATTAGACAAATGACTGTTCATATGCAAATACTGACATTGCATGTTCCAAAGAAGAGTGAAGGTATAAGTATACATGAGAAATATATCTCACAGTTTGTGATTTCATGTGCTAAACCAGAACTTCACCTGCTGTAAATCAGTTCATAAAAAGCTAAGTGGAAATCTTTGGACTTCTCTGACTTACAACTCATATAGACTTGCCTTAATCACACCGATGGCTCATGACCAACTTAAAAGCCAAAGTGCATGACGAGTCAATTTATTTTTCACACTTATTTTAATATGTTGGCAAGTATAGTCCTATAGTTTTAGTAGATGGTTGAGAATTCAAAAAATATGTTCTCAGCTTTCTACAGAAAAAGTAACAAGAATACATACATGTTTCAACAATGCATTTGAGCAGGTTTCTTAAAAGTAGGCTATATTGTTACTGTACTGTAAGAGTAAAAATTATGTGAAAGAATTGGAAACAAATATCTCTGTGTTAAAAATAGTCATCACAGCTTAGATGTCAGTGAAAGCCAGCAAAGGGGTTCAGACTGCAGCTGAGTAATCTGGAACTGTGGCTGTGGTGGGGATGTGGGGTGTCACTGATGGAGCCCACGGTGGGTTTGGGTTCAGTGCCATGGTAGACCCTTGCAGCAAGTCCATGGTGTTCAGCTCAGGAAAGCCACAGGGGCCATTATTCATCATTGAAATAATTTCTAAGTTGTAACTATTGTGCAGGAACAATGTCTGAGTATTCAGTTTGAACCCCTATTCTAACAATCCTATTGAAAGACTAGGTATATTATCCTGATGGCATACATTTTCGGTAGTACCATTTTGAATGCCATAACTGATCCAAAACATTTGGAACTGGATATGAAATTGAAAGTTCTTAAGTGGCTGAGAACATACTAATGCTGGCAGATGTGGTGTTGTTCACTACTTATCATAGCACTGAGTGAATGTCATGGAGAATTAACAGCACCTATAATTTATATTATCTGCAGTGCAATATTTCTTCATTGTAGCCTGTAATTTCCAGTTGCAGTAGCTAATGTCTTTTGCTTTTCATTCACTACTAGGGGTAATGCTCTATCTCTACAAGAGTATGTTAGTCTTTAAACAGATGCAAAAAACCCAATCAAGTAAACAAACAAATAAACAAAACTCAAACAAGATAAGGTACTTGCTTCACATTAGCTTATTCCGTTTGACTTCATTTTCAATAGACTCCTGACATTTCAGACTGGACAAGCACTACAACTGCTGTAGCAAAGTGTAATGTCACAACTGCATCAGTAGAGTGACATAGATTTACAATGGTAAGGATTTAGCTCATTTTTTTTCATATTTCTGCCACTGAAAGCTTAGAACAGCCATTAAGTTAATGGAAGCTCTTGTATCCTTTAGACATGCTTGAAGTCACTTTATCATGGACTGTTATTATTCAGCATTTTGTCAGTCTGTGGTGTTCTACAATGCATTGAACCAAGTGTGCCTAGCCATTCTGCTTCAGTATGCATTAAATCACTAGAAATATCATTTGGGAACAAAGATGGTTTGACACTATGTGTTTCATCATCATCAGAAATGGAATTTACTATTTCTGTTTCCAAATATGAACTTGAGAGTTGTCATTGCCCATTCCCATCCTTGCATCTTTTATATACTAATTACCACTGGGGCAGATGAAAACAGCTACAGGGAGCATGTGAGGGAAAAGCTAGGAAAGAGGAGTCATAAATGGAGCTAAAATTTGAAAAAATAGTTATCTTTTCTTAAAAGATGGGCAAACTGAGTTAAAAAAAGAACATATTTTTCATCATTAAAAATTTACTTTTAGAATTAAAATCAGAATTTAGATCTTCCTATTCTCTGATCTTTATAAGGCTTTTGAAAGCAGAGAGGAAAATAAGGCAGGAAAAACATAACTGATGTAAAAGATCTTTGCCATTTCCCTCTTCTTTCTCTGCAGACTATTTCAGAATTGGGAAAAGGAGGCAGGGAGCTATCATATTTCAAGTTTTACCTGTGAAGACAGATCATTCAATAATTAGTACTCTATCATCTCAAAACAATGTACATAAGGCAAGAGAAGTAGCAAAGAGAGGAAATAAAACAGAGCTTAGATGGAAATAAAACACGAATAAGAGTTTCATTATCTCTTCCTACTTCTGCTTCTGTGAAAATAAAGATCTCAGACTTACCACAGCCTCTTCCCCCTCCTGTCCTGCTCTTGTAGCAGCTACAGGCTGCCTTTAACACAAGGTTATTAAACGAGAAGCTGTGAGAAGTTTTGGTGAAAAGAAGAAGTAGAGTTGTTGAAGGAGATGAAGCAAGCAGTGACACCACACAGTGAAACAGGAGATTGTAGTGCTTGTTGGTAGCATCCTAGCTAAAAGAACCCACTGGTTGGTTCAAACTGCAGCTTCCTTCTGACTTTCCAGCTGCAGTAGCAGCCTTAAGGAACTAGAGGAATTTGCGAGGGCTGTGTGCTTGAGGGCACAGTGTGAGGTGAAGAGATGGTGAAGCTGGAACAGGGAGCTGGAAAGGAAAAGAATGATACAGAAGGAACTTGTTCTAGGCACCAAAACAACATGCTGTGTCATTGCTTAAAATATGGTACTTAGGACTGAGATTTTCAAAAAGACAGACATGTGACTAAGTGACTATGTGATTAGGGAAAACTCAGCCCTCTTTATTTGCAAACAAACATTAATTGGTAATTTTTTTTAGCAATTAGCAAAACAAAACATGTAGACCATATCTGCATTTCTCCCCATTATCTCAGTGTCGTTGAAAATGACAGACATTATCCTGATGGCCTATCTATAGTGTGGGACCATCTGCCAAACTGATAAACTAATGCCCCTGTATTCAGATGGGAAAGAAGCAAGAAAAACAATAAGGACAAAACATAACAGCAGTTGGTTTGTAGAAAGGCTATGACTAAGTTCCTGTCTTTACAGCAAAAATTTAAGAACCTTATTTATATGTCATAATCTCCATGTTAGGAGCTTATTTTTATACTTTGATAAAAAAAAAAAAAGCATCTTTCCTCTTCCAATGAAAAGCTACTTTGATGGGAAGCTAAGAATGAATATATGTTACAAACATGTATACATGAAAAAATGTTGTTGCAGAAATCATTGCAGGTACTGATTACTCAAGTTACTAGTTGTCCAATTACATCCCCCGTGGCTATAAAAGTCTTCACTTGCAGTCGCAGGCCCACGAGTTTCAGAGTTAACAACGAGTTCGGGAGGGAGGGGGAGAGGAAGATTTGGGAATACACAATATGGACAGTCAAACCATAATTCTGCCCTATCATGAATCCCAGAAATGCTATACTGTCATGAATAATACATATCCCATCTGAATCCAGCCTGGATGCTGAGTTTTTTGCCTATCAGGAGAAAAAAGTGGTACTAAGCCAAAACATAGTCTATGAAAACAGATACTCTTTATCTAGGTGGAAAAATTGTGTGTTTAGTATACTCAAATTAAAGATAGGTTTTGCATTTAAAATAAGTAGTTTGTGACTATAATGAAAGTCTAGGAAAGTTACAAAGGAGTTTGAAAATGGTGACCTGTGCCAAATGTGTCTTAGGATAAATGACTATTTTGATAACTTCTTTAAGTGGAGCATTTCAATGTAAGTGTGTTCACTTTTGAAATAGAATGGAGCAACTTGATTGCTCAATTTGTAATTGTTTTCTTCTGCTATATGTGGTTCACATTACACAAAAGATCAGAATTTAACATAATTGATCATTTTTTTACCTAAATACATTCTTTTTTATTAGCAATAATTATTTTATATACATTCCAATCAACTGTCAGGTTTTTTTATCATTTACAGAGAAAAAATATTGAAATCACAGAATTTTATAAACTCAGGAAAGCTGTTTTCTGTTTGTTTCAGATTTACAAAAAATGCTGTCATAATAACACAGGTCAATTATTTACAGCTCTTACACTTTCCAGTGTTCAAGGAACACCATTGAGATTAGTCAGTTGTCCAAGCCTTTGGTCAGAGAATAAGTAACATCAGTTTCCAAGAGCTACCCAGCAAAATAAAAACACTAAAATAAAAACACACCCTCAGGGAGCAAGAGTGCTGGCAAAAAATCTATCCTGGGGCAATCAACTGCATAAATGTACCTAAGCATGGGCCATCTGTGGAGGAGTTTGTCCAGCAAAATCAGCGACATTTCTCTTACAAAACACCCAATTGCTTTGGGATGTGATTCTATGCAGGTAAATTCAGGATATCTGAAGCTGTTGCCAGCCTGTTATCTTGAAATATCTGAAATGGTGGCTGCATTTTGTGTGGTAGGGATTACTGCAGGAGCAGTAACACAGAGAAGCTTCTCGATGCTTATTCCAGTGTCCAAGTGACTTGTTTACTCCTGAACAGATGGTCATGCAACCACAGTGTGCATCAGCTGACACCTTTATTACCCTAATAACTAACAGGAAGAAACACCAACAGGTTTCTGTCTTGTTAACACAGCGGGATGTGAAGGCTACAGAGGAACGCTGCTAAGTGCCAAAGGTATCAAACTAGATAGATCCTCCAGGAGCGCAGCAAACCGATCTCTTCCTTGCATTGCTACTTAACACTAAAGGCCTGTGGTTTTCTCCTAACCAGTTTCCAGATCTGCAGCATTTCTTTGCATGTATATCTCTTACCTGAAAGCAGCTTTGAGTTTTAACCCATTGGAGACATTTTTTTCTCCAGTGCAATACCTGTCTTTGGACTGTTTGAAAATGTGGGGGTTTGGTGGGGTTTTTCGGTGTTGGGGATTTTTTTCTTCATTTTTCTTTGCTTTTCCAGGGTTGTATAGTATATATGGCTCAACCATAGGCCACAAAAACCGTGGGAAACAGAGTACTTACTGCTTGAATGGGATCTGATCTTTGAATTACACCAAAACCGAGGATGGTAAGATTTGTGGCATAGGTATACACGTAGCTCCTCCAGAGGCTGCCACTGGCTTGGGGAGTGCTGCTGGCCAGCCAGGCCCACTGGCTTGACAGACCCTGGAGAGGGAGGAACAACAGCCTTTTGTGTCATGGGCCGGGGAGAGAGGGGGGGGGCACCTGCCGCCTCCCCCATAGGGTCCCAGGGTGCAGCCAGCTGGGGGACAGGGGAGAGATGCACCCCCCGAGCCATGAGCAGGACCCCAGGCTGAGGGGGCTGTACCTGCCGTGGGCTTCCCACTCTTCCTGGTGAGCACAAGGCCAGAGGGAAGGCCCCAGGTTCTTAGTAGAGCCCTTTAGACTCTGCCATTAATGAGGATTTTCTGTATCAGATCGTTCAGGCTCTTAGGCTGTTAAAACATTAACTGGACTAACGATAGATTCATAGCTCCAGCTAAATGGTGTGTTCCTCGGACCCAGAACAAGATTTGGGGCATCAGGTTTGGCTTCTGGAAGTGCACTGAATGTTGCACTGCTTAGAATTACCCTACAGCTGGCCCAAAGAAACTAAAATGCTGGAATACCTGTGGCATGGATGCTTGGCCCACAGATTCACCTGTTTTGCTTAACAAAATTACTTCTATTGGTTTGTATTACCTGTTCCTGCAAAGACAGCCCTTGTCGGGCAGCAACGGCTGAAGCACAGCATCCTCCCAAACATAATAAAATGTATTTGGCTTAATACACAATCTTGTGTAAATGAATGATGATAAAAGGTTTTAGGAGAAGAAAATTCAAGCAAATTTCTCCATCTAGCCTCTACAAAAGATGTGACTTAGGCTACATGCATACTGTTTACATCATGCTTACCTTCTTGTCCTGGTTTCAGATGGGATAGAGTTAAGTGTCTTCCTAGTGGCTGGTACAGTGCTGTGTTTTGAGTTCAGTATGAGGAGAATGTTGATAACACTCTGATTTTTCAGTTGCTGCTAAGTCATGTTTAGACTAAGTCAAGGATTTTTCAGCTTCTCGTGTCCAGCCAGTGAGAAGGCTGGAGGGGCACAACAAGTTGGGAGGGGACACAGCCAGGGCAGCTGACCCAAACTGGCCAACGAGGTATT
>JANZLQ010000008.1:11645127-11656029 GCA_026212715.1 Elanus axillaris
TTTTTGGGGGGAGGGGGTGTCTTTCCTGGGTGCAATTTATGAATCATCTTCATTGGAGAATTAATTTTAGTACCCGTGGGGTGGAAAATAGGACTTTCTTTCTGACAAAAGTGGAATATCAATTATGACTTCTTTCAAAACTACACAGCTACTTGATTTTGAATACAGAATTCTAATCTAAAATCCATTCGTTACGTGAGTAGATCTATGCGTTAATTGGTATAATAATACCAAATGCTGCACTTTCTCAGAAGCAAAAGATTCCAGTTTCAAAAGGGTATTTTGCTTCAGGGTGAGACTGGAATGCAAACAGTTTAAATTCCTTATTTTCTTGTATTACTCTCTTGTCTTCATTTGTTTTGGTTTTCATTTGGCCAGGTTTCTGGGTGTAATTTCTGTAGTCATGTTGCAAAAGCAGCAGTGCAACCAAAAAAAAATCATTTTTTTGCATATACGTAGGAGAAATTTCCATTGCGCTTTGGGAAGTTATTTCGTATAATAGTTTGAAACTAGAAAGTAGAACAATAAAATATAGGAATAAAAGTTTGCTTTTCACTTGCTAATGAACTCAGTACATCAGAACTCTTCTCCATAATCTCTTTAAAACTATTTTCTTTTACAACTGTCTGTTTCCAGATTACCAGCTTTCATGTCTGAGCCCTTTTCAGATAGTACATTATTGTAATTTAAGATAGAATCTTTTAAAATAAATACTTTCTTACAATTGTTTGTTTGTTCGTTTATAAATTGAAAACCTCTTTGAAAGTCTTCAAAGTTAGAGCGGCTCTCCAACCCATTTCTTAGTAAAATACCCCAATGCCTGGATTTTTAGCTCATAGAAAAGCAATGAATATAGCTAAGCTAGAAAAATACTGGTACACAGAGGAATACAAAAGTGTCACAAGGTCACAAAGCCTTTTTCTTGCAGATTTAGATGAAAGTTGCATTTCCCTTCTATTCATTTTCAATAATTAAGTAGTTTAAATATGATCTTTAAGCTTATTTATAAGTGTTATTTTGCATAAACACATTTAAAGCAGCCTTATGCTATACTACAGATGTTTTGTAGCTCTTTTGTATTTCTTACCTGATCAAGAACTTTACCTTACCCTCTAATCTTAAGACTATGATATTTTTGAGTACTGGCTATATTTACATTTTAGCAGTATCTAATAAAGACACATATACATCCAACCCTTTTGTTAGATTCTAAATTATTGGGGATGATGGCCTCAAAATTTTAAGCTATTAGTCTCCAGCTCATGATTCATCATATACCAACATGGGCATCTAAGTTAATCAAAACAAATCATTATTTCTCTCTTTTGACTATGGAGTCAGGAATGTGTAGCTGAGACTTAAATTGTACCTTTAAGGCATCTCAAATTATGTCAGATGATTCTGCCATAAGGATACATCTGTCAGACGCACAGAAGTAGGAATAAACTAGCCTGTACTGAAATTCTGGCTGCTGTGGATAGATTGCTGTAGGTATTTTTGGTAACTCAAATAGATCTACGTAAGTGTGTATTTGGAGTCATGTACTACTAAGGTGTAGCAATAAGCAAGCTGTTTGCTGTCAGATCCTGTGACTGGGGGTTTCCCACACTGACCAGGACATGCTGAAATTGTGAGCCATAGCCCTTTAATGTATACCAAAATTCACTGTTACTCTGTGACTCATTTATTTCATAATAGAATTGATTTTTCTTTAGCAAAAACTCCTTGAGCAAATGGCAGTTTTGACACTAATGCACCAGAATAAGGTTTTCTGATGAAATGGCAGGTCAAAAATAATTTGTTATATGTCACATTAGTACAGTGAAAACTGGAGAAAGTTCTAAAACTGAAGAGATTTTTTAATTTTAAAAGATGAATATATGTTTGAAAAATTCAATTTTTATGTATCTGAAAAGAAAAAAAAATAAGTCACAGTTTTCCTCATTTAAAAGATTTGTAAAAAATTCAAAAAGGAAGAAAATAAGAGGTTTGCTGAAAAACACAGTCTCTACAAATTGCTGGAACCTAACAGCATGGGGTTTTAGGCCTAGTTATGTAATAAGCTTTTGTCAGAGAGAGTTAACTGAGATAAGTGGACTGTAATTGGGAAAGATACGCACCTTCAGCAGGCAACTGCATCATCCTAAACCTGACCTCTAAATTTGATCAGATGACTCACTCTTAAAGGTGCTTCCTTTGACCATAAATAAAGGCATGGATTAATAACTTGGGTTTGAGGATTTAGGTACCTAACTATGGGACATTTCAAATCAGGTAAATTAATCATGTCCTCAGACTGATGTCATATGTGAAGTTTAGACTCTCAAAACATGAAAAATTAGCATCTTAAAGCTAATTTAACTAAGCTAACACTTAAAGTGTTAGCTAGTAAAGCAGGGGGTTTTATATAGTACTTGGGATAGGTTGATTTCTACCTAAGGAATTTTTACCTGCTTACTGTCCATATTTTTCAGATACCAGAATGACCACTTCAGGTGTATGAGCAGAACGGAATTAATGAGGTCTTTTCTTAACATGTTTAAGTTAGATCAGGTATCTGCAACCTTTGTGTCCTGATCTGATACCTAGATTTGGAAATCATGATAGCTGCATATCAACTGTCTTTGTCTCCCAGACTTTACCTCTCTGTAATTCTGGACTAAATAGAATTAATCAGAAAATTAGGAAAGAAAATTTGTAGTGGGCCAATATGAATATGCTGTGTTTCATTCTGTTTATTGAAATATTGGCAGCTTCTTTATAATAGTATTCTGACATTTATAAATCAATGCTTACCAATAAAACAAGCAAAACAAATAACTAAATATGTTTTTTATTTCAAAGTGTTTGTATGAAAATCTTCTCATTGTCCAAATGATAATCATAGTTTTTAATGTTATTGGTATTTGTATTCCAGATCAAGATTATCCATTCCATTTAAACATTTCTCTAAAAACTTATGTTATTTCCTTAGCATTCAGTTGGCTTGAGTGGCTGTTGCTGGGTTTGGGGGGGGGTGTTTGTTTGTTTGTTTTATCTTGTTTTTATTTGCTTCTGATTTGTTCTTTTTATTTCAGTGATATTCTTTCACATGTAAAAAGCTAAAAATACTTCAAAAATAATGTTTTTCAATAATGGCTGTAGCTTCATGCTAGAACATTTTAGAAAAGCAATTATTGAAACAATTCTGATTCCACTGTATTTTAATACATATTTTCTAGATTTATTTTTGTGTTTCTAGGAATATTGGCATGAATGTTTCTTTTTGGCTATTTTTCAGACATTTTTTTTTTCTTTTTAGGAAAATTCGCTGCTTAAAATTATTATTAGCCATTCTATTGATATGGTTCAATTCCAAACCTACAAACAAGTTCTGCCATTGAAGCAGCTAACTGGATAGGAATGTATCAGAGAAGGAGCGTTGAGTAGTGTGGAAAGGTACATAGGAAGTAAAATGAGTTGAAGCTCACAGCTCTACTGCCTGGCATTTCAGGTATTCTCTCAGGTACAGGAGAGAATTGAATCTGTGTCTCTGTACACCTTCTTCTTTGTACTATCTCTGAAGTAAGCCTTCCAGGGCTATAAGGAGGAATTCCCTTGAAGAAGCAAAATTGATATATAGAGATTCAGATGAACACACACCATTTCAGAGGTTATCTGTTTCCTCCTGACCAATTATTTTAACAACATAAATGCCCTGATGTCCAGTGTTCTTTGTTGCTGGTTCCTCCTGTAGCATTACAGTACCTGCAGCATTTACTTCACTATTCCAGATGCAGCTGCAGAACCAAAAGGGGGGAACCCAGGGAAAACAAAAAAGCCCAAACTCTCAAGTCTTCGTCTATCATAAGATTTAGTTAGGATCACAATTCCTGCAGATCATGCCATTACATCTATGCAAGAGTTAACTTACTGCTTACATTTGTCTTCTACCACTGGAGACCTCACTTTCTGATCCTTTTTTTTTGGAACTGAAGGCATTATCTCTGCTGCAGCTGTAAGGTGCCTCTGTCATTGATCCTCTCAGTGGGTAAGTGGGTTTGCAGGCATTCACAGATACAGCCCTGGAATATCTCTTCCATCTTTTTGGTTTCCCATGCATGATCGTAGTTGGTAGTACTCTGATCTAATCCATGTCAGTGTGTCCATATTGATATTTGTGCTGAGTGGGAGATGACTTGTTACTCAAGAGAGAAATATCTCTTAAGATATGCACATCTTAATATACTGGGTCTCAGTCCACAAGCCCTATAAATACTTTAGCAGAGTACTTTTGAATGTTTAGTGCAACTGCTGGCAGAAAAAATTCTACCTTTTCATATTAATAAACATCACAAGGAGTTGTCCTTCATCCCAGAAAATAAAATCAGAAACTAATGTGTTATCCAATAACTGTCAGCAGTTTATCTACATAGTTTTCTAGTGCATTAGATTCATAAGCTAAGAAAGTACCTATCCTGAATTTCTATGCAGGAAATCAGGGACTCTATATGATATTTCTATATCAGGCTTATATGAGAAAGAATCTTTTTGCAACTGAAAGCAACAGAATGTATAAATATTCTAATTAGAGATCTAAGTTTAGGATAGCTACTTGACAGTACAGATGTGTGACTGAGTCATTTTATACTTTAAGTGTTCATTGCTGTTAAATCTACACACTTATTCCTACTTTCATAACTAATCAAGTTGACATTTCATGTTTGAGCCTTATGCAGATCTGAAGTCTAGCTGCTGACTCCTTTAAAAGCGTAATGCTTGTATGATGAAATATTGCAGTGGGATAAAAGATGTTCACGTAGTAGGTCATGTTATAAAAACTGTAATGAATGTTCACTTAACAAACACAATAGGAATGCAGAGTCAAAATGCAGAAGGTTTTTAACCTTTGCATACAGTATGAGTTGAAATAAAGCATCTTAGATAAGAAAGCAATTCAGATATAATAAAACTGCAGTTTCATTGCCACCACAAAATTTGGTTTCATTCCCACTGAACTAGCATACAATATCATAATGAAACAGAATAATACCTGGTAAAACAGTTTGATAGATCTTGTGTGTCAGACACAGTTTTGAATCTTGGAGTTTCTATACAATCTGTGCATCTAGAGCATGGCTATTTTTGCTCCTTTTCATTGAAAGAACAGATGAGATCCTGACCAGTACTAGAGTTGTCCCATCTCAAAATTGCAGTACTAGATATTTTTCACGTGTCAAGTAATCTTGTTAGAAGTTCTATGTCTTGGATATGAGCAGAAAAATCTTAAGCAGACTGACTTACCCAACAAATCCGATGAGACTTTTTCTTGATTCTTAGACAATATGCAGCACATTGATGCTTTTCATTCTAGGTTATATTCTGAAGCTGAACAAAAGGGACCAGTGCCTTAACTGGGCAACAGTTCACTGAGATGACTCTCTATCAAAGCACAGGTGCAACATCAAAGTGCTGGCTCCATTGTTATTGAAGTCCAGCTCCAAATAGATGATTCTGAGCTCAAAGCTATAAATTCCATGGCCTACCACAGGAGAATGTGCATGTACACCAGGCATAAATAAATCTGATTATTGTAAAACAAAAAGCTTTTCTTATTTTAAGAACCATAAAAACTTTAATGAAAATGTTTTAATGTCAATAAATAATATATGTACTAATAAATAAAAAGAGAAATAATTTTATATTAGAAAACTAGCAAACAAACCCCCTCAGAAACCTGTGCTTTGAATTTTGATGAAGCACAACATTTGATTATGTTATTTTGCATTTTGATTATATTATACTGAATGTAGAGGAGACTTTTCTTCTTCTTCTTTCCTTCATTCACCTATTGTTCAAACCAGGAAGATTATGTGGCTGTTGTTTTTTTCAAATGTACTGTGGATGCTTCAAATAGAATATTTCAAATAACGTACCAGGCAATTCCTTGTGTTCAACCTGGTATATTTCTAGGTGCCCCAGGTACAGAACTGTCTTTGGAACTAGATGAAACAGAAGATGGTGACATGGTAAAATTTGTCTGAACATCTGTATGAACAGCCTGTAGCAATGTAATACCGTTGTGCCAGCTTCATTCAAACCTACAGAGATGTCAGCTGCACCTTTAAGTCTCATATAAGGCTGCTGCATGTCCCCTTACAAATAGCTGAAGATAACCATAAAATTTTCTGGTACAGTCAATGGTGACATGCAGTTGAAATCTTATGAAAAATAACACAAAACTAATTCTTCTATGTATTTGTATGAAAAGTTAGATGGCAAGGTAGCACTATGCTGGCAAACAGCATAATACTGATAAGATGGAGTGAATAACTGATCAAAGAATATATACCCTTGTAGCCCCCTAAACATATCGCCATTGGCCATAACAGGTCACCAGCTTTGCACTGACTTTGCAAAGCCTCAGAAATGAGGTTTACCAGTTTTTTTCTGGGCTGTCTTGACCTGCCTGAAGTTTTGTTTTAACATGTCTAAGTGCAACTGCTGTCCTTGTAATGATTGTTATTTTGTCCTTATGTTTTCACTTTTGCAAATGTTTGAATAACATTACCATAATTTTTATATGATTAGTAGCAACGAGTAGTCATGCCATGTAGAATGCAATGTTTATTGCAGCAGAACAATTTAGCGTAGAAGAATATGGGCATAGTATGACAGCACAGGCCTTGCAAGTGGAGAATACGGGGTATCGTTGGGGGATATACAGGATATGCAGGCATGGGATGTTAAGAGGCTGGTATAAGCTGGCAAAGGAGTCTCCAGGGTTATGAAAAATTCACCAGTGGTCAGTTAGAGAAATGCAGACTTGAGAGCTGGGCAAAATGACTTTTAGAGTTAACAATTGGAACAAAAAGCAAGTGTGTTGTGGTTTAACCCTGGTAGGCAGGTAAAAAACACACAGCTTCTCGCTTACTCTCCCCCAAGTGGGATGGGGAAAAGAATAGGAAGGACAAAAGTGAGAAAACTCATGGGCTGAGATAGAGATAGTTTAATAGGGAAAGAAGAAGCAAGCACGTACAAGCAAAGCAAAACAAGGAATTCATTCACTGCTTCCCATCATCAGGCAGATGTTTAGCCTATTCCAGGAAAGCAGGGCTCCATCATGCATAACCATTACTTGGGAAGACAAATGCATAACTCTGCACAGCTTCCCCTCTTCCTTCTTTCCCACAACATTTACTGCTGAGCATGAAGTCATATGGTACGGGATATCCCTTTGATCATCTGGGGTCAGCTGTCCTGGCTGTGACCCCTCCTAACCTGTGCACCCTCAGTCTATAACATAGCATCATACAAGCTACTATGAAGAAAATTAACTCTACCGCAGCCAAAACCAATAGCATCTCCACCCCTTTACTGTATATACAGTAAATTTGGATCTATTGTGGAGTTGCAGATCTATGAAGAAAAAGTAATGATATAAAGCATGTTAGAAAACATAATTATATCCCCAATGGAACCCTAGACTGAGGAAGAGGAAATCATCAACATCATATTACTCCTGGCAAAAAAGAACCCCTATCATCAAAATCACACTTCTGGCTGAAAACTGACAATAGTGGCAGCTGGGTGTAACTCTTCCCAAAACTGATGCCCTTGACCTTAGCACTCAGAGGAGCAATGGAAAAGTGAGCATAACAGCAGAGGAAGGGGGATTTACTAGGAAGTGTATGCAGAACAGGTCTAATTGTATTACTGCTACTTTCCACAGTAGTATTACTTTATTTCCTTTCTCTTTTTTTTTTCTTCTGTAATAATTAAATCTGAATTAACAATAATTCATTGATTTGACTGATATGATTTTAATCACTTGTTTAATCACTTGTCTTTTTATTTATTTGTTGTCCAATTGAAATTTTCAGTGTAGCAAATACACATCATATACTACATGGTCTGGGACATGTTCAATCACAGTTCAATCACACATGAATGTACACACGATACATATGGTACTATATTCTATGGATTCTGCAAATAAAATGTGAAAAAATCCCATGTCACAATATCCCCAACCTATGACAGGAAGCAATTCTGCAAACACAACCTTTCCAAGTGACTTGTACTATGTACTGTCAATTTTCAACCATACCCCTCTTACACACAAAAGACAGTTCCTCTTTCATCCCCGTAACCTTCTCTTTTACATGCAACTCAATCCTTGTACTTGTGTGGTCCAAAATTGATCACCAAAGAATCAGAATAGTTAAGGAAATTAATTCCTAGAATAGAGTTAGTCATCCTGTAGTATCCATAGCCCTCATCTTTGTCTTATCATCCCCTTTCATGAATACCGTCTAAGAACATTCTCATGCCATCCACTTCTACAAACAGCTGTTGTAGTTTGTGGAATATCCTGACAGAAAATATGCCAGATGGCTATCATAGCAGGTAGTAGAGCTGCCAAACAATGTACAAAAAGAAATAATTTTGTATTCTTCTTTTTCAGAGGGTTCTGTTAAATATGGGAAATAAATAGGAAAAGGATAACATATAATGGTAGTATCATTCTGGATAAGAGTTTACTCTAGGACAAATTCTGAACAGTATATGTGCTAAATTGCACACCTCCACATGTACACACATACACCCACATCCCCACACACTGACACTTATGAAAGTTACTGAGATGTATTCATATATAATCTAAGATGTACTCATTTTTTTTAATATATGCAAATGTGGGTAATATATAAAGGTACATTTTAAAAATTCCGAATAGTCTTTTAAGTATGTTTTTAATCAGCTGTGATTATTTTTCCTTTTATAAGTCTCTGTCTCAAGGACAAGCTGTCTTTTAAGATGTCATTCTTCTGACTATTTTATTAATGATTTTTCATTTGTATTTTAATGAATTTTCAGAAAGGCACATACTAATTTAATCTCAGAAGTGGATAGTGGTTATGTTCCTTCTGACTTCTAGAGTATGGTCTCTGGACTTCTTTGACAAGGAGAATCAGTACTGATTTTGTCAAGCTATATAGTGATGAAAATAGAGAAGGCTTCTCTTATAGACCTATTCTTGGTGATGTTGGTGCTATCTCAAAAAAGCAATTCCTTTCAAAGCTAAAAAATAGACCATAGTCATAACTTTTCTGCACCAAGGCCTTTGGATCATTTAGCTATATGGTATGATTTTCATTATTAGTATGTACAGTTAACCCTTACAGATAAATGAAGCTGGAAAATGCAGAGTACAAAACAGATTTGTCATAGTTTAAAGATGTGAAAGCAATAATCTTATTTAATTTTGAAAGGTATTGGTCTGGACTGATTCTCTTTATCAAAGTACAGGTTTATAAGGGAAACCTTTACTGCTTTTATTGCTTCATATGATTTCAGAAGAAACACACCGACGAAGATGGCTTTAGTCATGGCACTTGGCTTGTTCCTTGTTTGGAACTTATCCAGTCACGCATGGAATGGTAGCACTAGTCATAGATAGAGGAAGACTTGTATTTGCTGGCAGATACATGGCTGTTTAGGTTAACTCCTAAACAGTCTCCAAACAAGTCTTCTATAGATGGTTCGTGCTACAGCAAGTAAGATGAATGAAGTCAAGCAGTTGTGTTGTCCAAACTAATAACACGAGACACATACTTTTACTGCTGTATACAGTCCTTGAAAATTGTCTAGCAGGTCAAAAGATCCTTGAGTAGTCAAGGATCTGCCTGAAACACGTGGACATAGGGAGGAAGAGTGGGTACTCGGAGTCAGGCTAGGAGACCAGGAAACACACACAGCTCTGACAATCCCACGGTGATTCTGCAACAGCTATTCCCATAGTTACAGTCCAAAATTTGTGATGTTGTCCTTTAATTAGATGGTTTTGTTTCTAGACTCTTCATAGCCTTTGGCCTTCACCCCCTGAACTATGTACTACATGATACTGAAGGATACTACTTTCCTAGGCCACGCAGTTTCCTTATATTATTGCTTGGGTGTTTCTCTCATATTTAGATGTTTATTTTTATTTTTGTATGCTTAAAGCAGTCTTTTCCCAGCTCTCAAGTTTGTACCTCTTCCTTGACCAGTAACTGACCATCACTGAGTTGTTTATAGTCCTGAGGCCTCTGTTCTCAACTTGTATGCAGTGGTTTTCAATGTGTGAGACCTGTTACAGGCAGCAAGTCCAGAGTGGTGTCCTCAAGGCCTGATACAATGTTAGTTTAGGCCAAATCACTGTGGCTTGTGACTGCCAATGGCAACACACTTTTTACTGGGCTACTGGTTGACAATCCTCCCTTTGCTAATCTTGAAACCGGCATTCAGTTTTGGGGTCCTCACTACAAGAAAGACATTGAGGTGCTGGAACGTGTCCAGAGAAAAGCAACGAAGCTGGTGAAGAGTCCAGAGCACAAGTGTTATGAGGAGCGGCTGAGGGAACTGGGGTTGTTTAGTCTGGAGTAAGGAGGCTGAGGGGGGAGTCACTATCCAATTGGTTGAGTCACCATCCCTGAGAAATTTAAAAGACGTGTAGATGTGGCACTTTGGGGCATGGTTTAGTGGTGGACTTTGCAGTGTTAGGTTAATGGCTGGACTCAATGATCTTAAAGGTCTTTTCCAACCTGAATAATTCTGTGATTCTATGATTTGCAGGTTGTCACTCACAAGTCCAGCAAAGATGTTGCATGTCTTGTTATGGTTCAAGGCTCCTAGTCAAGGCTGAATAATGGAAAGATTTTCTTGAAATTTTTTCTCTCTTTTAATTGGTCTTCGCCCCATAATAAACAATATAGATCTGAGGGTGTCCTGTAATTCTTTATTTTGTTCTTACAGCCAGTTATTGTATGCCAATATAGCCATTATTCAGTTTGCACAGTATTTGTTTGTGTCCTGGTTTCAGCTGGGATAGAGTTAAGTGTCTTCCTAGTAGCTGGTACAGTGCTGTGTTTTGAGTTCAGT
>JANZLQ010000008.1:11656129-11675642 GCA_026212715.1 Elanus axillaris
CCCCATCCCACTTGGGGGGGGGAAGGGGTGAGCGGCTGCGTGGTGTTAGTTGCTCGCTGGCGTTAAACCACGACAGTTTGTAGAACCAATACAATTTTCATAACTAATACATACCAATAAAATCAGCTATGTTAACTTATAGAATCATATTGTTAATTCTGAGAGCACAGTAAAGTTAAAGACACATCCCTTGACAATGTCTATGTTACATTCCATACATATTATCAGGTAAATTACACTACTATATCACTAGATCATAGTCATTTGTGCAAATAAAAATAGTATTTTGGAGGAACAAAGCAAACAGAAAGGCAGTAACAAAATCACACAACCGATTAATGACAACCTACAGAATAACATGGTTACTTTCCCATGTGTTCTCTAATTAAACATGTGCCTCTTAATTAGCTTTTACTCAACTTGAATTTAGTTACTTGTTTCAAAATAACCAGTATAGCAAATGACTTCACTATGAGACTTATGCCTCCATATATACCAATATGATGCAACATATGACTATTAATACTACAGTACTGACAAAATATTATTTACAAAAATAACTAAATGCCAGTTTTGATATGCATAAATATCTACTTGATCTCCTGTGACTGGGTGTGCAGAAAACCAGATTCCTTCTTGTTAAGTATTGCTTTTTGTTTTAAAACTCTCTTAAATTAAAGGAAACCCTGAGTTTCATGCATTGGTGGAAATCACACTTTAAAAGGTTACCTTTTGAAAAGATTATATAGCGATTACTTTTTGGCAGGTGCAGGTATCTTCTAATACTCATCTATTTCATTTTCCTTTAAGATTATTTTCGTTCTATCTCAGCTGTAATATTTTACTACTCATTGTCCTGCACATGCTTCACCCGCAGTTCTGTAAACTCTCAACTATTATGTATGGAAAACATTAAATTTCATATTTTAAACTTCTCCTTTTACTTTCCTTTCTGTCACTGACTTTGTAATCAGTGTATACGCTTCTAGATTCCTTCCTTACACTCTTGCTTGAAAGGACCTTGCTGAAATAAAAAAATACCATTAGTAGGTGCTTATCTTCGATTTATTGTCCTTTAGAGGATCATCCTGTAAAGCAAACAGAAGGACTTACCAAGGCCTTTAAGTTATTATGTTTCTGGAGCACTTTCCAAATCTGTAATTGCAACATGTAGTAGGTAGTATTACTTTTCTCAAGCTTCATTTTTTTTCTTTGTTTAAGTATATTTGCCTGATATAGTATAGGACTAGCTTTTTCCACAATTGCATCTCAGTATTGCTATTTCCTGGAAAGTCCATATGAGGTTTCTGTAAAATGTTGGTACATTATTTAATCTCCTACATTCCATTCTCCATAACTAAGGGGCTTTCCAAACCTTCTCCACATTTATTTTTAAGGGTGCAGGCTAGGTGGATAGCTCTTTATTTACTTCTGCCATTTCTTGCCAGAATAATTGCCATTTTTTGTCTACTATTCACCAGGTGTTTGACCATCAGTTAGGATTAACATTTCCAAAGGTGTTCTCATTTATCAGCTTGCCATTGCTATGTGATGAGAAAAACTGATGTGCTGCAGGAAAAGAACATATAACTGTGTCATGGTTTAAGCCCAGTCAGCAACCAGGCACGATGCAGTTGCTCGCTCATCCCCTGCTCCCACACAGTGGGATGAGGAGGAGAATTGAAAAAAAAGTAAAATTCATGGATTGAGATAAGAATGATTTGATAAATAAAGTAAAATAAAATATACTACTAGTAGTAATAATAATAAACTATAATAATAATGATAATAATAAATAATGAAAAGTAATGTAATAAAATAATTTAAAAAAAAAAAAAAACAAGACAAGACACCTGATGCACAATGCAATGGCTCACCACCCACTGACTGATGCCCGAGCAATGATCTGCCCCTCCCAGCCAACTCCCCCAGTTTAAATACCAAGCATGATGTTCTATGGTATGGCATATCCCTTTGGCTGGTTCGGGTCAGCTGTACTGGCCATGCTCCCTCCCAGCTTCTTGTACATCTGCTTGCTGGCACAGCATGGGAAACTGAAAAATCCTTAACTTAGGATAAATGCTACTTGCAACAGCCAAAACGTCAGTGTGTTATCATCATAATTCTCACAGTCAGTCCCAAAACTAACACATTGTACCAGCTACTAAGAAGAAAATTAACTCTATCCCAGCTGAAACCAAGACAAACTGTAATAATGAGTTTAGGATATTCAGAATCCAGGGCATGAGTTTTCTCCAGTTGTTGACATACTTTCATTTGCTCTAGTCCATTGTCATCCTGTCCCCGTCCCCATCCCCATCCGTCTCCTCCCCCATCCAGTACATGATTTCTGTGTGACATAGCAACAGAACCTAACAGGCTTTCTATAACCTGTAAGTAGATGGCAGATTGACTTCTTGTAATCTCCCCATTATGGTGTTTTTATTGTTGGGGTGCGTTACTTATTGCTGTTCTTGAATCACTGATAGCAGGGAACGAACTTCAGCACAAGAAGTCTTATTCATGACCTTTGTTTTCGGTGAGAGAATTTAGGTGAAGATAAAGCTGATGTAGGTGAAACTGACACTAAGCTGAAAAAAGGAAAAAGGAAAGGAAAAAGTTGTGAACCAGGAAGATAATCTTCAAACTGCACTATGTTGGAAAGGCCTTTCAAAATAAAGATAGGAAATTCTTGAGCAGGTTCTCTTCCTCTGGACAATTTGAAGAAGTATCATGAAATATGTAAAATATGGAAATTAAAACACATATGAGATTTAGAGGTTGCTATGCTATTTGCTTAGTTGTTCAAGATAGTCTAAGACCCTCTTTTAAAGCTGAATAAATCAGAAGTAAATACTATAGTATTACCATGCTTTAATGTTAATAAACTTTGTACTCTTAAACATAATTCATCTTAACAGAGATTATTATCCTGAAATTATTATATAAATTTCACATATAATCATTGTTGTTCAGTCACAGTTTAAACAGTATTCTTTCATCCCTATCAAATTGACTTGTACTCTGGAGGGTTTTAAAAATATCAATGATTGCTTTTTTTTGAGTTTTATTATCTGTCTCTTCCAACCATCTCCATGTGCTTTCTTTAATTGTTCTTCCATTACATTTAACTGAAAAAAGAACTCTATACTTCTTAATTTGATGAAGACCTAAGTATACTATATCTTACTGTCTAAAAATAATAGTCATCTTTTTGGTTATCTTGAAGATGGAGGAAGAAGCTTTCAATCAAAACCAGCAATCAGTGATGAATAAATAATCTGAACATTGACTTTGATTATCATTGATGTTCTTCAGTGATACTCAAATGCCACTGAAGTGTGTGGTAAAGAAAGGGCTTTCTATGAAAATAATCATTCACAAATAGCTAAACAGATGATTCTGCATTGCTGTACAATTAAAACTCCCTTTCCTTGCCCAACTAATCATGTTTGAGTACTGAAAGACTGTGAAAACAAATGCTATCAAAATTATTTCAAATTTTCCAATAACTCAAATACCAATCTCTCATTTTCAGTTTCACTTAACTTCTGGACTGTGCAAACTGAAACTCAGATTCATGGTACATGTATACTGACATGGAAACCAGAACAAGGAACTGAGGCTGACCATCATACTACTGGTAGTTGAGCATTACTATGCTCCCTTCCTCTATTTTGCATAAAACCAAATAAGTTTGTCCAATATGGGCTGTAGGAAAGTTATGGGGATTGGGCACTCCAGGGACTGCTTTCAAAAAGTAAAGTGGCCAAGACTGCACTAGGTTCAACTGCCTGTATCTTACCTAGTCCTTCAACAGAATCTGACCAGACAAGTTAGACTCTCTCACTCTCAACCACCCCATATATCCACCTGGTCTCCTCTCCTTCCAGCTTGCAAAATGAAATCTGAAGGTCATAATTTACAAATACCAAAGTGATTGGGCTGCAAGAGAAAATAAAACAGAGAAACAGAAAGACAATTTTGTCTTTGCTTCAAAAAGGTTTTAAAGGGTTGTGTCTCTACCTCTCTTTTGTTTATCAGCATAAACACAGCCTCAATGTCTCCTGTCTTATTTTAGGCATATCCACTTTTTAAATGAAAATTCTGCTGAACTTCAGCTAAAGTTTTGACTTTAAAAGTTCAGGGAAGGAAAAAAAAAGATATTACCCCCCCCCAAAAAAAACCCAAACCAACACCAGAAACCAAACAAACTTTAAAAACTACTAAATCAATATCCTTTAAATAGAACTTTTTCCTGTTTCTGTAAGATCTGTATTTAAAGTTAATATTTTAGTATTGTAGGGAGAGATCATTCAGTCCAATCTAGTGCTCAAGTCAGGACCAACAAAGTTGGATCAGTCTTCATTCAGCCAAGTGAACAATAATGCCAAGGATGGAGATTGCATGGCCTGTCTGGGCAAGCTGGTCCAGTTTTGGGTTTTGCTGTGTTCCTCCAAGAAGACTTTGACTCTGTCTTCTGTATAATCACTCATCAGGTAGCTGAAGACAGCAACTAGAACTCCCTTAGCTTTCTCTTCTCTAGTCTTAACAAACCAAGAGAAAGCTCAGTAATGGCTATGGGGTTTGTTCAGTGTGCAGACTGCTTCCAATATAAGTGAAACAGGCAGAGGCTTTTAAATAAATGTTCAAGAACATTTCGTTGAAATACATGAGGAAAATTGTGAAAAGCATTCACACAAGCCCTAAGACCTCTTTTGCTCTACTGACAATGCAAAAGGGCTTCTATGCAATTTAAATGTGATTTGAATATTTCACACTGTCAGTATGATGCAAGTAAGTCCCATTGTAAATGATAATATTTCATATTTTCTTCTTAAATAACTTACCTGAGGTTACTGAAGAAGCTAGTAGGCGTTCTAGAATGAGATCAATATTACTTACTTTGTTGGAAGGCTGTGCAGAATTATGAAGAACTACATGTTCTGAGTGACAGTTTTTATCCTTAAAGATTTGTGGAGGTGGTTAACACTGTTCTATCAAAAAAGTAGTAACTCCAGTTACTCCAATTTGGAGTGAATAAAACCACAGAAATATTTCTTGGTGGTTTAGTGCATATTTTTTCCAGTCTTTTCATCTTTCCATTATGTCATTTATTATTGTCTTCAAAAAGAGTGGTTTTCTGCAAACGAAATCCTATAGGTACAGATAACTAGAATGCTTGTAGCACTTACAACGACAATGTTAGAAGAAAGATATGTTTAAAAAACAACTATGTATTTGACTATAAAATCCCATTGTGGAAGACTGTATTTTTAAACGCTGATGGATTTCTTGAGGTTCAACAGTAGAGGTTTCCTTGCTTTTTTGCATATGAGAGACAAGGAAGTTTTCACACTGAGTTTAAGATACTCTGCTACATATTGCTGCAATTTATAATGCTTAAATGAGCATGACAGGGAAAAAAACCCACCAAGAACTTACATACACAACTGTAATTCAAGAGTTTCCCCTTCTGTCAGTAGGCTTGATTACTTACTAGAGACTTCACAGTGACCACCACATATTTCATGTGAATGTAACTGATAAGCACTGATTGACACTGACTGCTACAAAATTAGCATTTCCATGGAAGCCAACATCAATTACCATCAGTGATGTGATGCTCATCTAGGAGATTCTGAACAACATTGTAATATAAACCAAATCACTTAGCTTTACAGCAAATATAAAAGAAATATTAACAAATGGGGGAGGGGGGTAGAAAAAGAAATAAACTAATGGGACTATCACTGCAAGCAGCATGTTTTCTGCTATAAACAAAAAAGTATCAGCAGGAAGTAACAAAACATAAGATTTTTGTTTCTTTTTATTTTCACTAATATCTATTGTAAATGTAATTGTTTATGTTGTAAAAAATGTTTTCCAGAAACATTTATGCAAGGAGTACATTTTTTTCAAGGACAATCTGGGTTTTTTTCTTGTTATCTAAGTCTCTTATATTTTAAATTTCTGTTAGGTCTGAGAGAATCATGGATCTTGAATATATTCAATGCCTTCGTGTTCTCTGAAAGAAGTCTATGATGACAAGACCTTTAAGACTTTTTTGGCTAAGCTTCTCTAACTTACTACTATTCTAACCTGCTATTATTCTTTTAGCTTGAAGTTAAGACTTGGGTACAAACCTGAGATTAAGTAAAGACCTGAGCTACCATTTTTCTTTTAAAAACAAAACTGGGACTCCATGCTGAAGAAGTGCTGCAGCATACTCTACCAGATTTCCATCCAGACATAAGTCTAGGTATCCAAAAGGTGGCCATGGTTAATTTTTGACACATCCTAAACAGGGAAGTTCAGACTTGTACCAGTGCTAGGTAAAACATTTTGTGTTCACATAATGCCAGCTGTATCCTGGGCTGCAACAGAAGTGTAACCTGCAGGTCAAGGGAGGTGATTCTGCCCCTCTGCTCTGGTGAGACCCCACCTGCAGTACCGTGTTCAGCTCTGGGGCCCCCAACATAAGAAGGACATGGACCTGTTGGAGTGAGTCCAGAGGAGGGCCGTGAAGATGATCAGAGGGGGCTGGAGCACCTCTCTTATGAAGACAGGCTGGGAGAGTTGGGGTTGTTCAGCCTGGAGAAGAGAAGGCTCTGGGGACACCTTACAGCAGCCTTCTAGTACCTAAAGGGAGCTGACAAGAAAGCCAGAGAAGGAATCTCTACAAGGACATGTAGCGATAGGACAAGGAGTAATGACTTTAAACTGAAGGAAGGTAGATTCAGATTGGATGCAAGGAAGAAGTTCTTCACTGTGAGGGTGGTGAGGCACTGGAACAGGCTGCCCAGAGAAGCTGTGGATGCCCCATCCCTGGCAGTGTTCAAGGCCAGGCTGGATGGGGCTTTGGGCGACCTGGTCTAGTGGAAGGTGTCCCTGCCCATGGCAGGGGGGTGGAACGAAATGATCTTTAAAGGCCCTTCCAACCCAAACCATTCTATGATTCTATGATTCTGTTACTCATTCTATGAAAGTGTTGGGAAAGGAAAAACAAAGTGAAAAGATTTATTTTCTTTCCAATTATATTTTCAAAATTCTGTTTCTTCCTTTTCATTTTACTTTTGGAAAATAGCTGAAAGTACCATATTGGTTTAAATGAAACATGCCTACAATAGCCAAAGTCAGTAAGATGGAATTATACTAGTTACAGTCAGGAATAACTGAAGTAGTTAAAGTGGAAAATTAGGCTGGACAACAATACTGAGAATTTGAACAGAAAGGCTATATTTTTCCTGGGATAGCAAAGCTAATGTGTCTGTAACCTCACTGACTCCAGATTACTCATATTTTCTGAACTCCAGCCAAGAGAACAGTTTTGTGACCTACCTATCACTTACTGTGTTGGGGTAATATTAGCTAGCATGGCTATTAGGATGGCATGCTTTTCAGTTGGCCAGAAATAAACCAAATTTATCACATTAGTTCTCTAGATGGTGAGTTTCCTGGATTATTTTCAATGTGTAAGGCAGATATAAAAGTAAGACCTTGTTCAGTTAATACTGAAATATGACTCTTTATTCGTTCTATTTTCCAGCCTTACAGGAAAACCATAAATTATGGGCTCCCTTCCCTGCTCAGCAGCTGTAGCTTGTAGGACTACTATTCAAGGCATAAATGTCTATAAAATTGTGCATGAAATGTTTTCCTCAACTTTGCGTGCAAGTTGAAATATGCCATTGTATTACTGATGTTGATAGTTTCTATCATGTATGTTAAAGCCAAGTAGTTTAGTGAAGCTGCATCGTTATTTTGAGTTGAATCTCAGACAGAGGACACAGGATCTGAAGGAAATACATTCGTCTCAACAGAGTCTATAAACCCAAGCAGGTTCATAATCATACACATGTACATACTCATTCAGTCACCGGGGAGAATCAGAAGGGGATATAGTGTCCCTGACAACATCTATAATAATAAATTAAAAAGTGCAAGGAGCCTGTGTGTATTCCCAAGGCAGCCCATCAGTTTATACTCACATAGTTTAGGATTAGTCTCATTATTGCATTGTTATCTCAGCAAAATCCACTCGGTAAGTGTACAAATCAGAACTAGGGTATGAACTAAAAATTAAGCTGTATGTAGCTCTTGTAAGTAACACCTTTTCCTGGTTTATTTCTAATGTGAATCCAGTGACAGACAATTTCTATAAAGGGCATGAAGACTTTGCACTGACAAGCCTTTGTTATCCTCTCTGATTTCCTTGAAGAATAGAACAGAGATATTCTGGTAAACAGATACTGACTTGAATTTCCAATTTGGACAATTCTTTTCCCACACAAGCTGATTGTTCTTAATGTGTTTGTAGTTCGAAATCTAATAGATTCCCAAACAATCAAAACACTTCATTGTGTTCCCACTTCATATTGTTGCCCATGTTGTAACTTTATTGGAATAGTAGTACAATAAAGAGGCAGAAGGTTATTAAGTGCAGGAAAGTTGATGTGTCCCTACATACTTCTTATGCAAAATAATTGTGAACTTCTTACTGCTGAAAGACTGGCTTCTTGTAAATTAATATTGCTTCAGAATTGATTGCAGCTTTAGTTAGAGTACATTTGACACCTCTGGAAAGCTAGTTTGTGCCCCAGGCATCTCTATATGTGCCTGCAGTCTTGACAGTATGAGTTATGTGGGTGAATATTTGCATACATTCTGCAAAATGTGCTGAGTGGCAATTCAAAAAGCAGAGCTTTCTCTGTTGGAGGTGAAGGAGGAACCACTACACAGAAGCAGTTGCACTGATCAGGCACAGCATGCTTACTGTTGAAGGAATTTCTCTCTCTGCCTGTCCTGTGTTCACTTTCTTGCACGGACTGTGATGCTTTTTTAACATTTTATCTCCTTTGCATTTTCATCACATATAAAATGTTTTACATATGGTGAGAGCAATTCTTTGCTTCCTTTTTTTATATTGTAAAACCAGTTCTATCCACTTGCCATGAGCTAATACTTTAAGGTCCCCTGTTTTTAAGCCTGAAGTTTCAATTGTCTTCTCTATGCGTGTGTTTACAGGAATCCCTATTACATTATATTCCTTCTTTCTTGCAATATGCTAGACTAAGGGTTTGGGGTGGGGCGGGAGTTGTTTGTTTTGGGGTTGGTTTCTTTTTTCAGATTTTTAAATGTTCATTGCTTTCAAAACCAAATAAACACTTAAAATTTGATTTTCAAGTTTCCCTTTCCATCTCCCACTCATATCCTATAGAAAAGTAATGTAGTTAAAACTGACATGTCTCCATGAATATATTTGACCTATCAGATGTTTTTTCCAACTTTAATGTTCAGCTTACCTAATCACGGGAAATTTTTTGCATTAACAAATAATTTTTTTCCTTATAAATTAACTTTATTAATCATATTTCAGCCAGATAATACAAAACTGGACTCGTTCATTTGGATCTATAAACACTTATGCTCTATAAACATAAGACTGTTGATTTACTCAAGTGTGTCTTCATATCTTTATTAGAGAAGTTGTAACCTTTGGGATTTTCTGCTGTTTGTAGTTTTATTTTCTATAGGATTACATCTGATTTATGGAAGTAACAGTGAAGTTTCCATATAGTTGGATATCTGCAGAGCAGATTACTTACTATTATATAACATTAAAAATGTAAATTATGCAGAATTGACAGTATGTGTATTACATGAGACGAAAAACTAGCTTGCTGACGAACATCCAACCTAGTTATAATGGGAAGATATCCTCCTTTTATGGAGGCCCTGAGAAATCATTTGCTGGGCTTAGTTTTGTCTGGTTTGGTTTTGGAAAATCTTTGCTGACAAAATTTAAAAGTGATTCAAATGTTGTAAAATTATTAAAAGTAAGCAAACTAACCAATTAAAACCAGATTAATAGTTGAGAACAAACCAAATTATTTAGATGAGTATCTGGTTTAGATCAGAAAAATATAAGGTGACGTGCTAGGGGATCAGGAATATTTACTACCCCTGAAAGATTACACACAGACACACACTCCTTTGACTTGACTTACCCCTAATGGACTGACTGTCACATCTGATCTTGAAGCTTTGTCTCTGCTTTAAAAAACAGGCAAATTCCTCATAATCAGCATATTCTGAGGGCTATGTTAACACAGTCATGTGGCTTTTAAACCAAACCTGGCTTATGTGCAGGCAAAAGAGATCTGATCTCTAGCAAATACGACTAAAGGTACCTAATATAATTTGGCTTAGTATCAAATATCTGCATGAACTATAGTAGTATATTATATTCATAAAGTCAAATTGAATAAGGTGATATTCTCTGTTGACCTGGATTTCCATGACTGTATTACTAAAAAAAGAAAATAAAGAACCAATAAAGAAGCTGTTTCAAGCATTGAGGCCAATTAAGACTGACTAGCTTGCCTCCCTGTTGCCTAAAGCTAGTCCTGTGTCTAGCAAATTTTCTGGACATAGCAATTTGGATGTTCCAAAATGAAGCCAAGAGACAAAACAGTTGTTTAACACAGTGGGCAGTTGGAGGCCACTGTTTAGATGTGCCTTTTTGGATATAAGTAAAAACCTAGGAGTAGATAACATCTTGCTGGATTGGATAGCAAAAGGCAGTTGGATGTTGACAAAAATGAGGCTAGTTAGGCAAAGTATAATCATTTACTTTAACAACAATCCATTGCCAATAGATTTTAGTTCTAGAGAGAGGATTTAGTTGTTTAAAGGCTGATTGGAAAAGCTGTGCAGGAATGTAGCAGGATAATATAACCCATCAACATAGCTGTCCAGATGGCTGAACTTTTGTTTCTGTACTATGAACTGTGAAACTCAAGTTCAGTAGTAGACATAGATGCCAGTACATGAAAGCTCACAGGAGAGCATTAGTCTTGAGGCAAGAGCTTTCAGTTTTCATCTCCTATGTATATTTCCAGTTTGACATATGATGTGTGATTTTGGACTAACTTTTTTGTCAGGTCAGTCCAGTGAAGCTCTAAGAGAGAACTGAGCAGTATTTGTGCAAAGTGATCTTGATGCAAATTCCTGTTAAGAACAAATCAGAAAAAGTGGGTGGGTTGTGACAGAAAGTAATTATGATATTCTTCTGTGTGAGCTGTAGATACATTTTCCAACACACAGTATGCAATCATTGAAGACTACTGTGTTCACTATTATGAAAACCATTTATGCATAGTTACAACTTCTATGTAAAATTGACCAAATAATGGAATGAAAGCTGTTCTGAGTAACTCTGCTATATTCTAAAAGAGCAGTTAATTGCTTCCGGATATATTAGAGTTTTTTGGTATTGTACAGATGTGTATAATCACTGCTTTGCCCTGCTTGAATAGCAGCCATCTGTTTGTCTTTGGATGATTGCAGCATTTAATAAATACACTTCTGTTTGTATCTGAGAAGCAGTTACTCTTTCCCTGCCAATGTAAGCAGGATGGCATGACACATAATGATATTCATCTTTTAATACCACTAACGTATGTAAGTATTTTAACTGGCTGTCCTGATATTGCCCGGGATAGAGTTAGTTTTCTTCATAGTAGCTTATACAGCATTATGTTTTGGATTTGTGGTAAAAACAGTGCTGATGGTACACCAACGCTTTAGCTGTTGCTGAGCAGTGCTTATACAAAGACCTTTTCTCTTTCTTCCCAAGCTGCCCCACCTGCCAGCAGGCTGGGGGTGCACAAGAAGTTGGGGGGGGACACAGCCGGGACAGCTGACCCCAGCTGACCACAGGGATAGCCCAGACCATATGACACCGTACTCAGCAACAAGAACTCAGAGAAAAAGGAGGAAGGGGATTACATTCACAGTCATGGCCTCTATCTTCCCCAAGTAGCTGATATGCATGACGGAGCCCTGCTTTCCTGGAGACGGCTGAACACCTGCCTGGTGAGGGCAGTAGTGAATTAATGCCTTGTTTTGCTTGGCTTGCACGTGCTGCTTTGTCTTTCCCTTTTAGATTGTCTTTATCTCAATGCATGGGTTTTCAGACTTTTAGGCTTCTGAGTTGCTTCCCCACCCCACTGGAGGGGAGTGAGTAAATGTCTGTGTGTTGTTTACCTGACTACAAGGGTTAAACCATGACAACACTGGCTTAGATTAATACAGTCTTTTTTGAAAGAGCTGCTATGACTCAGTTAAGTCAACTGTACTAAATAGACATGTCAATTAATTGTAGAATTTATAGTAATCACAGCTGAGATTCTTTCTCTTTTCATCAATAAGAGATGATTTCCTAAGAACTGCTTAGAAAATTGTTGCATTATCCCTGTATTCTTATTTAGCTAAAGAAAAAAAAGAGAAGAAAAAGAAACTTCTAAGTCGTTTCATTAATAAATGAACAGGAGCCTTGGAGGTCAGAAAGCTATGTTGACCAGATACAAAACAGTTGGTATTCAAACACAGTGTGAAGTTATACTATGTTATTGTTATTACTGAGATATTTTTTTAATGTTAAGTAACACTTCAGAAATATAAGTGAAATATAACCACAGAATATAGGATTGTCAATAAATTAAATAGCAGTTATTTAATCTTTAAGTATTTTTTTTACTCTGCAAGCTGAGTGTATCAGAAAGAACACTTTATGCTGCCCCTAACTTTCCAAGTACAGACATTAACAAGCATAAATTGTATGAGATACCAAACAACTACTTTTAAAACTTTGATGGTCAACAAGGGAACAATGGAAGAAGATTTCATTTACATTAATTTTGAAATGCAGATTAAGTTGTAATAAACATCTTTTTTTCACTTCATGAATAGTTACAGACAAATACAGAAACTCCATTTACTGTTTTGGAAGTAATTTGCATAAGCTGTAAGAGAATCAGGATGTACTTTATAAAGTATGATGGACAGTGAACTGTTTTATGGTTGATGCTTTCATATAGTCGCTCTTGATTTCAGAATTATTCGGTGTTATTAAGAACTACTGAATCAGACTCTTCTGAGCATTCTGCTGTGCTTCATGATGTGCCAATCGTGAAAATGGCAATTTTTTCCTGAATGAAGAAGTTCCAGTCTTTGAGGCCAGCCCTTTTCAAAATGAATCTACCAGTCAAAGAGACCATCTCAAAAACAGAGCAACAATTAATGCCAAATGAGACACAGCCGCACGGGTGCTGCATATCGATATGTACACGGGTGATCAGTAGAAGTGTCCTGAGAGCATTCTATGCCCAGCCTTCTTCAGAGGCTTGGGTTTGGGGGCACAAGTACCAGGCAGAGCCAGTGCAGCCAAGGGTGGACCCCATCCAGCTGCTGGTGGTGGGGAGAGACCCCCAGGCAGTACTGCAGGATGGTGGGCCGGGGTCCACCCCCTGCCCTTGAGCACTGCCTTCAGCTGAGCGTCTCCCTGGCCCTGCCGGAGCTGTGGTGCAGCCCTGTCCTGCCTGGTCCTGCTGAGCCAGGCCCCACCGGCCGGATAACCTCTTGGCCTGGCCTTGCCCTGCCGGAGCTGTGGTGCAGCCCTGTCCTGCCTGGTCCTGCTGAGCCAGGCCCCACCGGCCGGATAACCTCTTGGCCTGGCCTTGCCCAGCCCTGTCCCCCTGGCCCTGCGTGGCCATCCCAGGGCTATGCCTGATCCTGGTTCCCCTCACTGGGCCTGATCCTGGCCCCATAGCTCCCGGCACCTCAGACCCAGGGAGCTGCCAGTCCTGACAATCTGCAAATTGAAAATTCGCACACGTCTGTCCTCCATGTGTGGAAAACAGCATTGGCAAGTATCCACAGTTTTTCGAAGGCTGCGGACTCTATGTAGTAGTTCAGAGATACCTTTACCTTTTGGATGAGATAAGTGGTGCTGTTTTTAACTTTTTCTCATGTTTGATCATGAAGTCCTTATGATTTTAACCAACAGGTCTACAAAGGTGATAAAAATGATACACTGTTTAACTTTGTTCCATGAACTCTAGTACTAGCTACATCTTACCTAACCTGAGGCACTTCACTAACAGCCACTTCATCTAATCTTCCAGTATAATGGAGGATACATTCTTTCAGGGAACAATTCAACTATTGCAAAGATATTAATTCCTGTCTTGAGGTGGTTATTTTGCTACATTAACTGTGTTCTGAATAAGACAATGTCTTAAATTATACATCTTACTGCCTAGAGATATACGTAGGTCTTTCCTTTGAGGACAAGATGAGCTTTCTGAGAATTTGCAAGTGATTATGAGTTAAAAGAATACAAAATGTAAATCCTTCATGAAATATAGCTGCATTATCAATCTTTCTTTTTCCTAAAGAAGAAAATAATCATTTATTTGAAAGAACACATACCTCAAATTTTATGCATATTGAGAATTCTTTAAGCTCTTGTACGCAAGCTATATCTGAACAACCATGACTTTTAAAAAAGTGAGGGTATTAGTTACTAACGTATCTAGTAATCATAATTAGATTCCCAGACAAAATAAAGCAACAACAAAACTCACAACTGGAAACTATTATCCAGACAAAAGTTGAATACATAAATGCCCCATTTAAGAAAGAATACCCTCAGAAATTTAAAAGGATGAAATAATTAATTCTTTGAAAACTCAGGGTCAATTGGAACCTAAGGAACACATGAGCATGTCAGTAAACATAAATACTGATATTATGTAAACAAGAATTATTATTAAAGTATCTAGTGTTCGTAGTCTTAAATCAGTGTTCTTAAAATAATTCTTGTGGGTGCATTTTCATCCTTTAGCAAGTTTATACTTCTTAATAATATACATATAACTGAAATTTCAGAATCCAATTTCATGGGTTATGCTATAACTGCAACTATTGTTTTCTGGGTTGGTTTTTTCTTTAACTTACTGATGAATGTTCTCAATCCAATTTCACCTGAACAAACTTTAGATATGGGAATAGAGAATTTCATTTAACTAGCCAGGTATTCTGAGGAGTAGAAAATCTCCCCAAGTTTTCCAAATGTAAGAAAAGCCTTATGGAAAATCCATTTATTAGTAGAATACACAAGCCACCACTTGATTATGCAGTTATGTATATTGTCTGCTCTACTCTGCCCTTCTGGCTGTTAGTCTTGTTTTTACAGAAAGAGGTTTTTGGTTTGTTTCTTTTTGGGGTTGTATTTTGTTTCTTCTGTTTGGGGGTTTTTATTCTGTGTGTGTATGTGTGTGTGGTTTTTGGGGGTTTTTTTCCTTTTGAAAATAGATCAGTCACCAAAGGCTGGTCATGACCACTTTATCTGCCTCTTTATAATTTAGACTTATAAAATAGAATAGCATACTGAATTGAAGGACAGAAAAAAAAAATCACAGGAAAGCTGGCTGGATATTGGCAATGAATGTGAGGGTTATCTTAACTGGGAGAAGATGGTTGGTTTTAATAATTACTATAGTTGGTATTGATTTATTCCACATAAGAATACAAAGTTTTGCCCTTCTACCTAATAAACCATGAGCCTGAAAGGAATGGAGAATCATAACTTTTATTATCAGTTGTCAGGCACATGTTTAATGTGTGCTGCAGGGGAATCTACACAACTCCCTCTAGGTAATAAGACAATGGTAACAATAGCTGATAAGATAGAAATGAGGGGGCCATGTTTGTGGGCACAATACCCAAAACTGCCTGGTCTGAGGCAGTGATTGCCTATTAACTCATAAAACTACAAAGAAATTAGCAAGCACAAATTTTGCTTAAAATGATGATCAGCTGAATTAAAGAGTAACTAGATTACTGAGGCACTTTGGGGAAAGTCAACGAGCCAACTTGAAAAGAAGTATAAAAGAAGCATGGAGGTTCATCTTTGTCAGGTGGGACCTTGAAGTGGGAAAGTGGTAAAAAAGTGGCAGTCACATCTGCTTTGGCACTGCCAGAATTCTTCTCGTAGTATCATGACCTCTGGTTAGGCTTGATGGAGCATCTTCCACTGTGAGCAGACTATTTCCTGCAGGATACCACAAATAGGTACTCACATTGTGGATGTGTGTATTAACTTCATGGGGGGGTCTTTCTCACCAGCTTGCTCATTAGTGGATTGTTGGAAGAGACGAGGGCAAGCATGAATATTGTTTGTAAACTCAGGAGGTGTGTGTAAACAGAGCAACTTGGGCTCCCAGAAGATGGGTTTTGTGCTCACAACCCACATTTGCTGGGTTAGCAATGCACCTCTATGTGAATATGTGTGTGGGAGGAAGGCAAGTTTAGAACTTGAGATTAGTCATAGAAGGGTGTTTGAAATCTGTAGGTGCGTATTTGCATTTTGTGAGTAGCTAGCATTGTAATTTATCTGTCGTGTTGTTAATATTGATCCTGAATGTACAGTTCACTGCTTGTTGGTTAATTGAATGTTTTTATAATAAATGAATAAACCACTTTGATCCTGATTTGATTTAAGCTGTGCAAGCAGAGCAGTTTTCCCCTGTGACAATGTATAATTGTTTAAGTTTCTGTGAATCCAAGATGTACTTTAATGCAATTTGAAGTCTGATTCCCCACATCTAATGACTGAAATTATTACTGGGGTTCTGTGATGATAAGACAATAAGTTATGGCTTTCCTTACTTCTGTGTCAGCTACTGTATATGGATTTTCTCAGAACTGTACAGCAAGATATTTCTGTTAATATGTGAATTCTGAGAAGGATAAGAATGCACCACTACTAGCAAGGACTTAAACATGTTGCATATACAAAATTTTTTTAATTTGTTATCTCTTACAAGAATAAATATGGTGTAACTAAATGTTTCTGTAACCTGAAATAGTTTTGTACGAATGTATGTACACACACACATGCACATAAATAAGTATTTAAAACAGCTGAAGTTGTAGAGTACAGGAAGTCACTCCATTTTGAGGTTCAGTGTGAAGGAAATCACTTGAAACAATATTGTCTCTTAATGACTTCACCTTACCAGTTACACCGACTGTACTGGTTTTGGTTGCTGAGTAGACTACTGCTGTTACAAATCTAATGACAGCTTTTACCCAGGTAGATAAGATTTTTGCCTTTGCTGGTAGAATTCCATAGGCTTTTTAATGAACTTGAAATACAGAGTCTCAGGACTTGTTTGGGCTTACATTGGCCTGAATTGGTGTTTCCACACTTGTTTATTGGTCAAGTGACTATTGCTTGACCTGTGCCCAGCTTTTGGTCTGGGAATACTACATATGATAAAAGTCTGACCAGTCTAGGTAACATGATGACAACTCATTATACCTTCCCCTTCCTGTACCTGTTCTTCCTGAGGAAGTTTAAAGCAGAAGCATTATGATCAAAAGGAACACTTTGATGAACGTAACACCAACAAAAAGTGGAATATACTGTTATGCCTTTGTAGACCAATTTTGACTGCATTATGAATTAGACTCTTCTGCACTAATTAGGTAGTTTGGTATTAGGCTAGGTCTTCAGGAACAGTCTAGGTATAAGACTGTTAAAACATTAGTTAGGCTAGCCATACTTTCTTGTCTCTGTGTATACAGGTATGTTCCTTTTGTTCCTTTTGTCTGATAGCAAGATTTTGAGTGTAACAACTCAGCTGCAGGTATTCGGCTGTCAGAGCAGACCTTCAGTAGTTAAGGCTCTGTTGAAGCTGGTAGAACAATGACAGGCTGTACCTTCTGATATATTCAGAACCAGGTGATGTTGAATATAGTAATAAAAATCCTCATTCCACATGCTCTTTCATGACAAACAACAGATGATACAGCCTTGCTGACTTCAACATTACTAAGAGTGGAGCAAAAGTAAGGGCCTGGATAAGTTTAAATGCTTGGCACTGGATTTTCCATTTAAAGCTGAGTAGCTGTTCCTTTCCTTTATTGCAACTATTCAAAGTAAGTACAAGAGGAAAATGCACAGAAAAAAAAAAAAAAGAAGACAAAAAAAAGGAAAGAAAAAGAGAGCTTTCTCATGCTAATAGGATGTTTGGGTTCTTGTTCCTTTTGCAGGCCTTACCTTTTCTAAGGCTCTCAGCAGTGACTTCCAGCAGAGTTCTCAATATTATTTCCTGTGTGCTTCCAGGGCTTTAAATTACACTTGTTAATGCATTTGAATTCTGTGGGATCAAGCCCAAGGAGCAATTCTGAAGATAGATGTAAATACTAGAATGTGTGGAGGCCATTAATTAATTGTATGGACACTGTTCTTCAAATGCTTCTTATCACATGGTTTTGTATGTTTCTCTCTTGTAGCTTCTGAACTACTAGGCTGTTATTTATTAAATTTGACAGAAAGGTAAAAAATATAAAAGAAATTAACTCTTTGTATGTTTTGTGAAAATAAGCATCCAGGTAGAGAAGATCAATGTCAGTTACACTCTCACTGAGAGAAAGGATTTTAGACTCCATTTTGCAGGGCAACACACACACACATGAAATCACAATCACAGAAGAAAACTTCAGTCTTAGCTTATTCCATGATAAAAATCACAATAGTTAACCAGAGTCAGAATCATGAGAAAAAAGCTTCCCTTAATTCCATTCATTTCAGGATAAATGTTAACACTGTTGTGTATGGTGTAGGTGTATAGTGTGAACACATGTATATAAAGTTAACAGAAGAATAAACTAATCCTACAGCCCTTTTATTCAGGATTCACAAGATTGGTCTTTTGAAAGAAGTACTATTTTTCTATAGCTTTGATTCACATTCTGGCTATTTCTCTGAGTTGGAACTATGTCCAGAGGCAAGGGCTCATTTCCTTTTAACATAAACATACAGAGGGTAGCCATGCATTACATTTATAGGGTCCAATATGGCAAGGTGCCTCAAGCACAATGTTTAAGCATGTCAACTGTCCTTTATATGGTGGATGTTTAGATCACTGAGCAACTCGGGAGACAGAATCCATTGAGTGCATAAGGAAAAACCTTACTATAGCTTTAAACAGAAAATAACTAGCATAGGTGAGCCTTTATAGCCTCAAAACATAGCTATTTTAATTGCTAGCATAGCACAATTTGTTCTTTTTTAACTTCTCCAACACAGGATGGTCCTGCTAGAAGGCTTTTTTTTCATATTGAGATATTATATTTTTTTATTTCTGAAATTGCTTAATTTATAAACCATGCTCTCTCTTACATTCTTCTGTCACTTTGAAGAGTGGATGTATCATTACAAAGATATATCCTATGGATGTTTCAAGAAGTATCCTCCTTAAGTTCTAAAGGCAAAATACTCCAACCCAGTGTTTAAATTGTACTTGTTAAAATTCCAATCTAACTAGTTTTACTTCTTTGATCACCTGTCTGTAGTATTTGTTTGGATTCTAGTTTATAGTTTGTGTTCTTAGGCCACCTGAGTTAGGTCGGCTAAAGATGTCATGTACCTAGCTTAACTACACATACACTTCTGCTTAGTATAACTTAGCCTTTCACAGAGTTGTGTGTCCCAATCCAATGTCAGGGAAGGTTTCAATATCATCCCAAGAGCAGGATTAAGACACGAATGAGGTCAAATGCCGTGTACCCAAAAAAGCTTTTGTTATAAATTGAGTCTTTCAACCATAATGATCAATTGAAGTTTTATTAATTATAGTAAGCAAGATATGAGCAA
>JANZLQ010000008.1:11719718-11738883 GCA_026212715.1 Elanus axillaris
GAGGGAGGGGTGGGGGGAAGGTGTTTTTAAGATCTTTCTCTCATTATTTTGCTCTGATTTGATTGGTAATAAATGAAACTAATTTCCCCAAGTTGAGTCTGTTTTGCCCACGATGGTCGTTGGTGAGTGATCTCCCCCTGTCTTTATCTCAACCCATGAGCCTTTTGTTATATTTTTCTCTCCCCTGTCCAGCAGAGGAGGGGAGTAATAATAGTGGCTTTGGTGGGAACCTGGCATCCAGCCAGGGTCAACCCACCACACTGTTATTTAAAGAATAGTCTCCTTTGGGTTTTTTTTTACATCTTTTCTCAAATGGATTTTTTGACCTTGAAAAACAGATTGGGAGGAGGTTTATATCTGTACTGTAAAGGAAGAAGAAAACATTTATATATAGTTACTTGGATATAAAGGAATTTAAGAACTATATTTACCCTGACATTTGGGATAGATTTTAGGGTAAGTTACTTTCTAAAAATTATTTTCTTTATTTCTCTTTTTTTTTGGTTCACTGAGATGCCCATTTCCCCACATGTATTTACAGCCTGACACTGGATTTTCTTAGCATAAGCAAAGAAATTGCAAATGTTTCAGTCCTTAAAAATTTAATTGGATCTATTTTTGAACCTTAGTTTTGACTGTATAGTGCCCAGAGGGAGCCACACAAATGTCTTTAAATGACCTAAAATAGTATTTCTATTCATAAAAATGTCACAGCTTTACAGTCCAGTATCTCATAGCTCTGCAGGCTATAAGTGAGTGCAAGTCTCAAGGGGACTATCTTCTTCCCAGTAGAACAAAGTGCTTCACTATGGCCTTACAGAACCAAAAGATATAAAACTTCTGCTTTAAGAAAACAAACAAACCAGCAAGGAGGGGAAGGATAGCTATAACAAAAGCTAGATATTAATTTACTTATCCTAAGCTTGAAACAGGTTCATGTATGGTGGGAAGACAACAGTTTAGGGATTGCTTTTTTGGCACAGAATGAAAGTTCCCTTGACAATGTGGTCACTGTTCTATAAACAAAATGTACATACATAAACAAATACATATAAACAAAATAAGTATTTGTCTCATTCCTCTTTCTCCTTCCTCTACTTCTCAGAAAGAAATAACTTAGGATTAGCACATTCTCTTTCACAGCAATTTTCATCATAATATTAATCTTTAAGGCACCCTGACTCTTGTTCTTGTTTCCCACAAATGTCTTCACCTTGAGCTAGCAAGCATTTTGTATACAGTGGGTTTTTTTCATTCTGACTTTATTTCCCCCTTTTTATATTTTTATATATAAAATAGTATTGGTTTGTTTCACATTGCATTCAAGTATCATCTCACGTGTTTTAAACCCTCTTCCACCTTCAGGCTTTTTGTACCAATCCTTCCTACTAGCTGGATCTCAAACACTGAATGAAGGCAGACCTGGTAGCTTTCAGAAGTCTTAGTGGTAACTGAACAAAATCAAGTACCAGAACTAAAATGAACCAGAAAAAAGAAGAAAAAAAACCAACCAACAACCCACAAACAAACAAAACAAACAAAACCCCCAACAGATAAACATGAGACGTAAAGGAGTTTGAGGGAGTAGTTTAAAAACTCAATAAATTTCAAATTTTTAGATAAATCAGGGAAAATCCAAAAGATATGAAAAAGCCCTTCACTAAGTAAAGAGTGGGTGCCAGTAGCAAAGAAGACAGCTGGAAGTTAATTTAATTTCTGACAAGCATCCATTCACCGGAAAAGTTTTTAATAGTTTCAGCTAATTCTGGCAGAATATTTTATGAATCCACAATACTTGAGGAATACAAAACAGGAGAGGATTTTAATCTGGAAAAAAAAAAATTAGAAAATGTTAAGGCTTAGGAAAAAACTGTCAAAATATGAAGGATCTTAACCATATTTGAGACTAATTAATAGCCAGTTAGAAAGCTAGTCCTTGAGAAAATCTTTCTGGGTGAGGGTTAGCTTGACTACCCTGAAAATTGTGCATTAGCCGCCATAGCAGTCTAAAGAATCAAAAATATTAAGACAGCAAGATACACTGGGTTCACAAAACAGAAGACATGGTGGTACATTTCAGTTACATCTGTGAATTAAAAAGATCAGACCACAGTCTAGGCACTGGCACATGTTTGGTTTATCTTACCGAATTATTAGCATGGACAGTAGTACCATTATGGTCCATGAGAAACTAGTAGTCTCCCACAGGTGATTTCATTTGTGGTAGACAACTTGGATGCTGCCACATAATGTAGCTGTTCAGACGAGTCACTATCATTATACTGACTATCAAAAGGTCTCTGGCCTGTTTTATCTGCTAGTGTAGATATAGTATTTCTGATACATAATACAGCATAAAACAATAACTCATTTCCAGTCTAGAAATAGGGCAAGAACCATAAAAAAGGAAGTAAAAACTGTGGAAAAGGAGGAAGCTCCACAGGAACTCCCATGGGAGTAATGTACATCATTGCATCAGAAGATAAATGGTTTATTATCTGAATAAAAATGAAATAAAAATATTTAATTAATTATTTTTACTGTTGTGCATGGGTGTACAAGCTGGTCTTTGTCAGGAGTTTTGGTAGTAGCATTGAAATAAAAATAGTAAATGGAGGAGACTAAATGGGTAAAATACATTGCTTAGAATAAGTTTGTCCCCACTATAGGCATATATAAACTACATTTAGAATATATATCAAAATGCATAATGAAACAATTTGTAATAGCATCTCAGCAAAAGGTTCTACACCTGAAGGTTCAGGGATCCAATACAAGTAAGGAAAAGTTTGAAAATATTTTCTAGGGCCTCAGGACTCTCTCAGAGTGCAGAGCAAAGCTGAGAGTTCATGACCAAGGAGACATTTTTGCCTCTAACACATAGCCTAGAAAAGCAATGTGTCTCTGAGAATCTTAGATGTAATGGGCTAGGTAACAAAGTGATTACTTTCACTAATCACTATAGGAAAACAGGCCAATAAAAAAAATATTAAATGAAGTGTTGATAGAAACACTGTTATAATAAATAACACAGGGAAATGTGTCTAATCACAGTCTCCAAAATTTTGAGATGCTGGTGTTAACAGAAAATTAGTTAGCTTGGAGAAGCTAACTAGAATAGTCCCACCCTCACTAAGTGCTGTCCTATCTTCTGATAAGAGTTTTGAAACTCCAGAGGCTACCAGTTAACTTTCTTCCAGCTCCCATTTCTTATTTTCCAGACTGACGGTTGTTCATGTTCATAAACTATGATTATGCAGTATGTCAGGAATCATGAGGAGCACAGCTCTTCCAAGCACAGAAGGCAGAACAAGGGGATTTTTAACCTGTGCCCAAGTAATCTAACATTTTGCACAGTATTTGGCTTTGATTTGAGAACTACACAACTTGATCTCAGAGGTCAACTATGTTGCTCATTTCCTTTTTTGTTGGCAAGTGTGTCCAATAATCCCCTATAGTTATCTGAGCTCTGCTTTTTATGAAACTATCTTCTGTCACAAAGATAAGTTATGGCTGATGCCTTAGGCTACAGAAGGCCAAAATATGTTTTATTGAGTCTATAGGGCACTAGCTGAAGAGCAGTGCCTGTAGCCATTACTCCTTTCCATCTGTCCTGTCTTCTTGATATGTTTGTGAGTCATGTTTAAGTCTCAGAAGTGCTTGGTGTCTTCAGTCAGTTAAAGAAAGTGCTGTTTGGTGTCCAGATGTTCCTTTTCTTTTTCAGTAGAGGAAACTCCCCTAGCTGATCCTGTTAGTATGATCGAGTGCTGTATCTTTCTATTGAGATAGAAGTTAAAGGGGCAATCAAGTGGAGGAAAAAAAAAAAAAAAAAGAACAGAAAAAACCCAATGACCTTTATATGATGCATTAAAACTAAGCTAATTTTCACAAGGACTGTTTATCTCATTTACTGGAAAAAAAAGTTATTTCAATACGAGTCCATCTCTAACTTGGCTGATATTTGTGTTCTCTTTCTCACACATCAATATCTAAACCCACAAAGTCACTATATTCTTAAACAAACCTGCTGCTTCTCGTTACTGGTTCAAGCATCAGTTTGTTCTCTTTCATTTAGAAATTATGTTTTTGTTTATATTATGCCATTGGCATGGAACATATTTTCTTCAACTGAACATGAATTTTACAAATTGAAAAACATCAACATAAATATTTCTCAATATACTCCTTCACTTACAGGCAGGACATTCATTTATTTATGTGATTTAAACACACAGGCATATTAAATAATTCATTTTTAATGTTACCTACATGAAACAGAAGATTCTTCTTCTGCCTTTCACTTAATTATTCAAACTTATTAAGAAGTTTATTAGAGAGGAATAATGCTGGTCTTCTCCAAATCCTTACTATAATAGCTTAATTCAATGATACATTATAGTTTTTTACAGAAAGACAATATTCTTTGGTATTCTTCACTGCCATGGTAGGGGTTGTGAATGCTGTAAAATTCCTGGGTTTGATGGGATTGGGGGGCATGACTTTGTTTTATCAACGTTTTTGCACACAGCTATGTAAGACATTTGAGGTTTCAGTGGGACTCTGGTTTGTAGTGGTAAGCACACTTATAAAGGTTTAGAGCATTGGACATATCTTCCTTTTTAACTTCTGTGGTTTTTGAGAATGTTTTCCCAGCTGGACATCGTACAAAAAGTAAATATACGTCATAAGTAAATACTTAAATACTCTCTTCAGTAATGAAGACCAATTTAAAGAATGCATTTCTACTTCTCTTCAAGTGTTTATTTATTAGTTCTCCATATGAGCTAGGAGTCTTCAGTCTCCTTAAAACCAAAAAAAAGAAACAGTCACTTCCAGAGTACAAATCTTTTCTAACTAACATTTAAAAGGACTCAGGTAAGTCTCTTTTTTTATTCCTTTGACTGAAAAGACTAGATTTCTGTCTTAGACATAGACACATCTATGCTGTGGCCATCTGAAGTTAGGCAAAATTAATCCCACTTCAAATATTTACAAAAGTCACAGAAAATGTACAGCATCAAGCTTAGGGTGTTCAGTTAAACAGAACTGACAACTGCCATTTCTAATTTCTTTTTTTTTGTTAAGACTAAAATGATGTGTAGGCTTTGTCATATGGGTCACCCATATATCAGCCAGAGATGAAAATGATTGATTACTATTATCTTTGTCTAATAATGATCTGCAAATAATCAGCATCATGTTCTGAGATTAGTAAAGTTAAGAAGAGGACAATTAGATAAAGTATTTTGATAAGTACTGTGTTTGCACAGATTTTGGAGATTTTTCCAGTTGCTACATAAAATATCAAGGGAAATGTGGTTGTGTAATTATGTAAGTGGCAGTGCACTGAATACTGCTTTACAGGTAAGTCCTTCATATCACATTATATCTTGTCATACTTTCAGTTTAGGTACTTTTTTTTTCTTTAACACTTCTGGTAGCTGTTTTCCACAGTCATACATAAGAATTGTATTATGCATGTCATAGTATGATTTTTGGTTATCTTTTTACAGTTCATAATAAGCATGAAAAAGATATCCTTTGAAATGTCAGTCACTGAGGTACAGATATTCATAAACTGCACTAATCCCTGGCTATCATTCCAAATGTGTTTCTCCTGGAACATTTTTTAAATCTGGAAGAAATGACCTTCATTTACCCAGCACTATGTCTGGGTTTGGGTTTGTTTTTTTGTTTTGTTTTGGTTTTCCTAGCAGTAATAAGTAATTAAGCTTTATTTTTCCATCTGGGGAAGGACACCTTAAAAAGTGTTCAGCACTAAGATAAACACAGTATTAAGGCCTCAGACTCCTTTTTTTCTGACATAAGTTGCAGACTTAAAAATGTAAAAAGACTTAATCAGACAAATCACAGCACAGAATCATTCTCCTTTTCTGTGTACTTTAGTGCAATAGTTGACACACAAGAAATAAGTATGGGTCAGTAAAGACTTGATACTTATAAAACAGGAAACCAAAGTCGTGCCTTGTTGCTATATCAGAATTTCCTCTTGTAGAAGTGCAATTACATAGCACCATTGCCACAGTACTTTAGATAAAGCTGCAGTGTTCATAGAATCATAGAATGGTTTGCATTGGAAGGGACCTTTAAACATCATCTAGTTCCAACCCCCCTGCCATGGGCAGGGACACCTTCCACTAGACCAGGCTGCTCAAAGCCCCATCCAGCCTGGCCCTGAACACTGCCAGGGATGGGGCATCCACAGCCTCTCTGGGCAACCTGTTCTAGTGTCTCATGACTCTCACTGTAAAAAATTTCTTCCTTGTATCCAATCTAAATCTACCCTTTTGCAGTTTAACACGGTTGCCCCTTGTCCTATCACTACAAGCCCTATTAAAAAATCTTTTTCCCTTGTTCTTGTAAACCCCTTTTAAGTATTGAAAGGCTGCAATAAGGTGTCCCTGGACCCTTCTCTTTTCCAAGCTGAACAACCCCAACTCTCTCAGTCTTTCTTCATAGGAAATGTGTTCCAGCCCTCTGATCACTTACATGGCTCTCCTCTGTATCTGTTCTAACAAGTCCATGTCTTTCTTGTATTGGGGACCCCAGAACTGGATGCAGTACTCCAGGTGGGGGTCTCATGATAGTGGAGTAGAGGGGCAGAATCGCCTCCCTTAACAGGCTGGTCATGTTTCTTTTGATGCAGCCCAGGATACAATTGGCTTTCTGGGCTGCGAGCACACATTGCCAGCTCACATCCAATTTTTCTTCCACTGGTATCACCAAGTCCTTCTCTGCAGGGCTGCTTTCAATCTATTCATCCCCCAGTCTATTGATAATGAGGATTGCCCTGATGCAGGTGCAGGACCTTGCATCTGGCCTTGTTGAACTTTATGAGGTTCATCTGGACCCACTCCTCAAGCCTGTCAGGGTCCCTCTATATGGCATCATTTCCTCTAAGTGAATCAGCTGTATGACTCAGCCTGGTGTTACCTGGAAACTTGCTGAGGGTGCTCTCATCCCACTATCTATGTCATCAATAAAGGTATTGAACAGTACCAGCCCCAATATGGACACCTGTGGGACAATGGTGATTTGGAAGAAGAATACATTTCTGCATTCTTATCCTGAATTTCTCTCTGTTTCTTCTGAATACCTTAGAAAGGGGATAAATTTGTAACATTGCTCTAGAAATATTCACATTATCACCAAGTGAGCAGGTGTGCCTACACAGCATAATGCCATGGCAGAGAAAATAGCTTGTCTCAGGAGCCTGTTGCAACAGGATTAATTAGCTCAGGTGGATTTGTGTTCTGGCAGTTCTGGTCTTCTTTGAGTGCTACAGTTAGCAAATCTAGACCTAACTTGTGCATTTGTGAACAATACTCCCTTGTATACTATCGAGGACACCATAGATTCCATCAAATTTCACATTTTTAATATGATTTTTTCTTATACAAAAATGTATATGCTCATCTTGTCCATTGTATGCCAGAAAATCTAATGTTTTTGTTTAGTGTATGACCTGTATGGTATGCAAGAATGTATGAGAAACAGAAAAATTATAGGAGAAAATCTTCTCTTTAAATGGTTGTTAGAAGACTTTTCTGGTTTGTCTTTGTTTTGTACCCTTCTGCAATCAGAATAATAACTTAAATAGTAAGGCCCTTCAGTGAATGTAGCAGCTCTGGCAAGTTGGTGTCTCTTATAATTTTTCATGATGACAGCTTATAATGACATGCACTGTTATGTTGCCAACTCTCATTAGCGTAAGCTAGCAGAATGTTAGTGCTGTCATTTTCTTAAGCTGCCCTGTGTTTGCTATGGCATGGCATTACATCCTTGTTTTAAATCAAACATCTGCTCTTTGTGCCTACAATCAAGCTGAAGAATGATGGTTGTATAGCATAGTAAGCAAAAGTCAGTATTTTGCTATTTATCCAGATAAAGAAGTTGATGATATGAAAAGGATAACTTCTTTGCAGCTTTAATGCATTGTACTAAATCTTTTTTCCAATATTTGACACTATTTTATATAGTACTTAGTTGTTTTAATAAGCAATGAATTCAATAAGACTTATGAAAAGAAAATGTTCACTAACCTACATTATAATACAGATTTTTATTTTAATTTAACCATCTTGCTCTCTTCATTTCATTCATAAAATTCCTGTTATAACAATAACTACAACCTGGTTCTTACTGATGTCAAATTGAGTATCTCATTACTTCTAGGAAATAAGTAAAATATGAATATTTTTTCTAATAAGTTACAATCTTAAAATGAAGTTTGATTATGTGATTCATTCTTAGGAAGTCAAATGCATCTTCAATAATTTTTTGAAGAAATTAGCAGTTAATTCCCTTCTTCGTAAAATATTGTCATCTGCCTAGAACTACCAAGTATATGTTTCCTATTCATGTATGGGTAAGAACACTATCTGAAGTGCTCAAGAAAAAAAACACCAAAAACTTTTAATACAGAAAATACTGATTATGATTTTTTAAAGATTTCCAGCATGGGTATTCTCTATATTAATAGTAATTTAAAAATGTACTAATGTTTGGAACAGACAAAATGTGAGACAAATAATAAAAAAAATAAAAAAATGTTCTGACTTCTTTTTAAAAGCAGTGAGCTCAGTTTTTAAGATCATGTTCACATCTCAAATCTAATATTTCCCTGAAAATACTACCAGAAACATGATGTCTGTAGTATGCAGCTACACGAACAAAATAATACTCTATTATTTATTTGATAACTACACAATCGAGAAAGTGTGTTTCTAGATGAAAAAGGTGGAATAGTGTTGAACTTTTAGGAGGTCTAAGCAGTCACTGGTAAAAGATCTGTATAGTGGAATTAGTTTTAGTTCATTGGGGAGCTGTTAACTAAAGCTGAATTGCTAAATGTGAACTTATATGCATGTGGAAAAATAACAGTTTCAACTGATTTTTTTTTTTAGTAGGATGGCTTTTTGACAGACAGTCCTCTTAATATACAAGGCTGTAAACTAAAAGCCCTAGATTTAAGCCTTTGTTTTGAATGTCAGACTTGCCATATAGTTCCATAACCTACAGATTATTTGAAAAATATGGGGAGGGATGAATTTGAGAGAAAGATTTCTGTGGAAAAAAAGAAAACAAATTCCCATGTCATTGTTTTGTAGAAAGATTTTTTTTTTTTACTTTTCTTCAGACCTGACCCAAGACGGAGATCATTGGAAAAAAATGACATTTAGATCCAAACAAAATTCAGAAAGGGTACATTTCAGACCCCATCCAAGGTCTAGCAACTCATGTATTTGCAGCTCCTCTCCATTATATTTTTTTTCTCTTTGTGGGAAAAGAATCATAGAAACATAGTATATCTCAAGTCAGAAGGGACCCGTAAGGATCACTGACTCTAATTCCCTGCTCCTCCCAGGACTACTTAAAACTAAATCACATGACTAAGAGCATCGTCCAGATGCTCCTTGAACTCTGCCAGGCTTGGTGCTGTGACCACTTCTCTGGGTTCCAGTGACCAACCACCCTCTCAGTGAGGAACCTTTTCCTAATGTCCAACCTGAACTTCCCCTGATACAGCTTCTTTCCATTTCCTCGTGTCCTATTGCTGGTCACCAGAGACAGGAGATCAGGACCTCCCCCTTCGCTGTCCCCCTTGAGGAAGGTGTAGGCTGTGATGAGGTCACCCCTCAGCCTTCTCTTCCCCAAGATGAACAATCCAAGTGACCTCAGCTGCTCCTGGTTAGTCTTGCCCTTGAGGCAATAGCCTTTCAGTTTGACCATTTTGTTTTCTTCTCAGTCCGTCTGTGAAAGTGGACCAACTGCTCATGTCCATCTAGAAATGTAGAAAGAGGAAATAGTTTCATCATCCAAGTATTTTCACAGTTATTAAAATGCAAAGTTATTCTACAACAGTATGATCTTTATTTTGTCAAGTATGAGGGAAATAATAGACCTCAATTTCTTCAACTGAGACACTATTTTTTTTTTCCTAATATTTTTCCAATTGGTGAAGTTGATGTATTAATTTATGCTGATTTACTCTGAGGATGGTTTCTGTGTAGAGCCTGTTTATAAAAGTGTTGAATAAATGAAGGTGAAAAATTTATTTCTCACTCACGTATTGTGGCTGAGTTACTGTTCAGTGAACTAAAAGCAAGAGCAGGAGGCTTGCAAGCATTCCATACCCGAGCCAAGATGGTGCTGAAGTGTATTTACTTCCCATTTGTGTCTCACTCACTCACTGATAACAGCAGCAGTGCCAAGCTTGCAAAAGTAGCTGCAGGAAACTAGAAAAAAGGTGCTAAAAGTTGTAATGACTACCATTTTGAACTAAAAAGGTCTGAAAACATTTGAAGTATTAATAAGAAGGCTTTGAAAGATATAAAAATAAAAACAGAAAATAAGGTATGACTACAAAATGGCACACAGAATGGGACACGCCAGCAAAACTCTACAATGTGGAAGGACAGTCAATTGGATTAAATGAAAATTAGTATAACTCTATTTAGAGTGCATTGACTAAAGACCCCACATATATCTCACACAACATACTACACTTGATTTTTATTCTAGAAGCTTCAGTTCTCCTAAAAGCTGTTATGGATCTTTCTTTTCATACCACTACCTCATGTATAAACATATACATAATAATAAAAAATTAATAATTTTTAAAAGTGGGCCCAAGATGAAGAAGGAAGACAATTTCTACCATCAACATCATACTCTTCTGAGCAAGAACCTCAGGATACTTGTGACTTGTCATAATAACTCCCTGCACTAATTTTTCTTGATGAACAAACCTGTCCAAGAGGACCCTTGGACATAAATGTAACACTAGAGAAAAAGACTGCAGTGCATATAATATGTATGTATTTGCATTGTATTACTGACAATGTGTTAGCTAAGAACTCCTTGCTGCATGTTGATTAGATTCCTAAGGCCCTGATTACACTAATAAAAAATTAGTGATTCTGCATATAAGGTGTGTTCCTTTTTACTCTTAACAACATTTTGAGTGTAACAAGGAAGGAAGAAGAACTTTACTAATGGAGATGCAGGAGGTATTAGTTCCCTATTATCCCATTTATCACTAAGTTGTCCTATTTACAAAATAAGGATCTTTTCTCACTCCATTTTCACACTGATGCTCTCTATAGTACAATTAGTTTAAGGTTTCTTGAAATGGTTTACAGAAAGAAACAGCTTATCACCCTTACCAAACCAACAGAGAAGATCAAATTAATCATCTCACAGTCAGAGCTTTGGTTTCTAGGGTGCTGAGCTGTATGTTAAAACCAGAGTTAAAAAGGATTCTATGGGAGATAGAATGGTTTATGAAAGATAGCTTTTCTTTTCCATTCATATGCTTCTTTTCCATTCGTATGCTAAGTACTTTACACATATACACCTGTGTATATCTGAATTAAAGTGGGAAAATTTTCTTTGAGAATGCAGAATTAGCTTCTATCGATAATAGGATTTGCTTTAAATCAGGTCTCTTTAAATTCACTACCTGTATTTCAATTCATAGATCATAAGGGTGAGAATTAGGAAGTCTCCTGTTCCTTACAGATCCCTCATCAATTGAGTTACTCTGATATTTGTTGTTGTGCAACTTTTAGCCTGAGGAATTATTGTTGCCCTGTGCAGCAGCCACAGAAGCAGATGCTGGATTTCATTTGGTGGCATGCATCCAAATAAACTTAAATGCAAAACAAAAATTATTTCTGGCCTATTGCCAGGTGGTCCCACTTTTCCATCTGCTAGAGAGATTTTAATTTGCAATCACTTTTTTTACAGGTTTTTGGGCCTTTGGAGTCATATTTCTTTTTAAATGCTTGCTTGACTGGCAGCTAAACTTCATTTTGGCAGCTCTCTGAAGTTAGATCACCTTCCCACAGTATTGTTGGGACTCCCTACAAGCAAGATTGAGAAGTATTTTGGGTGGGTGTCTAGTGAACCTGACTGACATGTATGATAAACATGGCAAAAAGTTCAAGGCCACTGTCAGAAGAAAAAGTAGCAGAAGCTTCCTCCTTTGAGGAAGGACCACACTTGCAAATGCAACAATAATATGGAATCTTTTCAGACAGCTTGACCTGAGCAGAAAAGTTATGCCTGGAAAAATACTCAAGAAACAACAACAAATTTTTTTTTTTCTTAATTAAGACTATAAATCCAAGGAAAATCTCTTAAAAACTAAATTTTCAGAACTAGTGATTGCATGGAATAAAAAATTATGACTGTTCAGTAGCTCAACACTGTTTTTAAAACATACTAACATAGAAAGAGAGCAATAATATATCCCCCGTAAATTCCCCAGGCCCCTATGTTCAATACCTCCAAAGGACCACGTCACACTAGCAGTTTAGCGGTATTCTGCATGGTCATTAAAACTGACCACATTAATAAGCAGTTGTTAAATAAATAGATAGATAGATAGATAAATAAATAAATAAATCGGAATCCCCATTGAATTAAGATGAAACAAAACAAAAACCTGAGATTTCATTTGACAATTCTATTTGCATGAGTTAGGTGTCATCTGTTAGCAGTTTGCAGTTATTCACACGTCTTTCTAATGCCATAATCTCAGAACCCTGTGTTTCTGCACATCTACACTCAGACATTCTAGGATGAACCTTGTCTCTTAAAACACTGTTGTGAGTTAAATTTATCAGCAAAGACTTGCCTAGATATATTGAATATGGAGTAATAACTTAACATGCTTGTTTCAAAAAGGTATTTGTGTATGTGTAATTGATTTTAAAACTCCCATGGTATTTTACTTCCTTCAGATTCCTTTGAAAATCTTTCCATTTGCACTCCAGCCCCTTCTTGAGGTGGTCCCATGACCACTCCTTTAATGTCATCTAGGCAAGTTTTTATAATCCATGTCTATAAGGCAGGACCTAATGATACACAATGCTGGAAAAAGGGGGGGAGGAGTATTCAGACAGGGAATAAGGAGAAGGGTTTTTTAACTATCAGGTGAATTATCTAGGGCCTAGAGTTTAAATGAATTCTCTTTCCCTTTCAATAGGACTGGATGCTTAAAGACAGGCCTCTGTATCTTTCTTGTCAACTGATTACATTCTCTGCCCTAGATTTTAGAGAAGAGGCAAGATGTACCGGTCTTTTTTTTTTCTTTTACTTAATTTGTATTGGTGCAGATGCATATGAATGCACTATATAACAAACCTGCCTATTCTGATACAGAGAAGACTCGCTTTTCTTCGAGGTGCATAGCCTGCAATCCACTCTTCACTCCTTAGAGTGGGTTTGTGTAAGGCACTGTGGTGACAATGAAGCAGAAGTGAAAATCCTCACCTACGATCCAGAAAGGTTGTGCAAACTATGGTGACAGAATGCCCTCCTGCCTCATTAGGAATTATTCACAGTAGGAGTCTCACCTGCACTTACACACAACAGAGAGAAAAGGTAGCTTTTAAGTACTTCAGTGGCAGTGGGCAGTACAATGTAATAGCTTGCTTTCATGCTAGAAAGTCTTTCAAAAGGCCTGAGTTTCTGATTTCTGTAATGATATTCTTAGAATTGAAGTGAGCCACTGTGTAACTGCAAGAACTGCTGAGTAGTACAGACAAAAATGCATTATATGCTGGAGATATATAATGGACCCACCAAATTCTGTTTGAGTTCCCTCACTAATGCGAAATTTAGCCCTGCTACACATTTCAATGTCCTTCTTCTGTACTAATCTGTCTTCTAAAGACAGATCTAGCTTTGCAAGTTGTAAACTTTGTTTCTCTTCCAACTGATAAAGCATCTGCACAGGAAATTCCTCTACTTCTACCACATTCATAAAGAAAAAATGTATTAAAGCATTCTTCCTGTCCTGGCATCAGAGTCCATTTGACCTTCAAAATATCTCAGATGAATAGTCATGAGAAAATGCAAGTGCCTAATATGTCTTAAGTAGTACTATCCATTGCTAAATATTTCCCTTGCCAATTTTATTCATTAGAGAAGCTCTAATGTTATTGAAATAGGGAGAGCTCTTCACAGTTATGATTTTTCTGTCCCCTCCTTTTGCTCCCTTTGGAATTGCTACTCTTCTAATTTATGGCCAGCTAGAACATTCTTCACTGTCTGCCATTTCTACTGCCTTTGTAATGCCTTAAATGATTTCCCATCTATTTTCTAAGGGTTAACTAAGAACTTCTATTTGCTCTAGGGAGATGAATGTTTAGATTTCTAGAATATTTATTGTCTTCTTTAGCCTCTATTTTTATTGCAAGGATAACAATGACAATGTCAACAGTTTCACATCAAACAGATAACTAAACCTTCCCATTTGCTCTTCCCCCTTGTAACATCAGGGAATGGGGAACAGGTAATGACAGACTCACAGAATCACATTGTACTGGTTTGGCTGGGATAGAATTAACTTTCTTCATTATAGCTTGTACTATGCTATGTTTTGGATTTGTGACCAAAATGGTGTTGATAACACAGGGATGTTTTTGTCACTGCTGAGCAGGGCTTACCCAGAGCCAAGGCCTTTTCTGCTCCTCACCCCACCCCACCAGTGGGCAGGCTGGGGGGGCACAAGGAGTATTGGGGGGACACAGCCGGGACAGCTGACCCCAGCTGACCCAAGGGATATCCCAGACCATAGGATGTCATGCTCAGCATATAAAGCTGGGGGAAGAAGGAGGAAGGAGAGGGTATTCGGGGTTACAGCATTTGTCTTCCCAAGTCACTGTTATGCATGATGGAGTCCTACTTTCCTGGAGAATGCTGAACACCTGCCTGCTGATGGGAAGTAACAGATTCCTTGTTTTGCTTTTCTTGAGCATGCAGCTTTTGCTATATCTATTAAACTGTCTTTATCTCAACCCACATGTTTTTCTTGCTTTTGCCTTTCCTATTATCTTCCTAGTCCCTCTTTTGGGGAGTGAGCAAGCGGCTGTGTGGGTCTTAGCTGCCTGCCAGAATTAAATCACAGCACACATAATCAACAATGTCTGTGCAGAGACCCTGCAGAGACAAATGCCTGAGCCCTGTGCTGCAAGGAATAAGCCACAAGTAGAGACCACCCTGAAGGAAGCACTAGGGACAATGACAAGGAAGGCAGGAGGCATGTGCCTTCTGGCAGCAGAAGGAAGACTCATTCTTTACCTGCATATCTGCAGCTTCAGAGAAGATGCATTACCTTAGCAACAGGTGAGGAGGAACAGCTCTCAGAATGGAAGCACCAGTGTCAACTGAGGCTGAAACAAGTGTCTGCACCAGACATGGTGGCAGATGATAGTGACTGGAGACTATGTCCTGCAGGGGATGAGACCAACCATCTGCCAACCTGACTTGATGTCCTAGGAGTTTTGCTGTTTGGTGAGTGCTTAGATGTGAGATGCTTCTGAGAGATTGCTAAGGCTTTTCCAGTCCTCAGACTATTAGCTCTTGCTGCTCACAGTGTGCCCTTGCAGCAAAGGTCAACAGTGTCATGGGGTGCGCTAGCAAGAGTATAGCCAGCAGGTCAAGAAAAATGACTCTTCCTCTCTGTTCAGCACTGGAGTACCACACTCAGTGCTGTGTTTCCTAGTATACAAAAGACATGAGCACACTGGAGTGGGTCCAGCAGAGACCACCTAGATGGTCAGGGGCCATATAAGGAGGTGCTAAGGTAACTGGGCTTGTGCAGGCTGGAGGAGAGAAAGTTAATGGGAGGTTTCATTGCTGTCTACAGCTACCTGATATGAGGATGTAGACAAAACAAAGTGGGACTCCTCCCAAAGGTTCAGTGATAGGACACAAGCTGGAACACTTAAAAATCTGACTACATATAAGAAAATACTTCTTTTTTTATGTGGATGATCAAGTCAAGGAACAGACTACCCAGAGAAGCTGAGGAAACTACATGATTGGAGATATTCAAAGCTCCAACTTGAACAAGGCCCTGATGACCTTAGACTAATTGGACCAGATTTGAAGAGCGTGTAAGAATCGATGACCTCCAGATGCCCCTTCCAACCTGATTATTCTGTGATTCTATGCTTCCACCTGCTGCTTTCCAAATTATACCTCACTTAACAGCTATCCCCCCAAAAACATATCTTACATTGGAGGATGTTTCTGTGTGAGTCAGGGTGGCAGTTGCATTGACTGTGTATAATGGTGCTGCATTACAATTAAGTCAATTAGTTGTTCAGTTCTTAGCCTGAAAAATAGTTTCCATATGTCTTGTAGGAGGTATTGTATGGCTTCAACATGGAAGTCAAAATTTATTATTTTGTTGTCTTATAGACAAGAATGAATGAGCACACAGAATACACTGTTCACTTAAATTAAAACAGCCTAATCTGATTATATGTCTAGTATAAAAGTTTTAGCCTGCAGGTTTTCTTATATCCTAGTTGAAGCTAATAGTAACTGCCTCCTAATTCATTTAAACAGACAAGCTGCTTAAAACATGTATGGAATGTCTTCTTTTTAACCATATTGAGAGTGTTTTCCTCTAATATTGTGAATTTTGTGTTCACTGGGTAAGAAACAACTCAAATTAGGAACCTCATAAAAAAGCACATGTTCTTCTCACAGGGCTACTCAAGTCATCAAAAAACTAAGAATAATGTACATAAATTAATAACTAATTAGGATTTTCTCTTTTATGTGCATGGCTAAATCCTACTAATACTACAAAATAAACTGTGCTGCCCCCTTTCTAGCCACATATAAAAATAGGAATGTTCCAAAATGCAATTTGTTATTTCCCCTTTTTCAGATATTAACCTTATTATATATATTATATATATATATATAAATATATGTATGTACATAAATATACAATATCTATTAAACAAGCATTTCCCAAGTGTTGTGTTTTTTTAAACTTAACACCCATTGGTGACTTGGAGACCAATAAAGGAATAAGATAAAATTAGATTCTTTGATAGAAAATGTCTCAAATAATAGGAAAGAAAGGTCTTGTGGAACAGTTTTCCTAAAGGTAAAATGGATTTAAGTGTTATTTCTGGAAGAGTATATCTCTATACCATTTTTAATATCAGGTAGAGATCATGCAAGTCTGATCCTGACCTACTTTCTGCTAAATAAATAAACCCCAAGATACTACTAATGCATAAATGTAAAGTGAACTTCACCATCATGATGGCTGTTTATGTCAGCAAAGTGCTTATGTTTGTAATGATTGCAAATTGTTACCTAAAAAGAGATATTTTTATGAAACCTGTTCTCAAATCTCTTTAGCCAGAGAAAATGTTGGACTCATAGCTGTTTCATCTGGTGTTGTTTTGCATATTATCATTTGGCATGATTCTGTCCTAGCAAAGTCCATTTTTGGAGATAGAAGGGCTGTTACAGTTTTGATCTGATATAAATAAGAATTTGATCCATACAAGCCACAGAGTATGTTGTTTTCTTCTAGGTAGCACAGTAACTGCAAAACATCCTCACAGTAAAACTCACTGGATTTATACATACTCTGGAATTTGATATCACCCAGAGAAAACAAACCCTTTTTCATGAACTACCTAAAAATGACACACTCGCAAGACTTGACTTGAAAGTTCTAGCAAAGGGAGAAATGGCATTTAATGTTATTGAGTAGTCCTCATGGGAATGTGTTAAGTAGCTCACTGAACAGAGGTCTCATCAGTGTTCTCAAGTTTTACTAGGCGAGTCTTACTTTACTGAGGGGAAGATTCCACTTGAGGCTGTGATGTCTTCATTCAAATGTCTAAGTATAGGTGTCTACAAGTGGGCCAGCTTTCAGTTTCCCAATTTAGTTACTGAAGATCCTCTCTGTTTGGCTGGTGAGAGATCCAGCTCTTGGCCATGCAGAGGAGATGGTCACCTGAGTCTCATTAGGCTCCACACTCTGACCAAAAAACCAACCACATCTTAGATGTTAAACTCACCTCTAGGCACAGCAGGCTCAGTTTAGCAGCTAACACATAGGTCACCAGAGCTATTGAAGCTTCCCTAGAACACCCTATCTGTCCTACAGATGCTGCTAGAGGGAACAAGTCAATAAAACAAGACAATAAAAAATGTTTCTATAAATATGTTAGGAACAAAAGGAGGACTACAGAGAATCTCCATCCTTTATTGGATGCAGGTGGAAACATAATGACAAAGGATGAGGAAAAGGCTGAGGTACTTAATGCTGCCTTTGCCCCAGCCTTTAATAGTAAGACCAGTTGTTCTCCAGGTACTGAGCTGGAAGACAGGTACAGGGAGCAGAATGAAGCCCCCATAATCCAAGGGGAAATGTTAGTGACCTGCTACACCCCTTAGGCACAAACAAGTCTATGGGGCTGGATGGGATCCACGCAAGGGTACCAAGGGAGCGGGTGGAAGTGCTCACCAAGCCACTTTCCATCATTTATCAGCAGTCCTGGCTAACCAGGGAGGTCCCAGCTGGCTGGAGGTTAGCAAATGCAACACCAATCTACAAGACAAGCTGGAAGGAAGATCCAGGGAACTACAGGCCTGTTGGTCTGACCTCGGTGCCAGGGAAAGTTATGGAGCAGATGATCTTGTGTGCCATCACATGGCATGTACAGGACAACCAGGTGATCAGGCCCAGTAAGCATGGATTTATGAAAGGCAGGTCCTACCCGACTAAATTGATCTCCTTCTATGACAAGGTGACCAGCTTAGTGGATGAGGAAAAGGCTGCAGATGTTGTCTACCTAGTCTTTAGTCAAGCCTTTGACAGTGTTACGGATGCACAAATAACCAAATCCAACAGAAGTTAAAGCTCAGATTCTTCAGTGAGAGTTGGTTAGAAGTCCAGTAATGTTTTATAAAACCACAGGCACGATGTCATAAGAGGAATTAGTACTGCACAGATGATTTAAGAATCCTTGAGATTTAAAGTGATGGCTCAAAATGCTCATATCCCTCGCCTACAAGCTGAGGGCTCTCTCCCTCAGGAGTTACCTCCAGCGGTGCCCAGCCCAAGGGGGAGTCCCCGACCCCAGACCCGCTGCTCCGAGGAGGACTGATTCCCAAAATGTCCTCCAGTGGGACCCCGAATCTGACTGTGGTCATTAATCCCTACTGGCCAAGACAGTCACCTCAGTGTACCTGGCACGTCTCGATTGGTTTGACCTGTGGCCTCCAGGGTTTCCTTCCCCCTTTTGTCTGCCTGGAGGAGTTTCGTTTCCTGCCAGCAGTATGGAGCGCGGCTGGGGGTGGGATGGGG
>JANZLQ010000008.1:11747623-11758232 GCA_026212715.1 Elanus axillaris
GGGGGAGCAATTTTATTTTAAAATATTGTCATGTTTAATAGATAACTACAAGAAGCTGCTTACCCTCATGAATGAATCAATATAGTGCTTAAAAGAGATGCAGTAATGAATTCATAATTATCAGGTCATAAAAAGCATTCTACAGCCTCACCTCCATTAAAGTTTGATAAAATAATCAAGTGGCTTAAGTAATTAGGAAGGTGATTACCAAAATCAATTAAAACACTGCTTAATTATTATTACACTCAGTAGCTATCCTTGGCTTTAGATTTCAGTTAGTATTTTCTTTCCATTCCTCTGCTGCTACTGTTAAAAGTATTGGCAGAGGACATAACTTATTTTATTTGCCTTTTTGATGCTTTAACAAGGTGTTGGGTTCTGGCATTACAGCAGATTTCAAATGGTGAAATAAAATGGACTTTTCTTGCACCGTCATTAAAGCTCTTTCTGGAAACTGAGTGGAGTCTCTTCAAGGATGGCTATGCAATCAATCTTGAGATTCCCCAGGGAATTCTTTATCTATTCTTTGATTTATCCCAAATGTACAGAATAACACAATGCCAAAAATTTGGAACAAAAAAAATATCATTATGCTTCTGCTGTCTTGCCATAGTTTGAATTCTATATGCCTAGCTGTCCCAAAACCAACAACTTACTGATGTACATTAACAGAAAACTAAGCAAAACACATCAAGATATGCCTTAATATATTTTGAACATAAACTGTTTCTAATTTTGTCTGCTACAGAGAAAACTGGAAGAAACAACATTAACATGAATTAGGACAGAGATGAACAGTAGGAACTAAAAATGGTTATAGCAAATGTTAGAGAAGTTTGCTTCTAAACAACTATGTTGTGGATCTACAGTTCCTGTTTTGTGCTATGGAAACAGTGTATGTTCAAACTCTTTGAAAACCAGTACCATTCAGTTCAGGAGTCTGAATTCAAGCTGTTAATTTCTAGAGTCACAGAAGAACTTGAGTGCTGTTTACGCTGACATCACTAGTTGCCAGCACTGTATCTTTACATTAAAACCATAAGATCAAGTCCAAAAATTGTTAAAAACAAGATTCACGAATAGAAAAGAGGCTGAATTGTAACAAACCAAATTAAAAAAAACACCTGTGGAGCCTGTATTATTATAAAGTATTTGCAGGACTCCTCAGTCTCATTAATCCCACTTGTTACTTCTTAAGATCATTGCCAAATTCATAGCATTTCAATGATATCTGTTCTCAAAAGAAAATTAAAAATAATGAAAATTCCATTTTGGAAAAAAATTTCAGTGAGTCTTGGGAAGTATCCTAGACACAATCAAACTATCAGAAACCCCTGTCGCTCCCAGAAGATGTCACAAAGTAAACTTCTTGGAAACTCTGCACTGGGTATTTCAGATTTCACATTGGCAGTGTTGACAACCGATACAGTAAGTTATATTCAGGTGTGGCAGCATCTCAGAAACACACTACCATATTTCAAGAGCAGCTCTTGATATCTGAGAGAGGGTTCAGGGAAGAGACAGGAAAATTAGCTTTTGTTGTGCTACATGCATTGTAGAAAGAGACTTGTTGAGCTAGTTTACTTTGGAATGAGCTATTACCGTGTCACAACCTGGAAACACATGATTAAAAAAAAATGAGACATATCTAGTTCAGGTATTACTGTGTTGAGAAGAACTGAATGGTTTGGTTATCTGAAACAGAAAAACTGACCAGTAAACAAGCTAGTGTTTAAACTAAGTCAGTGCTGAATTTCTTTAAAACCCAATAAATCATGTGAAGTAATTAATGCATTTTTTCAGGCAGCGAAACAGTCTAAAGAAGCTTCATTTGCCCTAGAAATATTTGAATATGCTGGTTCTGTGTTGGATTGTAGACTGGAAAGCAGAAGTATGTACTCAGCAGTTTTTCATGGGGTAATGTTTCATAAACTAGTATTGATATAGTTGCAGGTAAAAGCTGTTCAACTCAAGCTGTTTAAATCTAATAAGGTTCAAAGCAGTTTATAGATTTATTAATGATGTGTAATTAATTGGAAATCAGTGACCTATATAATCAGGATCAATATCAACAATACAAGAGATAAACCATGACATTAGACACTTAAAATCAAGCAGTTAAAATCCTAGCATTAAGGAATTTATGCCACTATGAAACTAAAGTTGTGCTATACTAAAATGTATAACAGAGGTGTTGATTATTTAATTGATACTGAAACAGAGACAGTAAGGAATAGACCTTAGATAAAGAAACTCTCAGTCTAGCTTACATGCCAGACTTGGCCTAATATTGTAGGTACTTTGCTGAAAAACCCCAAGTGTTCATATACAATAACTAGTTAGTAGAAAAAGAGAAGTGCTATTACAAGCCTTCATAGAGGGGTTCTGGCCAGCTAAGTTTAGGCATTCAAATAAAATAGACAGGCTAGCCCTTTGGACCTCTTTAAAAAAGTCACTCATCTCTCTCCTCACTGAATATGTGATATAAAAGCTGCTAGGTAGGTAACTTTAGGCAAAAACCTGCAAGTCTAAGAGGCAGTGTAGATCATGCTCAATATTCTTAACAGTGACATCAATTCCGGTCAAACAATTTATTATGCAAGAGTATTAGGATAACCTTTTAGATTATAACCCTCATTGTGGTTTCTTGGATTTTATTTTTCCTGGGAGTAGGGAAAGAATTGCTAACCAACAGAAGAATTCAATTAAATGGGAATTACTTTGTTATAATACCATGATCAATGTCCCTGTCTGATCAAAGCAGATGATCACAGTAGTGCCTTTTAGTCTTGTAAATCTATAAACTAACATACCTTTAGGGAAATTCAGAATAGCTATAAGGTTAAAGGCATGAATAAGTAATTTGTATGACCGATACCCCGCTTTCTTTTATGATAATAGATTTCAGTATATATACCAGTATGTAATGGACAGTGACATCCATTAGAAAATCTCCTTTTATAGCTTCCATATATATTTCTTTCTCTGTAAAGAAATTCCTGAAATGCCTAGCAGAACAATAAACAGATCCTCTTTCTTAGCATGCCAATTTCTTGTCTATTTTTTGTCAAGTACATATGCCCATACCAATAGAGGTTTATTCAAAACTAGTCCTTCAGAATCCAACCTACATAATATAAAATATAACTTTAGTTCCAAAGAATAGTTTCTATTGCATGCATTTGGTATTCAGCAATAAAATCTGCCCTATTGTATAATAACTTCATTCTACCTAAAAAAGCTGCTTTGTTTTATATAAGACTTTCATATTTCCACATTTGGATAAACACTGAATAAATTCAATTCAGTTAAGATATAAAACAGTTTTACATAATTTAAGTAGAATTTAGATACATAATTAACTGAACAGTCTGATTATTTCTTATAAAATACAGGTATGCAACATTCACTAGAAAAAAACGCCAAGTTTTTTTTTACACATAAGGCTATTGCACATGCTACAAAAGATGTGAGCATAATGTTCAGTGGCATTTGGGATTCAAAAAATAGGGGTAGACGGGACAGCCTCAGTGTGCTCCAGTGCCCTCATCCACCCACAGTGGCAATAGATGCTTATTTTTTAGGCACTGAATTCCTTCCTTGGCTTTCTCTTTATGAGAGGAAAATAAAATATTTCTGGAAGTCATTTAGCTTATTAAAAAAATACAATTCTAAATTAAATCAGATTAATTGTACCCTAGAGTGGTCTATTTTTCTCCTTAAAATTTTATCTATGAGGTCTAGTGTATATACAGTTGCCTATGTTGGTGAAATCTATTACGTGAGACAATTGCTATTGTACATAATTATGCATCAAGTGGTCTATATCTGTAGACATTTTCAGAACGCACATATCACAAGCAGTACTGAAGTTCATTCCAAAGATTAGCTTTGGCATTGTTATCCTTATTTGAAAACACACAGAGGTATCTTGACTTAAAAGTACTTAAAAGAATTTAGGCAGAAAAAAACGTGAAGCCAGGATTCTTTCCAATATGAATGGAATGTCGGGGGAAGGAATTAGAAGAACATTTTACCACTAACCTAAAGAATACAGGAGAAGGAAGGTGAAGATCTCATTTTCCTGTTGAAGGTGGACAAGAATGCATGCTTTACTGGAAATGAAGGAGAAAAAAGAAAAGAAGGGAGCTTCACTGTGTTACCTCATACTTAGGTTTGGATGTGAAAAACTTCCAACCAAGAAATGCTTAAAGCTTCTCATCATCTAGACAGAGTGCTGAACCTTTTGCACTATGCAAAGAATATTTTCCGCTGCCTTTTTTGAAAGAAAAGATTGGGCTAGTCATCTGTTGCTATAGATACGACTTAGTCACACAAATGTAGGAAGTCTGTAGGTTCCTAACCACTCAAAGATGCTTTGTTCAGGCTGTATTGGGTTAGCAAAGTCTTCACGACAGTCAGAATTTCAGATGCATGCCTCATTTAGTTTCCATGATTCCTATTTTTCCATTCACCTATTCCCTTAGGAGACTTAAGACATCTAAAGCATTGTTGTGAATTACACCCTTTAAAAAAATGAGCACCAATTATTAAATTTATTATACAGCAGTTGAAAACACTTTTTGTGTGCCCTGCTTTCCTTTGGCTTCAGGTCTCAAGGGTGATTTTACCCAACCCAGGTGTCTTGGTATACAGAATAATGCCTACAATATTGAATTAAATAACCTGACATTTAAACATCTACCTGTTGTACTGTTCTGCAAGCTGTTAACATTTCTGATGTTCCATTGGGGGTAAATTATTTTCAACCCATGTTTCTGCAAATATTCCTTGGGAAAGATACCTACTTGAGAAACTCATTTCTGTAGGTTTATCTACTTGTGTTCTTTACACTTGGTAGTTGACTTCTGTTTGTAGTGTAATGTAACTAAAGCAGAAGACTGTCAGCTAGCATTGCAACAACTTGCATGTTCCTTGTGAGGTAAGCAGGTGTTAAAGATTGCCATTACAAGTGCTAGTTGCAATGTTATAGCAGTTATGCTAAAACTGTACAGTTAGAAAATCATCAGGAGAAAGTACATTCTACATTTGGCTAGTATGAAATGTATCTGCTTTTGCCGACCTGGAATAATGTAGTGATTAGAATTTTTTTGCTGTGTGGCAGAACCAGCCTTTGGTCTGCAATCAGCCAATTCTGTTTCTACTCCCAGAACCTATTTCAACCTATTACATCCCATTTCCAAGTTAATAATGTCATCCCAGTTCCAGTGGAATGGAAATCAGCTCATATATTAAGGCATTTAAATGGATATTTCTAAATGCATATTCCAGCATCCAGCTAGATTTTTGACTGAATTTCCTAGTCGTAGATATCTAGTGCAGTCTGAAATGTCTTAAGATATCCAAGAAATCCACAGAAGGCTGGCAAATGTAACAGTGGTCCAGTGGTAGACTTGTGCTTTTCTGGAATGCAAGTAGAAGCTCAGCAGATATTCTGGATTTCTCTAATGAAGCTGTTAGATAACATAAAAAAAAAAACATAATGCAAACATAATGCAAACATAATGCAAAATTAACTTGGTACTGGTGGTAAGAATATAATTCTGTAGCAGGTGATACATTTTAAAGAGTTCTCAAAAAGTTCATCCATTTTAAGGGGCGGCATATTCATAACCTGAACAAAGTTCTTGTGCTGTTCTGTCTGAAGGTTATCTCAATAAGAAACTGAAAATTCTCCATTCAGGCACATTTTGTTTATTTTCTTGTAACTTCATTTTAATTCCTTTTTTTCCTTACCTCAGCATTGGTAAAGGATAAGATGTAGGCTGTTGCTAGTCAGACGCATATATATAAGTCAAGAGAGGCCAAAGATAACTTCCATAAGGCTAACTTGATTTATTCCATACAGACATTTTTCCATATGCTTTATTTGATGTTTGCTCTTTTCTTGTACTTACTTTCCATATGGCAGTCCTTCCTCCCAAAACCTGTTCCCATCTTTTAGTAGCATCCAAGGTTTTTGAAGAATGAATGAAAATGTGGGTCTACAGTTAAGAAATTTGTAATTATGAATTTGTGAGGACTGGAACTGATGATGAAATTGCTTATTTCACAGCCTAATAATAATAGAAGAGATACTTCAAATCTATTTCTATTTAGGTAATACATGAGATTACAGTCTTCATTCAAAATTGTTGAAGTACATGGATGAGATCAAAATGCAGTTTGAAAGTTCATTTGTGGGAGTAAATGAACCACAGGGCCAGATACAGAAAACAAAATAATCCAGAAATACATATTTGTACCCATCACTAAATCTAATTGAAGTATGCCCACTTTCATGAGGTTGTAAGATGGCTATCACCCTCTTTGAATATCAAGTCCCTTACTTATTGCTTCACTTTCTGAAATTCCTGTTAGATTTACTACGGTGGGTTCTTTGTGTTGCATCTTCTGATCTTGCATCAGCCTGTTATTCTGCCTCAAAGACTGCAAAATCTCAACATGAATCCTTACATGTATATCATACCAATCATCTCAGATATTTTACATCCACACACATACACCTACAATGTTCTATTTTTACTTTGTGACCGTACTATTAATTCCATTTTTCCTTCTTCTGCTTCTAGTTTCTTTTGCTTAAACCATTTTTTTTGTTTGTTTGTTTTAACTTGTCATTATTATTTATTCCACAGTATGTCTGGAGTGTTTGTATACCAATATTGTGTTGTCAGAGTTCTGCTATGCCTTATAACATCAGCATTTGTTCTTTATGAGAAAAAAAACATTTCTGTTGACTGTTACTTTGCAGCAATTTTTGTTTTCAAAGTTGCTCCCAATTACGACTTGAGATGCTTAGTCTTCATAGAATCATAGAATCACAGCATAGTTTGGGTTGGAAGGGACCTTTAAAAATCATCTAGTCCACCCCCCCCCCCCAAGTGAACAGGGACAGGTTGAACTAGACCAGGTTGCTCAGAGCCCCGTCCAAGCTGACCTTGGATGTTTCCAGGGATGGGGCATCTACCACCCCTCTGGCAACCTGTGCCAGTGTTTCACCACCCTCACTGTAAAAAATTTCTTCCTTATATCTAGTCTAAATCTACTCTCTTTTATTTTAAAACCATTACCCCTTGTCCTATTGCAACCGGCCCTGCTAAAAGGTTTGTCCCCATCTTTCTTATAAGACCCTTTTAAGTATTGAAAGGCCATTTTTGTTTTTAGAAAAATTTATTCAAATGAAAAGTACTGCTTTCTTCCACATTAACCCGCGTCTATCCAAGTCTTCTTTCTAAAGCCATACACTTGAATGTTATTATGCTTTTAAGATTTCAGTAGAGGAATTTCTAGTAGAGGAATTTTGTCCAAAGTACGTCTTTTCCCCTCCCTCCCCCCCTTTTTTTAATTGAACTTTTGTAGATAAAAAAGCACCTGGAATAATGTGAAATTAATCATAATCCTTCAAAATGCATTGATCCCCTTTTTGGTATAAAAATAATTTGTCTTCTGTGCTTCCAATACGATTTTAAGATTATGGACATTTACAGTAAAATGTTTCACTCAATAGTAATCATTCAGTTAAAAATGAAGAACTAGGTAATGGCACTGTCTTAATAAGACTTTTTCTTACAAACTCTTGAACTAAATAGTCCTTGCGAGAAACTGTTTCTATGTTTTCCTTCTATGTCTTGGGCATGTTTTTCCAGTTAATATGAAATCTACAGTAGGTGGCATTTGAGTCAGACATACAACATTCCCTTGAATATCTTAGTGTAACATTGGCCTTGGCAGTAAGCATTCTGTTCCCTGCTTTCCCTCTTGGTCTAGCACTGCTCTCAGGTGTCATATGTATTGTTTCTACTCAAGTGATAATTCTGTCTCTCAAGACTCTTTTACTGATTTCCTGTGCTTTTATACTTTTTAAGTACCTCTTTCCTTTAACTGATAATTCACCGTTTCTCAGAAGCGGTCACAGTTACATCACTTCAGTCCTAATTAAATAGATACACAGTGTTTAGACAGTATGCTTTAAGAGATAAAAAGAATATAACTTAAGAAAAATGATCTATTTTGAAGACATTTAAGATGCTACTGTCTCTGTTGGGTTACTTGGTTCATCAACTGAATCTGAAAAGACAATTGATCAACTATTCCAATTCCTTTTTTTGCTTTTCTTTAAGTAAATACTATCTTTTGAAAATAGTCCACTCCGGCAGCAATAAAAATTGTCAACTGGCAGTTATCCCAACAAGTTATTTCCACACTGGCAAGAACTCTGACAGTAGAGTTCATTATAAGTACCAGTCACTGTGTGGCTGAAGCAACTTAGAACCCTAAAAGACCTGACAAACAGAACCAAGAAAGAAAAAATTGGGCAGTGACTAGAAAACAGCTAGCTCAAAACTAGTTGTGGTACAAAGGTACTAACTTGGACTGGAAAAATAATCAGGGATATTTTTTGAGGTTTAAAATAAACAGCATTCATTCTACCCACACAGCATGTTTATACACCTATTGTATTTGGTAGAAATAACAAGTCACTTTGAGATGACAATTCATCCCACTTACTTCAGGATGGAATGAATTGCCTTGAAGGAACAATCATGCCTATCTTTCCCATTTAGTACAAGGTAACCTAGACAAATGGCTTAGATGCTTCTTAATGACTAAAGTTTAGGTACGATGAATTCTGCATGAATTCCACAGTGTAAGTAAAATTCTGGAGAACTCTTAAGTATCCCATTAAAGTACTTTTTGCCATGACTGTAAATGATTTTAAATCAAGAGCACCAGGCACAAAGGTGCCCTTCATTTGCTATAAAATCTAAAGATTCTCTTCTTCCATCCAGTTTGAATAAACAATACTTTTCTTCAAATTTCCAATGGTTTTTTTTATTTATTTATGCATTCATTATTTCTTTAGTCACATTAATTTTTTTCTATTTTTTTAATATGGTTTAACAACTGGGCACACAGGAATGCTATTAAATACTACATTTTATTCCTAGACAGATGACATGCTTCAGTGAGCACTATTTTCAGAATCTCTTGTGGTGGAATAAATATAATGTGGAAACAGACAGTATATGTTTGACATCGAAAATCTTAAGATTAAAACAAACAAACAAACAAACTAATTGCAATTAATTGTAATAACAAAACAAACACAGACATACACACACAAAAAAACCTCAACACTCTTTGTCTTCTGTATTGTGAGCCTTCTGTGAACTGAAAGCACTTTGGAGATGCAGCCAGAAATGCTAGAATCCTACTTTTTAAAGATAAACAAACACTGTAACCTGAAAATTAGCTCTACAAGCATATGAATGCAGCAGCTGTGACAAGGGAAAAGGAGTTAAACAAACAAACCCAGTTCAAAATATCTTCAGGCTTAATATTATGAGACTGGCCACAGTAATCATTTTCCTCCAGCAAGAAATAAACTAAATTAAAGAAACAGCTGCACATACTATAGCTATTCCTTACAGTATCAGAAGAGAGATACTTTGTGAAACATATCTCGGATAAAACCAGAGGTCTTTCCCATACTAGCTCTATTCCTCCAATTACAACAAATTCTAGTTCATGCTTTTAATAAGCCACACGATGTATATTGAGAAAATCATTATCTAAGTGACTTGCTAAGTGATTAAACTTTTTTTTTTTTTTAGGTATAAAACATTCTATTTCATACAGGATCAATCACATTGCTCATATTCAATACCTGCAGTATAGGTTTCCTGTTATAAAGTGAATAATACTACCCAATTTCTAGTCCTCTTTAATTATTCAGGCCTTAAGAATAAATTATGTTGCGCATTATTCTTCAAGTAATATGAAGGAATAATTGACTGACACTGATAGAATAGAATGCCATCAATATTTTAATTTTAAATAGAATTATGCTTCAGATTGTATTCATCACTTGAAACACAGGAGAATAATTCTGAAATTAGTTTAAATAAAAATGGATCATGCTAACTTTCATGTATAAGGGACACTTCCAAATAACCAGCTTTGATTTTGTTCTCTATCTATCTGTCTATACCTGGAAGATTGAGAATTCCCCATGTGGGGAAATTTGAGCATACATAAAAGCTCTCACTCACTCCTTGTACCACCATATGCAAAGGCATGCCAGAAGCAGAAACAAGAACTTGCTTCACTTAGCAAATCTCTGCTGATACACCGTCTTTTGGGAAGAGAACTACTTCAAACTCTAATGAGGAAAACACTGGCACAAAAAAGTGATCTGTGTATAATAACTGTCTGCCCAGTGAATTCCCATCTTTTTGTCTCTGGGTATCTCTTTCTTACCTGATGAGGCAGTAGAATGATGCATCATCTCTTACTCAAAATGAAACTTTGAATTTTAACCCTGATATTCATGATTAGAAACCTCTCTAAATATGCCAATAGTGTCCAGGTACTGGTCCTACCCCAAACAAATACTGCAGAGTTTGAGCAAAGCATTTCAGCATTTGATGTATTTTTCTCCTGACAGGCAAAGGGAGTGGGGCATTGTCTTCGGTCCTTAGCATGTTTTTCATAGGGTGGTTTCTTGCTGAGTGTGATGGGTTGACCATGGCTGGATGCCAGGTGCCCACCAAGTCGTTCTATCACTCCCCCCCCTCTTCGCTAG
>JANZLQ010000008.1:11759141-11769283 GCA_026212715.1 Elanus axillaris
GGCTGGAATTCCTTTGTGCTGCTCTTCAGGTGCTCTCCTGGTGACCTGTGGTCCCTCTCCAGGCTCTGGGCACCTATGTCTGGCACTGGCATCGAACTGGTAGGAGTGGGATGGATTGAGGTTCCCCTCCCCAATTCCTAGTGAAACTAGGACACCAGTGCATGTGGCTGCTTATATGAAGCATTTTTCTGAGGCTTTTTAGAAGAGCAAAAGCAAGAAAGGAAGAGATCTAGCTTCACAAGATGAAAAACTGACATTCTACAGCTTTGAAGTCCAAGAATTGTAATAAGTGAAATGAGGAAATTTTACCCAGCAGCAGAACATTCGGATGAAGACTACTATTTTAATTAGTAACAGTCAAATAATCTTAATGGTTGTAAAAATATCTTTGATGAGGAAAATAGCGTACCCATATTTAGTCTGGAATTATGCCACTTCTCTTTTGTTAGCCATAATATTAGCAGATCTCAGTTTACAGCCCATCAGTTCATTCTTTACGAAATTTAATTTGCTCGACTACATGTGAGGTAGAAAAAAAAGCTATGAGAGAAAGGCAAAAACAGAGAATAAAGAAGATGTGAAAAGATGTTTCCTTTTATACTGCATTCACTTTGTCACAATCTTCTTTATTAACAGCTGAAGGATGATGTGTAAGTATAAACACTACGTCTCCCATCTTGTCTTCCTTATTAGTTCTGTACTTGGAAACTTTATTGCAGTGGGTCACTGTAGGATTTTAGTCACTTAAATGAAATAGAATTTGTTTACTGTGATTTATGTCATCTTAACAAAAGTGTCTTAAGTGCGAGAAAAACAGGTAATTTTAGATGCCAGAGTCTTTTTGTCATACCCTAGCTAGGTAGAAAAAATCAGTTTGATGACAAACCTTAGTCTCAAGCTAATAAAAATTTCCCCTGAAGATGTATTCTAAATGATGTGGTAAGTTGCATTAACTAGTTAAATAAAAAGTTTAAAAGTTCAGGCTAGATAACTGTATGCAATTTCAAGGCCTTTTCTGTGTTTAAAGGGTAAAGAATAATAGGTTTTATTATACTATCAGAGGAACACTATTTTATAAGAAGTAGGACTCTAATCTAAACAACTTTGTAACTTTTCAAAGAATCCAGTAGTTGTATTTAATTTATACAGTTGGGCAAAGATTCTTCAGGAGTCTTATTTTGTCAGAACACAGTTTTTTACTACCATAAATAGATTATTGTCTATTTTAATTTAAAAATATTGCCATTTGCTGCCACTGAAATGACTGAGGAAATTTATCAAAATCTTGCTGTGCAGAAGTAAAACAAAAGAAACATTTTCTACATGGAAAAAAATGTCCTTTGCTTCTTCACTGCAGAGTTCTTTGTAAGTTTAAGTTCATTATGGCCCCTTTTGGCACTTCAGTTAGAAGTACTGGACTCTGGTCAAAAGATTGTTGCACTCAGTTTGCTCTCTATGTAAAATGGAAGACAAAACTAAAAATTTGCAAAATTCAGCACCTTCTGAGTCATTTTCTCCTTGGCAGAGAAGCAAGTAGATCTATTTACCTGCGTACTCATCTATTTTACATTTTTCTTCCACGATCTTTTTTCTCAGCTCAGTTATGTTTTCCTCCCATTAATCCAAAATTGTTTTTTTTAGCTAAAGGTATGAAGTACTTATCATCCTTCTTACAAGAAATTAAAATTCTACAATTCTTACTAAATTATTTTATTTCTACTGAACTAAAATTTTCAGCTCCACTAGAGATTAAAAACCATGAGTAAAGCTACAACTACACCTTAAATGAAAGGAGATAGATTCTCGGAAAAATTGTCATGTGCTATTAAGACAGAATATCTTTGTTAAAACTGGGATCTCCAGTTAATTTTTGCACCTTTGGGTTTGGGTTTAGCATCCTTTTCCTCTTACCTGACTGCAAGATACTGCCCCTACATCAGCTGGCCAATCTGTTTCTGTACCCCCATCTGAACTGGAACAGGGAACTGAACCAGCCAAAGGGAAAAAAAGCAAAACAAAACCAAAACCAAACCACCAGATTTTAACAGCTTTGCCAGTTTCCTGGTCTAGTTCAGTATGTGCCTGCACAAAATAATTTCACTGGAAGAGTGGAAGATGCATTAGAAGGGCAAGAACAAGCCGCCAGCAGAAAACAAAAGGCTTTGGTTTCCTGAAACCGGCATTACCACCAAGACCTTCATGTGGAGCTGTACCATCAATACAGGCATCGCTGTATTCCCTTTTACTTCCATTTCTGCTTAACATCTCACTATTCCACTTTCTGTTTTCACCATGAGTCTAGAGGATAATTAATGACTTAACACCACTCTCTTTGCTAAGATCCTTTTTTTTCTAAACTAAATGCACTTTTTGTTTAAATCATTTAATTTACAACATAATTTGAACTTGAAACACTTCTAATCTGTAATCAGCTTGACTTGCTGCTTCTGTTTCAGATCTGGAGAAGAACTTTTGTGTTGGCAGCTGGTCTATTTTTCGCACCTATATCCAGCTAATAAAATTATAATTTCTTCCTATTTATGAAAGAAAAAATTCTCTTTCCAGAATTTCTGTGCTCAGAGGCAGCTGAGGAGTTTCTGAAGTAAAAAATATTTCTTGTTTAGTAATTTGATCAACTCAACAGAAAGAAAAAGCTAGAGAACATTTACTTCTTGCTAACAGTAAATATTTAAGAAACAAGTAAAAAATATGCAAGCTATCATATCTTGTATAGCTACAACTGAAATAAAGTCAATCATAAAGTTGGGACTGCTTTCAGTAACCTAATTAAAACATTCAAATTTATTTTGTGTGTGTAGTAATATATACACACACTCTAATATATATGTGTATATATAAGAATTATTTTAACTATATTATTTTATATGTACAATCTTTCAGAGAATAATTTTTTATCTTTGAAGTAATAAACAATCATTCTCTTGTACAGCAAGTCCATCCTGCAAGGGTTCTATTGTTTAAATCTTTATTTTTAAAATGATGACCAGAAGATTAAGTAAAAATGACTAATATTTTTGGACATAATAGTCTATCTGGTACTAAATGTACTGCTTGATGAAAGTTATTTTCTCAACCTGATGTCAGGTCTTGAGCCTTCCACAGTAGTGAGTTTTGCACTTACAGCTTGTTTGTGTGTGTGTGTGTGTGTGTGTGTGTGTGTGCGCGCGCACGCGCGTGCATGCATGAGCACCTGCATGACAACACAGAGTTTTTACTGTTCCCTAAAGATGAGAAATGCTTCCAATTTTGTAATTCAGATTTATTTAAAATAACTATATCACTGACTCTTACGACAGAGGTGTCTAAGATTTACCCTAAAATTACAAATATATCTTCTATTTTCTTCTGCATTTTCATTCATTAACAGTAAGTGGTCAGAGACCCAGGAAAGTTCTGAAAAGATCTCTGTGGAGCCAATGGGACATCAGTGTTATGCTGTGGGTCATTGTCCTCCACACCTCTGATAGGCCCACTCCAAAGAAAATAGACTGATGTTCAATAACCTTAAACTTAAGATCCTTGTCGTTAGTCCTCTTTTAATTCTTTACTTTCAAGATTAATGCTAATTGCTTTCCTGTTCATTTTTTTCTGGTACTGTAACATTTGAATGGGAGAAAAAAAAAGAAGTGTATCTGAAATATTTACGAGAAAAGTTATTGTCATTCTAGCAAAGCTATTAAAAAAAGTCCTAAGTAAAACTGCCTCAGGTACTTTGCTTATTAAATTGTAACTGGCAGATAAATGCACAGTACAGTTCTCAGAGTCAGCCAGGTTGTAAGTCTACTGAATAGAACAGATAGGGAAAAGAAGTGATTAATACATATATTCTAATTTATTAAAAGAAATATGTTTACGTGCAGAAATCCTCCATCCAGTTTCTGCATTTTCTACCTACCACAGCATCCTCCCAAGCAGAGAAATCTAATCTCAACAAAAAACGTAATTTATCAGAGTAATACAAGGCAGCATAACATTTCATAACAACAACCTTCAAGCAACAAGAACTCCTAACAGTAACAAACTTTTGTTAGGTTTTGTATTCAAATATCACCTCCAAAATCTGAATGCTGAGAAGTAATCTCATCAAATGCAATTTACCCGAAATGAACTAATTATTTCCATGTTTTGTTGCCATAATTTGGGGGGTTTTGTCCAGCATATAACTCACTTTTCAAACTGCTTTTCAGTATGCTTCTAAAGAATACCACACATTTTACATGTCAGCATAGAATATTTCCTTGACGACCTACCACTTAGGGCTAAATGTCTTTTCTTTACACTCTTGAATTTATTTTTTTTTCTCAGAGATTCATAATTATTTGTGCAAATACATGAGCACATTAGTCTGTCTTTAAATCATGACTAATATGAATAGTGTAAATGAATATAATAAACTGTAGGCTTCTAAAAATTACCAAAGTTAGATATAGATTCTGTTATGCTTAATTAAGGATAAAGATAGATGAAACAGCCTTTTAGGGACACTATTTCACAGTCAACAGTGTACTTAATGAAGAGTCATTCTTTATCTGAGGAGTTACAACAAATCTTTTTTGCAAGTATATATCCACCAAAATCTAAAATATTTATGTTTTCCTTATGTATATACTGGGCTTATCACATAATTCTGATAAGTGTCTACTATTCACAAAATAATAAAAAAGAAAACCATTTAAGAGCTCTGGGAAGTAACACTGTCTATTTTCAATAGGGGAATTCAGACATTTTAGTGCTGTACTCTCAGTCGTTGTCGAAACGTCACCCCAGATGGTGCAGATGACGCACATGGCAAACAGGAAGGCAGGCAGAAAGCAGGTTTGAAGATAAGAGAAATAACACCTCATTGGGAAGTCTGAGTGGTACAAGAAAGAATACCTTAAAAACTAATTATGCTAGACCATTACATAGCAAAACCGTATCATGGTAGATTGCTTTCTTGTTTGGGCTACAGTATTAGTTCAGAGATGGCTTTACACAAGGGTTAGAAAGAAGGGAAATGCAGCAATGTTACTACAAACTGGCAATGAGGGGAGATACTGGCTGAGTGGAATATCACAGGGTAATGGCCAGGGTGAAAATATAACAGCTGTGTTTTGCTTTGAATGGAGGAGGATCTGAAATGTAAATATATAAATATTACTCACTACATTTCTGTTAAACTCTAATGTGAGTTATGCAGGTGCCCTAGAGCCTTATAACCATCTGGATACTACGCTAGCTTGACAGGCTATGGACAGAAACAACAGCGCTGCCAAGAAAAATAACTGAAAGCAATCTGTGTTTCACCAGCCCGAAAAAATAGCATAGCTTATTTTTCAAGTGCAGTCCTCAGTTCATTATAACATTCTGTTGCTTAACAATATTATCTGACTCCATGTAAAACAACCAACTAAAGAAACTAGTTAGCAGCCCTGTGTACATGAGCTTCAGGCAGTAATTTGTCCTAGAAATCAGATAGAAACTGATGTAAACTGATCTGTGCACAAGCTGCATCTCTTCCACTGATTATTCTTTCTACCCCCCTCCCCTGTCTCTAAAGATCAGGTGCGGCATGGTCACCATTTTTGTTTTTCCTTTGACTCAAACACACCTCTTCTAAACCGTTTTCATTTTCAGGAATGGAATATGCACCTTAAGTCTGTCAGCTTAATTCTTGCCTGGTATAAACTACCATAGTTACACCAAATTAAAGCTTGTTCCTATGTCTTTCTCTTGCCTTTCTATATCTGATTTTTGCTGTTATAACCCTTCTGTCATTTCATTTCTATTGTGATGATATTCAAGTTTCTTTTTCTGAAGGACATGTCCTTCTCTGCAAGCAACACAAGCTCAAGTTTTTTGGGCCCTGTAATGAGGTACATTATTATTAATTACACTTTAAACAATCCTGGCTGCATCTTGATCCTTAGGAACATTCAGGACAGTTAGGTCCCTGCCTAAAAATATTTTTTAAATATAAAACTTACAGATATTTCAGAAAATCATATCAGTCTTTACAGAGGGGACAGAGGCGGCCCATGGCAAAGACAATGACCAGACATCTTTTAGAATCAGCTAATTCCACCATGTACAAATAAAGGCATTTCATTTTTCCTGGAGACTGTTTAAATAAGAAATCTGAATCTTGGAAATTGAATAGCGAATGTGTATTCAGGTATTCAGAAAGCACGTAGACAAGGCACTCCAAGATATGGTCTACTGGGCATGGATGATGGTTGTACTCGATGATCTTGAAGGTCTTTTCCAACCTAAATGATTCTATGATTCTACATTTTCAGGGTCACCTATGACTATTTTTAGCATTTTCACTACAAGTTTTTATCATGCTTCAATAGGAATTTTGGGTCCTAGAGATCTGAAAGTATCTTTGCATTATGTAATAAAGTTCCCACAGTACTGCTAAATTAAGTCAATATGAATTATTCCAGTTCATTCCATAAATCAAGCCCAAGGGTCTGTTTACTCATGTTTCTGAAAATTAGATGCAATTTATAACAATGTCATTCTTTTTATCTTGTCAAAGTTTCTTTTTTATATCCACTGCATTCTACTTTGTATCTTGCTTCCCAATATTAGCACACCATTAGTTTCTCTTTTTGCATGCAGTTCACTTGGAGTGAAAAGCAGAGCACCTGGAAAGAATGAAACAAACATGTTCCGAGAGCTGGAGCAGCACAGATACGCAGGAGAAAGAAATGGAAATTTTAGAGTCCACATAATGGCAGTTAATATATAATGAATACCGTGACCACAAAGTGTAGACCTGCTCTAAAATTTCCTTTCCAAAGGTGCATAATGCCATTATCTTTTCATATCTGAAATAGCAAAGGGGAAACTGTATTGATTTCACTGCTGGGTGGATACAGTACATCTTCCAATTCTATCTTTTGCAGTCCATGTTCTAGTCATGGTTAAAGGGAGTTTATTCAACTTTACAGTAGGTGTTTTTCTCTACTTTCTCTACCAATGTATCTCTTGTCTGACATCACTTTTCAAGACTATCCACTACATTATCTTTTCCCTATTGGCAGCCTGTCATGCTGTATTCCTGTGGGAATTTTTTATTTTTCTCTTTATTTTTCCTTTCTTTTCACATTTTTATTATTACATTGCTCTATTTTTCATTTCCCCCCATTCTTTATGCATATTATATTTAATTTTTCTTATTATATTTTATATATTCTGTTTGATGACAGCATGCAGTCAGCAAGATTCCAACTGCTTTTTCTTGGGTTTCTAAGTGTATGTACAGCTGCCACTGGATGATGCACATTATACCAGGAAACAGTAGTTTTCTCAGATTTCCCCCCATTCTCATCTCTTCTTACCTCAATATTTATACATTTTTTTTAAAATGTTTGATGCAAGTCCCATTTGGTTGAGGCTATATAACTTCTGTATTATACAATACAAACCAGCTTTTACACATATTTGATATTCAACAGCACTGTAGACTCATACAGCTTATAAACAAGTGACTTGAATGGCCTTTCTTATTAGCAGTATAGCAGAACATTCAGTAGATTTGCTGCAAGTACTGCAACATATCTGCAAAACCACAGCTGATGCAAGTGTTTTGATTTGAGGATTAAACTAATTTGCTAAAAACACAATTAAATTACAGTAGGCAGCTGAGCTAAGTCATAACTCGAGACCTGAAGTTACAATCAATTATGTACTGTATGCAACTGAAATACTGAATAAATCAATGTAGATAAACAGAATATTGCTAAGTAGAAACAATACTCTGAAAAGCAAGACTCTTAAAGACATGTAGAAAAAGTGTTGTAGTATCATTCTTTGTACTATCTGTCTGCTGGCCTCCTTACCTTGATTTCAAAAAATTTTAAATCTGCTTTAAAAATTTATGTTTGAATGTTATGAGGAGCTTTCCAGAGGGTTTACTGAATCTCTACTGACAATAGTATCTCTACTGGTGTTGGAGTACTATTTGCAGGTAGCACAAAAAACCACATCTGAAGTAGTAATTATATAGGATGATGCTTTCTCTTAAAGATTTTAGAGATTCTTTATAAAAAGCTACTAACTTCCTCAAGCTTAGCAGCCTGAGATGTGATTCCTTACCTTACATTCATTCAGAGCAAACATCCCACATTATCTGTTACGTATCATCTGTTGAAACAGCTTGTCTTTCTCCACCAGCTCTGAAGAGAAGCTAAACTTCCAAGTGAAAGTCTGAACTTAGCTGATATTTACTCGATCTCATTTGATGAGGTGTTTCTATTGAGAGCAGGATTGAAATATGCTCAAGAATCTTGTACCACCATGACAGTGTTTATGATATAGATCATATGAATGTATTAAAAGCAATCTGTGCACACTAGCCCACAGAAATTCCACACAAAATCAAACTCTCCACACCGTACCAAACCACTCTTTCAGCTACTCAGCTCCATGGTCTATTCTCCATGAGACTGTAATAGTTTCATACAAAATCTAAATACAATGCTGTCCTTCATATTTTGATACTCTGATGCTCTGAATAAGATCAGGTCTGTAATGGGAAACCAGTATGTTTTATTAGACCAACTTACATGGAAATAGTCACACATTTTCAGATATGCTAGATATTTTTCCAAGTTAAAATATTACTTCATGGCCTGAAGACAATCACATTTTAATCAAACCAATTTCCAGAGCCAATCATGCCTCAAAAAGACAGGGCTGTCTAAAGACTCCCCTTCGTTTAATCTACTGAGCCATTAGCTCAAGTGTCATAAATGATTTAATTGCTGTGGGAAAGAATCAGGCTGTGTGGCAGGAGAAAAGAAACACTAAAACAAACAAACACAAACCCTCAGAAAACCCTTATTGATCAATTCAACAATTATTCAGATAGAACTGTCAAGGAGTCATGGAAAACAGCCTCTCAGAAAGATAAACCCAGATCAATGCTAGGCTAGTTATCTAAACAAGTAGAGGAAACCAGTCAAGGCTTTAATGCATTAAACTTTTACCTGAAATCAGCCAGTAAATAGTGAAAAAGGCAAATGACAGAAGCATTTCTTATGGGAAATTATGTTTAATGCAGGAACTGCTAGAATCTACACTGGGGTTTTGGGGTTTTTGTTTATTGGGGGAGGGGGGTGTACCCCAATGATTTTAGTTAAATTTCTCCCTGAAGGGGATTTGAGGCTGTGTCTCTGCCTGTGTTTGTAAAGATAGACGGCTCAGTTTGGTGCTTTTCACTAGAGTAAAATAAATCTTGAGATCACGGAGAAACTACTACCTAAAATTTTTTTTCTTATACCTACATCTGCCTTTTGACTTTTTTGTCCCTCTTTTAACTCTCATATATATTTTGTAAGTATGTAGTGTTCTTCCTTGTCTGAGGACATGATCTTTATTTTACTGAAATTAACTCTGAGGTTTTTTTATACAGCAGAAATAGATCTTTAGGTTTCTCATGGGTACAGGTTTCCTATATGCAGGTTTGGAAGGGAATACCCTAAACTAGTAATGAAAATTTACTTCTAGACCAGTGTTTCTCAGCTCTTGTATCAAAAACACAATGGCAGTGTATCACAAAAGATAACTGGGCTTCAAAAATACTTAGCAAACTAAACCAAAAAGCAAAGAAAAACACAACTCCTAAATTTTCATTGCATTTTAATCTTCTAGTTCAACTAGTCTTCGCCAGCATCTTGAAATATATGAAAAAATAACTGAATTTATTAACAATATACTTTTGCTTTCATAGTAAGTGTAATTTAGTGATTCTTTTCTTCAACTAATAGATCACCACTTTGGAATGGCTGAGAATCATTCATGTAGAAAATCATCAGTGACCCTACACAGTTGGTTTGTGACATTTGTTTGCATAAAATAATTTTGTACACCAACTGTGTAATTGTGTAACAAATTATTCCATTTCAGAATGGGAATCACAGAAGTTGCTTGAATGCCTTTTAATGAAGAAGCTAATACAAGTCTGGCTCTGGAGGTTCAGATCACAAGCAATAGTAATGACTCTCTTTTTTTTAATCTTCTTTTTTTATTGTTTTGGGTTTGTGTGGCGGGGGCTTGGTGGCGGGGCAGAGGCCGCAGGGCCGGCTCCTGTGAGAAGCTGCTGGAAGCTTCCCCGGCTCCAAGCCGGACCC
>JANZLQ010000008.1:11774868-11793254 GCA_026212715.1 Elanus axillaris
GCACATTTTTGCTGTTTACATTGTTTCATTAAGCATTGCCCATTCTAGTTTGATAAACAATTATTACTTTTAACAGCCATGTTATTCTCCAGTTTGTTATGACTGTTGGGATACTATGTCTTCAAAAGTTTTTCCATTGTGTAGTTCCCTGATTTCTATTGTTACCACTTAATCAAATGAATTTGGCTTTTGTGGATTAATATGATCTTCAGTGACAACTGTTTTATCTTAAGTCTCTTATATAGTCCACAATATTTATGTCCATAATATCTACAGGTTTTTGAGTAGTTAAGGCTGCATAAATGTATTTTCCTTTATGTATTCACTAAGCAAAGATAAAGTCATCCTCAACAAATCCAAATACAAGTGACTAATAATTCTTGAATCAAGAAACTTCGAGGTAAAGATGACCGGTGTTTGTACAATTTGTGATAATGTCTGGCTGAAAAGGGGGAAATTTTCTTAGCAAGTGAATGCTGATTGGTATACCTATCAACATTATGATTTTGATCTGTATTAAATACTGTCTTTAAACCTTGATCAAGATAAAGGTTCCATTGCATTTGGCAGCCAAAAAGCACAGAAAGCAGCAATTGTCCCCAAAGGCTTAATAATTTATGTCCCCAATCCTATAAGTGCTTACGAATTATCTTAATTGAAAAACTATTTGCAATTCCTGCACAATTAATGAAGCTGATCTTGTACATAAATGCTATCAATTTGTTGGCCTAAAGGGACAGAGAAAAATAAATCAAGAGGAGAATCAAATACAATAGCCCTCTTTTTGCAGGCATAGAACTGCTACTAAATTAAATTCTTTTTACTGTGCAAATCACAGTGTTCATGCATGAACTGGAAAAAGAATGTAGAAACCTATATCCTGAAATTGACTGTAATTTCCATGTAGTTTGAGATTTCTTGTTTTTAATCAAGTGTTTCATCTAGAAGTGGTAGTTGTAAAGTAGGTATTTCAGCTCAATTCAAATCTACTTTAGTTCATAATTTAGAGATTATTTATGTTTCACTTAATAGTTAGGACTAGAGCTGGAAAATTAAATTATCTCATTTATAAACTATCAGGAGTCAACTATAGTGCTTATGCTCTGAAATTAATGATTCTCATGGACACTCTAGTACAGATACTGGCAGAGTTTATAAATGCTTTGAAATGCTAAGTAGTTTGTTTGAATCAGTTCTAGCATGTCATTTTTTAGGTAGTAATTGAAATGTTTGAGTTTTACCACTTCCCTAGTAAGATTGCCTGAGATTCAAACTCTTCAAGACTTTTGTCTCAGTTTAAACATGAGATTATCTCAACATATCTCATGTCTGCTTTGTACTTATCTATGCTTTAAAAATTTAAGCTTACAGTAATTTTCACCTTTTGGGGGGTTAATGTCTCTGGCATTAGTCTGAGATTATATACCATTAGTAGTTACTCATGTGAACAGTTGCAGTTGCTGAAATATAAAAACTATATATGTAAGGAGAAGTTTCAAGGGAAGTTCCAAGGGAAAAAGATTATCTGATTTGGCCAACTGAAGACATGAAATCAAATTAAGAGAAACTTTTATTTCCATGTGTATAAAACACATCCTGTGTAAATCTATAACATAGAAAAGTTTACTGTTACTCCATAAACCTAAAAGCTATCAGACTTCCTGTTTCAGCAAATACCACATTTAAAAAGCAACTGTTACTACATGTAGGGAGAAAAGGTTAATTCCAAATAGCAACTTCAAAATTGTATGGCTTAAATTTACAGTATTTACTGCATATGTGTTTCAGGTTGTAAGTGTAATTAACTACTAAATACTAAATTATATATCGAAGATGTCTAAATTCCCAACCCACTGGGAGAAAGTTGAACATCTAAAAATGAAGTCCATAACAGTCATAACAGTGAAAAATGGTGTGTATAACCCAGCTGATAGAAAATACCAATCATGCAAGAGGTCTAAATTCTAGTTTGGAAGCCTAACCTGACACACTGGATCAAACACTGCACCTGTATGTGGCCTACATAAAAATATTAACTCAATGATCCCAACAACTGTTTCAGTTATCCAAAGCAAAATAATCCAGGGCTAGTTAACTCAGACGCAGAACCAGTTGGGTAAGGTTTAACAGCTCTGGAGCTATTTGCTCAGCACTAGCTCAGAGATCTCAAGACTAGCCCAGCTTATGTATGTGATATGGGGATATGGAACGAAGGTTGAAAACCTGTATGACCAAATGTAGATCATTCCATCTGCCATACTTGTCTAGACCCCTGTTTATAGGGGCCTCTAGATAGAAGGTTGACTTAAAGTATGTATCTGAAATAGGTCATATTATTCATATCCTGAAAAAAAAAAAGTTTTTCTCCATTTGCTATAATGACAACCTAGCTCAACTGGTTCTGATAAAGGTGTCTATATAATGGCTACTCCAGAGCTATTTAGGAGCCTGTGGCATCTAGCCCTGTTTATACAACCAATGCCATTCCGGCGGCTCTCCCTGCCCTGCTCCAGAAGGGTGAGGTGTCTCTTAAGTCCAGCATTGTATCTGCCAGTTCCATCTTGATACCCTAGAGCATCAAACATTGATGAATGCAATACAATTTTATATATTCATAAAAATAATTACATACATTCATATAAAATTGAACTAACTAGGCACCTAAAATGAGGCAAGGTTCATTTACAACAGTTTCTCATGTTTACTATGTTTACCTCAAATGCCATTAAAAGTTTTGTATCAAAGCTAAGGAAAGTCAATCAAAGAATAAAAAGGTTAAAATACATTGAGTACACTGAAAAATCTTTCCAAATTTCTGTATCTTGTAAACTGATCAAAATTAGTTTTAGGTAGCATACTTTATTTGTACTTCTAACATATTTCACAAGTCTATGCCATTTTAACTTTGCTTTGCTATTTAACATTCTATAAAGCAATGAGTTGGTCTTACAGGAATGTTTACAGTGTTCTTGTTGCTCAGTATAGGTATGTAATGAATAAAAATATCTTTTTTTTTCCTTTTCTTTTTTTGTTCGTTGTTTGTTCTTTCAAGATTCTATGTTTCAGCATTGATTTGGGGGTGAGTAGCCCACTAATTTGGAATATACCAAAAAGAAGTACTTGAAAGTGATTTATGACCAAAGTGCCAAAGCTGAGATTGTCTTAAGAACTTCTGTTGTGGCACAATTTCAACTTGACTACACAGATCCTCGGTAAACAAGTATCTTGTTAAAAAACATGTAGTCTTCCTTCTTGGTTTCCTTATCTAGTAGTGTCTAGTAGTATCTTGTAGCAAGGCTTTCTGACTGAGGCATATGGAGGACAGCAGATGGTAGTCACCAGGTTGGGAGTGTGGGAGAGCACCTATTGTAGGGTGCCACCAGGCTTCACTGGTGCCAAGCTCTCTGTTAAATAGATAATTGTAGTGCCATTCACAATTTGGAAAAATGTTGCTTAGATGCCAATAATGTTTTTCTGGTCAGTTTTTCATAAATGCACATTAAGCAGCCATGAATGGAGCTGATGTATAACGTGAGGGCAGGATTTGGCCAGAACATACCTCTGCAGTATCAACCCTTCATAGTATACTGAATATATGTAAATGTACCAACAAAGATCTCAGTTTCCTAGGTGAGTTTCTAAACATTAAAATTCATACAGAAAGCAGTTGATTTAAACATCAGGGAACAGATGAAATTAATTTTTCCTCTTGTTAAATTCAAAAGAAATATTTAGCTGGTTTTGTTACATGGCCTAACTGAAACAGACTAGCCTGGTTCTAAAATAACTTTACTTTGGGAAAAGCTCCCAAAGCCCACCTTTTCAACTTTGTTTTACCAACTTTGCATATACATTTTGTAAAGAAGGTAGCTAATCTAGAAAGATACAATTATTTTTTTGTTCTGTCTCCCAGAGATCAAATGAGCATAACTGCTTATTAAATTATTTTGTTTATACCCTAGATATGTATTAACCTATTATTAGTAGCAGGCTTGACTTAGCTTCTTTTTAGTCAAGAATCAAGAACAGTCCTAGTAAGCAACATAAATAGTCTTCTTATTAAGAAATCATTTCAATTTTATTTTTCTTGATCACTAAATGAGGACAATTAAGGTTTTAGTGTAGCTTCTGTCAATATAACTACAGTGCTGTTGTGTCTAGCAGATAGTTTATACAACTCAGTAAGGTCAGCAAAATTAATTGGAGACAAAAGTCTTTCTGATGAAGGTCTGTAGTCTTCCACTCTTTGGATCACTTGATTTGCATGGTTTTTACTAAGCCCAGAGACCTAGAAGTATTATTGTATGAACTGCTCCTAATATTTATTCACTGATATGTACATTAATGTTCTGGGAGAGGTGTGCTCTAGACTAAACCGCTTTTATGTTCCCTGTCCCTGGTACCATCACCAAAGACAATGCTGCCTGTCAATGGTCAGGTGCTGAAGCCGTGACCCTCACCCTTCCCAGGAATGGCCTACTCAGCAACCTTTATGAGCTGCCAGCTTCCACTTCTCTTCCTCTCTGAGGGTTTTATGTCTTACTGAGGCAGTGTGTTTTTTTTGTATTGTCTTTGATGATTTCACATCTATGTTCTGAAATAGGACTAAAGGACTCTAACTCACCAGTCTCACCTCTGTTTCTTCTGTATTTCTTCTTTGTTATTTCACATAGCTACATGCTCTCTTGTTTACAAACTAAGATAACAGTAATAACTGTGATTCGTTCTCTCCTTTTGCCAAAACAGGGCTCTGAATCAGTCTGAGGTGAAAACATTTTAAGAGTGAAAAAATCATGATAATTTCTCCGGAGAAACTCCCAACACAGTGATGTGGATTTATGATAGAAGTAAAGAAAGGGGTGTTAGCCATCATCTCTCCCCAAATAGCTCCTATTCTCTGCTTTCTCTCCTTTTGGTGTTAGACACAGGTCATTGGCATGTTGACTCACACTACACGGTGACTGGATTGGCACAACAGGAGAGAAGCTGTAGCATGCAGCAGGTGGGGACACTTCAGGTCTCCATGAGATCACGCAGAAGGTATCCTCTCATCATATGTTATGATTTCGTGGTTGCACAGTTTCCCTGCCACTCCCATCTTCCTAGGAGCGAATTAGTAAAGTATGTATCTGTAAGAAAGCAGCAGTCTGTGAATTTAAGTATAGTGTGTTGTCTGGAGGTAGACTAGACGAACTTAAAGGTACATTCTGTTCCTATGTTTTACAATAAGCAAATTTCTTCCAATCTGCCTGGGAATCTAAATATAGTCAATGTTACCTGAGAGTGGCATCAGTATAGTTTTGTGAACTAATCATTAAGATGCCTGAGTGATTCAGGTCTTACTGTCTTAGGAACATAAGCATTGTCCTTCTCACAACGTCTCTTTAAGTATAGCAACAATGTCTCTTAAGTATAGCAATCTTACCCAAGCTAAGCTGCCTGCAGGGAAAATGGCAGCTCTTGCTCTCGTCAGCTTAAACATCCTTTGTAATCAGTAGGGAAAACAAAACAAAACAAAACCTTTGGTTTTGGCTCATCTGACCTGTTTGAGATACTTACTTTAGAAGATCAGTCACATCCTACTGAAGACTGTTCTTTTTGTCCCCACTATAAAGGAAGTTTAAGATTACTAGCTTGCATTAGATGTCTGTATTTTAAATACCTACTTTTAGTCATACGAATCATGCACATAATCACTGTAACGGTGGTTTTGCTCACAGCTTTGACTGCATATCTAATGTGCTAAAAGGTTTTTAAGGAATGTGTATGTTCTTATTTTTATTATTAGCCTTTTGAATTTATTATACTTACAAGAATGTTAATAGATATATTTGGCAGAAGAAAGGTGCAAAAGACAATCCCATACTTAGGACACAAGCATCCCACTAGTTTTGTGAAGGCAAAAAGAACTTTTCCATGTGGATATGGTAGTGCATAACTATATCATGTGAATTTTATATTTTTCTATCAGACATCAGTGATAGCTGCAGGGAAGTTACAAGGCCCAATAAAGAAGACGCTTGAGCGTGAGCCAGGACACTCCAGTTGTACATTTATACTCTCAGTACTGTCACTTTCGATACCTGAATGCAAACTGCTGCACCTTTAACCTCTGTGGCCCCAGTTTCTTTTCATGCTTCTGTTTTTTCGCAGTTCTCCACAGCAGAAAAGAACTCTGCTTTAGGGTTAGGCCTTTATGCACTGCAGAAATAATAATTACATGTAGTTGTAATAGAAAGTTTTCTGTAAAACATGTAGCTGATGTGATTGCCCTCTAGGATCAGTCTTCTTGCTGTTGCAACATTACAAATACAAGCACCGGATACAGAAAGTGTGTTGTGCTAAATGATCCAGTGGTCTAATCAAAAGGAACTCTGGATATGTTAAGAGAAGATCTGTTAATGACAAGTCCCTCGTGTAAATGAGGTCACTTCACCAGCCTTTCACAATATAAAGTAGAAATCAATTTATTTTTAAGAATAATAAATTAAAGAGGAACTCTTCTCCTTTCATTAGCATGTACTCTTAGAGATTGAGATTACATTTTCTTTTGAGGTGAACTCTGACAGCATCTGTGCATAAAAATGAGGTGCTGAACACATTTGTAATATTGATAATATTTTAAATTCGACACCATTTATATACAGCTCATGGTTAACAGTATATGCAAAACAAAGGTATTTCTGCACTGGAGCAGTTCAGAGCAGGGAGTTTAGTTCCAGCCCTGATTTGCTTTTGTATTCACGACTTCAGATATTGCAGGGCTGTTCTTGCTAGTTCTTGTTCTGCTGAATCAGCTCTTACGGAAGCATCATTGTTCTTGGAGACTGACACAGGTTACAGACTGCTTAAGACTGTGAATTAGGTGCACTGGTGCATAGGAATGAGCAGAACTGGAAAGCTTTTTTATTATTATTATTATTATTTTGTCTGATCAACTCTGCCTGTCTCTGTAGTGCCTATATCCAGATTAGCCCCAAGCTTCAAAGAGTTTTTAACAAAGCATCAAAGCAGGCAATTTACGCATCATTACCGTACTTTGAAAGCACACCTCTTCAGGGTGCAAATATTCTTTAAAGAGGGATTGAAATCCAAAACAAAATTCCAAGAAATTGGATTAAACTGGGCAAAACCTGCTACATCTTTCCTAGGCATCTTTTTGTTATAGCATTTACACAGTCTGATTTGCATTCCTTTTCAGCGTCATTTTGTCCTATCACATAAAGCATAGCGAGGTGCATATTCCATATAGGCCCGCAGATCAGTTAAAGAGTTCACTATGCATTTTCAAGTGTTCCATTTCCATGCAGCAAAAAAGGGAGCAATTAAGATGAAAGGAGCTGACATGATATAATTTGTGCCTCTGCAGGACAAGTATTCTGCTGCATGGTTTAAGTGGGCCACCACACTGTATTTCTATGAGATTAAAATTTACTGCAGAGAAGACAGATTTATCGGTTGTCCACTGCTCCCCTCCTTATGGTTATGTATCAGTGAAAATCAGCATTCATGCTGCATCCCCAGGTCTCCTTCTTGGATGTCCATGTTTTACAATATTCTGACAAAAGAAGCAAGTCATATGAATATCCATGCTGCGCCTGAGTTTAAACAGACCGAGACATGATTAATGGGTAATGTTAGACACTTTTAACCTTACGGTGCTATGCAGTTGAGGGTGGCAAAGTGCATTTTTCTGTGATGATTAAAGTCTGTGTGGTTCCAAATTCACCAGTATTTCCAAATCGTAATGTGTCTGTTGCAGATGGACTGTTAGTCAAATAACCTGGCATCTGTACCAGTACAACATAAATGTCTGAATGAGGATGTACCAACTGAGATGTTTTCATCAAGTGACCAGATTGGTACAATACAGATATAACCTTTTATTATCCACTGACAATAGATAGTGTGAGTATTAGAGGTATCTTAATGTTCTGACTGGAGAGAGCTGCAATTTTCCAAACAATGTGACTAAGGAAAGTGAATTACAGTAAATCAACTTAAGACCCCTTAAATGGTGAATGATAGTATCCACAGAGGAGTTTGATGTAGTAAAACTAGTACACTTCAAATTCATTTCTCTAATAAATTCAGATTAATTTGACTTACGGTCCTCCATGAGTCAAATTTTGGGGGGTGAAAGATACAATTACAGAATGTTAGAAAAATCTAGGCTGGAAAGGACCTCTGGATACCCTCTGATCCAACCCTCTGTGGAAAGCCATCCTGAATGTTTTCAGCAATAGAGATTCCACCACTGATCTGAGCAGCCTATCCAATGTTTAACTGCCTTAAAGACTTTTTTTTTCTTACATCCAAATGGAATTTCCTCAGAAGGGATTCATGCCTGTTGTCTCTAGTCTGCTCATTTTGGAGCCTTGTGAAAAGAATACCTCCATCTCCTCTATAACTACCATCCAGGCAGTGGAAAACTGTGATTAGATCTCTCCTGAGCCTTCTCTTTCCTCAGCTGAAAAAAAACAGTTCCTTCAACATTTCTTCACACATCAAATTCTCCAGCACTCTTATCATCTTGAGGGGCCTCCTCAGATCCCTCTCTGTTCAGTCTGTCTTTTATTGGGGGTACCAAAACTGAGCACAATATGCCAGGTGTGGCCTAACAAGAGATGAGCAGAGTGCATAATCACATCCCCTGTGATGTCGCTGCTGCTGCAGTCACAGACATACTTGACTTCATTGCTGCAAAGGTACACTGCTAACTCGCGTTCAGCTCACTGTCCACCAGTACCCCCAGATCCTTTCTAGCAGAGCTACTCCCCAGCCAGTTAACCCCCAGCCTGTACTACTGATTGGGATTATTGCATCACTGCTGCAGGACTTCACATTTGTCCTTGTTAAATCTCATGCAATTCCTTTTGGCCTGATTTTCTAGACTGTCAAGGACGCTGCATTTTACCTCTTCTATCCATTGTTATCTACCTCTTCTCCCAATGTGGTGTCACTTGCAAACCTGGTGACAGTGCATTCAATACCATCGCCCAGGTTGTTTTTAAGGACCCTGAGGAATTCCACTCATGACCAGTTGCCAGTTTCGCTCTGAGATATTAAGCACCTTTTGAGTTCAGTACTTCAGACAGTTTTCCATCCATCTTGAGACTGATTTATCCAGGCCATATCTTAACAGCTTTAAGAATGATGTGAGAGGTCATGTCAAGCATCTTGCAAAAGTCAAGGTACATGGATACCACTGCTCTCCTCCATTAACTGAGGGAGCCATTTCATCATAGAAGACAGTGAGATTGGCTCAACACAATTTAATCTTGGTAAATCTGTTGGCTTTTCCCAATCTCATTCTTGTCCTTCATGTGTGTGGAAAAAGTTTCCATCTGGACCAGTTCTGTAATTTTCCAGGAACTGATGTGAGGCTACCTGATCTGTTGTTTTCTAGATATATTTTTTTTTTTTTGCTTGATGGAGATATTTAACTTTTATCAGCTGTGCTCTTCCCTGATTTCCATGACCACCTAACAATGACAGAGTGGCTTTGCAATAATGTCTTCCAACTGTCCTTAGAGTTATCCTGTCAGGTTCCACAAACGTCTTCCTGTCCAACTGGTACAGATGGTCCCTAGCTCAACCCTCCTCTACTGTCAGCAACTCACCATTTGCTTTGTCATTTCACCTTGGAATAGAGGCTTGGGAGCTGATATCACCCTTAAAGATCGAGGTGAAAACAACATCGAGTACTTCTTTTCTGTGTCATTTTGAACTTGTCGACTCCATTTAGCAGCACTGTTGTGTCTTCCTTGTACTTCCACTCAATACTAATACACCTATAGAAGCCTTTCCTGCTAGTTTGAGTGCCAGCTGAGCTTTTGCCTTCCGAACTACATCTCTGCAAGCTCAAGCAATATTTTTTGTATTCCTCTTTTGTATACAAGCAATATTTTTGTCTTCCTCTTCAGGTGTCTGCCCCCTTTACCATCTCTCACATTTTTTTTTCATATTTGAGGTGTTTGAGTGTTATCTTCTCAACAAGGCTGGTTTATTTCTATTTCTAGGCCTGCTCCTTTTTTTCGGGCAAAGGGGGGGCGTGCAAGGGATGGACAGCTCTTGTGCTTTGAGTATTGTCGTGGTTTAACCCAAGCCAGCAACCAAGCATCATGCAGGCACTCACTCACTTTCCCCCCACAGCCAGTGGGATAGGGGAGAGAATTGGACAAAGAAGTAAAACACATGGGTTTAGATAAGAATAGTTTAATAGAACAGAAGACAAGAAACTAATAATGATAATGATAACACTAATAAAATGACAATTGAAATAATAAAAGGATTGGAATATACAACTGATGCACAATGCAATTGCTCACCACCCGCTGATCAACACCCAGTTAATCCCAGAGTGGCAATCCCCTGCCCCCACCCAGTTATTTCCTGGATGTGACATCCCAAGGTATGGAATACCTCGTTGGCCACTTTGGGTCATCTGCCCTGGCTGTGTCCCCTCCCAACTTGTGCCCCTCCAGCTTTCTCGCTGGCTGAGCGTGAGAAGCTGAAAAATCCTTGACTTAGTCTAAACATGACTTAGCAGCGACTGAAAACATCAGAGTGTTATCAACATTCTTCTCATACTGAACTCAAAACCAGAGCACCATACCAGCTACTAGGAAGACACTTAACTCTATCCCAGCTGAAACCAGGACAAGGAGGTTGCCTCTGAAAATTTCTGAGCACTTCTGAGCACCTTTGCCCACCAAGACAGACTCCCATCGGAGTCCTAACTGCTCCCTGAGCAAAAACTCTTCTAGGAGGTGAAATCTGCACTTCTGAAATCTAAGGTGTTTATTTTGCTACTATGATTTTCAATGAAAACTATGAAGTGATGAGTAGGAGGAAGTGTGTGTATGTGTATTTAGGTGTTTGTGAGACTTAAAGTAATTTTGCTAATTTTTTTTGTCGTATTAATTACATACACACAATATATACTAGTCACAAGGATTTACCAATCCTTCTGAACTCAGTTGTTTCAGGAATTTAGGATAAAGGAAAACTTTCTCCAAGAGTTAACTAATGTGTTTATTTGCTTATTCTGCCCAATCTGTTTCACTTTGGCTGTTTTTATGTTTAGACCAAAGAATATTCAAATATCAAAATATTTCCCTGCTAGCAACAATGTCTAATTAAAGGAACAATAAAGAACATTTTAATGGTAAAAAAAACAAAGGAATAAAGTTTCCACATGGAATTTTCAAAACAGTCTCTTTCCATAGCCATGAATATGGATAAAATAGTAAAAGCTTGAGTAATATAATGTAAATTGGAACTATTCTTGGAGAAATGTAGCTCACTGTGGGACAAGTGACTTTGAATGAGATTAATCGTGTCTCACTTGAGTCATTTAAAAGTTGGGCATGCAGTCCAAGTTAGGTGTCTATACTTTCCATATAATCAATTGAAAGAGAGAAGGAATGGAATGAGACCTCCAGAGACTGATTAATTCATCTTCAGATAGATATCTATTAGAAGCATGATAAATATATCTCCAGATATGTTTCTCTTCAATGTCTGTGGAGGAAATTTGGATGAATGGCAAAGATACCTGATTTTTGGATACTTAAACTGAGGTGAAGTGAGTCTCATTATCTATGTTAGCCTTTGATGCACAAATATGTTGGACGAGGGCATTACACAAACTAGTTACTAATATACTTGAATAGTATAAATTGACACACTGAAGCAACACATACAAACAACAATATGATGATCCCTAGCAGGTATAATTTGTTGTTATTGTTTTTGAGAAAGACTTTGGCCATTTTCTTTAATCAAATTAGATTTGACTGCAAAAGTTTTAAAAATTGTTAGAATTAGTAATGAAGATGTTATATGCATGCACACTCCCCAAATTCGTTCCAAATTAATTCCAGATTATAAATCCTTTTCTATAGCTAAATAATGTTATTCAGACCACTATATCTTATCTTCCCTTTTGATTGCTCTAATCACTCACTTGACCTTGGAATTTTCATAACTTTCACTATGTACAATAAAAAAAATGAAAGCAGTTATTGCAACCATAGCCTGTATCCATTGTCCTATTTACATTATCTGTCTTCTCAGTCACTATACTAGTTCTCATCGATTCTTTTGGTACAAAAACTTTCGGCCTTACAGTTCAGCATCTTCAGAATTTGATCTCTTTTGCTGCCATCATATTAATTCTCCTTCCACTGGTTTTGTTGTCATACTCCACACTCTTATGTACAAGTTTTCCAAGTTGCTGCCTTTAAGCTATTTTCCCCATTGCATATTGACATTTTTAGAAATAAATAATTTTAAGGGACAAAATTTAATGACGGGGTTAATTGCTCTGGTAAAAGGAACAGGATAATTTGTTTACTTTTGTAACTACTAGATGTTAAAGTCCTAGCTCTTTTATAGAACTATTTATGTATTATTGTGTATGTAACTAAAATATGTAAATAAAGGTCCCAAGTAAAGCACTCAGTTACTTAACAAAACAAGGGTCTACTCTTGTGTTCCCCATTAAATATTGAAGAAAGAGTAAAATTCCTCTGCTTATATATTTGGAAGTGGGCTGTGGACACAATGACCTGCAGTAATCCTCAAGAAATTTTTTTTCTTGTGATTTTATTTTTTCATTTGAACTCTCTATTTACTCCAAAGCAACTGATAGGAAAAGAATCTTTAAAAGTATCCTTGCACCTCAAGAATACATAATGTCAGAAAAAGGGTGAATTAATCAGAAAAATGAAATAATTTTAAATTTTGCTAATTCTCAGATTTCAAGATTCTGCTTGTAAGAATCAAGTCAACAAATATAACTAAACAAAATCAGATTATTATTCCTTAGTGTGAACTATTTCAGCAAGCTACACTTCCTAATCCAAGAAGCAGAGCATACTGACTTTTGATTTATCTTCTTAAAACAAAAAGTCAATAGAGACAATAGACACTGTGAGAATCTATTTTCAGACATTAGCGGCATCTTCTCATTGCCTATGAATGAACTTTAAAGGGATTAGCTCAGATTTATACATCTCAGATAGCAGAAATTCACAGTTGGATTCTATGAATTCCATTTAATGCATCACTTCTTAACAGGAACAGTACTATGCATGAAATACATTCAAATTGTTCAGAGTAGCATGGGTATTTCTTCAAGGCTAATAAAATGCAGTAACAAGAAAAAAATACTCATGTCTCTTGCAAGCAAGGAAAATCTTTTTCATTTAACATCTGTTGGATTACTGAAATCAGTTCTGTACAGATTTGCTATCATGATGAAAGCCAATAGTTTTTGTAAGGGTGTTAACTCCCTGTGACTTCCTTTTCTCTACTTCATGTAAGTAGCCCTTAGTACCTGCCACTTCAGTGACCATACATAAAAGCATGCAGTTTATTTCAGACATGACCTTGGGAAGTCAGGTTCTTACCTTGGTTCACAGAAGTGAACTTGAGACTTGATGTGGTGTGCTGATGGCTCTTATTCAGACGGTCCTGTCCTAATGCATCATAGCAGCTTTCCTAGAAAATAACAATGGAGATAATCCCCCATAAAACTCCTTCTCTAGTTTAACATTATTGAGCAATACAGTGTCCTTGTCATGCTGCCTTCCTCCTAAATTGGTGTAGAACAACACTTTGTACAAAGTTTTTAGTGACACCTCCGCCTCACCTGTGTTAATTACTGACAAGCAGCATAAGTACTAGCAGGTACAATTCACTGATATACTGAGCTTGCTAACTGTGCTGGTATCAGGAGAGTCAACTTAATCATCTTAATTTTCATTTGGCAGTTGAAATGAGTATGATACTTCTAGGAAGAATAACTGATTTTCTAGTTCTAGGCAATATTCCTGACAAACTGGTACACTCTTGGCTGCTGTTATCATTACTATTTGGATATTGATATTTGGATTTGGATACCTTGGTATTGAGAATAAAGGTAAATACCTTTACCGTGATAATAAAGGTAAAGATAGCAGAGAGCATTTAACAATATGTTTTTTATGGCTGTACAGAGGACTCACCAACTTTAAGTACCACTGTTTAGTGGTAGTGAACTATACATTCCATAATGCCAGGCGTTAAATAAAACTTGACCACCGTCTTTACAGGAGGTTTTAAAGAGGAATTTGAGTAATCACATTGTTTGTATAGGTGTTATATATATATATATATATAAAAGTGGTATAGCTTTTTCAGTGTGCATCATTGATTCCATTATGGAAACACAGTGTAAAATTTCATGTTTCATTCTGGTATAAAATACTTATATTCTGTCTAAACTTTGCCAGCTATGAAATGATCTGTACTTTTTTACTACATGATCTTTTCTACAGAGCTTTGGCTGGAATCTTAACTGGCACAAATGTGTGCTTTCCAGAGGATGTTAATTTGAGGGCAGCGGTTCAGCTGCAGTTCTAATCACTGGTGTATCCATTGATTCCAGTTTTTCCCTGTTAGCTGTGAGTTTTCTTGTTCTGCTGAGCACTTAATGTAATTTTTAATGTAGCTGTAATACTGGATGCTGTATCATATAAGGCACAGGCAACAGATAACGGATTATATATAAGGGCCCCTATAGCAAGAGTTAAACAAACTAGCTTGCTATTCTTAACCTGTTGCATTTCTAACTATGAAATTCATAAAGTGTTTTGCAGTCAATATTCATGCTCTCTAGGATGCTATTTTCCCACTCAACAATTACCTGAAAGAAAAAAGGGATTCTTAAGTACTGTTCAGACAACAAACTCTGAAGGTTTCTGCTTTGGAAAAAAGTTTTTTGACTTCCTATTTCAGTTTTGCCTGTATTGGTTGGTTTCTAAGGCAGTATTGCTATACTTTCAAACCCTGTTTGCATCAATGATCAGCCAACAGGAGGTTTTTTACATGTGGCTGATGTTGAAAAGTATTTGATCTCACATATCAGCATCATTGCTTATAATTCTTTTAATACCGTGTGTCTTCCAGCTGCATAGCTGTCTTAAAATTAGTATGTTACAGCTTATGGCAAAAGTTACTGCTTTGCATGGCAGGATATGATACTGCTATTTCTTTTATCAAGATTATTATAGGCTACTCATTTGAAAGAACAGATAGCTTCCATTCCAGTCCCTCTGCTGTAATTTAACTCTCATACTTGGGGCAGCAAGTGTGGCCATTCTTGTACATAACTGTGAAGAACAAAGCCAAGCAAGAGCACGTGCTTCAAGAGTTACTTAGTTTTATGATCTCGCAATACACAAGGTTTCCTAAGCTATTAATCTTTTGCTCATTGGTTACCTATTTTTCCTTTTCATCTGTTTAAATATTCATTTATTTATCAATGTCATATGATTTTAAAGTAAAAATTTACACAGATTACAGCTGATAACTTCATTTGGGTTTTTTTGTTGTTTTTTTCTTTTCTTTTTTTCCCCTCAGTACCAGCAGTATGCCAAACAATTTATTTTCATTTAAACATGCTGGAAAGTCATAAAAAGATCTTTCTAAGCCAAATATTATCATGTAAAGCGAATCAATATTGTCTTGCTTATACAGAACTGATTAGATTAGTAAATTATTTACTAAAAATCACAAATAAACTCTGCATTCAGTTTTTGCTTACCAGAATAAACATTAATGTACAAAGACATGCTGTTCCACCTGGAAAGATATAATTTTACAGTATAAAGAAAAATATCACTGCAGTTTTTGTGTTATAATACAAAGATCACAGTGATATTTTTCTTTTTACTGTAAAATAACTCAGATTCCTACATCCAAGGCAACATATAATGGAAAATAAATTAATATATATATATATAAGAGATTTTATTAAAATAGTTACAGTATCAAGCTCAAATGTTACTTATTTGAACAAAAAGACTTCTCAAAAATAAAGCTGTTACTAGTACAAAATTTGTCATAATATCTCTGGGTTGACTTATTTGTAAGGATGAAAATGTTTTATCCAGACTATCTATTTCAAATAAGTCTCTATATGTGAGATATAAAAACCTAGTTTTTCCACAGAAGTCATGAACAACCATCATTGTAGGCTAAATCAATTGCTTGAGAATATTCTACTGTACTGTTGATTTAGAATTAATTGTTAGTGTTACCTTTGCATTACATTAATGAAGATGACCATTTCTCAATAGTACTGAAGTGAAAGAGTGAGAGAAGCAGGAGGATGTGAAGTAATTAATGTTAAGAATTTCCTAAGGAGCTGATACTCTACTGCATAAATAACATCAAATTGCTTTCTGTTGTTTTCTATCTTAGAACACAGTTTCAAGGTTCAAACCCTATCTGTTTTTGAAAGATGGTCTCCATATATGTGTCTCTGGTATTCCTAACCTAGGCATGTCTTCTTACAGGCCACACGTTACTTTTTTCAGATCTGTTCTTAAGTCAATTCCAGACAGCTGTTGCCTGCTTTAATTGCTTTCTTTAGACTTTGAATGAGATCATCTCTGAATATTTGTTCTGAAATGGCTATTTAGGGAATAATGTATGAGTCAGTAAGAAAAAGAGGCTTTTATCAACAAATAAACTGTGCAAAGAAGAATAAATGTAATACAGTCCCTGATATCCCCACAGGCTTCACGTATCTGAAGAGCATGACAGAGAGCCTTCGACGTCACCACATGGTCTGTGGCAGACAGTTCTGCATCTCAAACCCTTGTAGGGCTAGTTCACCTTCTAGCCCGTGTGGCTCAACAGGAAGCCACTCAGTAGCATTTTTGATAGAGCTGAGGGTCTGCTGGGAGAGTTAGGACACTTGCTACATGTCCCAGAGCTTCAGTTTGTGGCAGTGTGGTTAAATAACCTGAATAGAGAATGTCTTGGAGTCATGCAGCTACCTGAAATCACATGCAAATCAAACCAGATTAGGGTAAAACTGAAAGATAAACCCAAGCCTTTATTGATACCCTTCAAAATAGATAATATGTCTAAAACCAGTTGTAGAAGAAATAGGTGAAGAAATAAAAGCATTGCTAACCTGTTTACATGATGATTGCATCAGAAAAGTCTGCCTTTCCCTCATGTTTTGCCTTTCCTCTCCTGACAAGACAAGTTTCTGGGTTTTGGTTATACCTTCTCCCGCTTATTGGGAGAACACTGGCCTTTACAGACAGGTCCTCTTCCAAAGTATTTGAGAGTGTCTAGGATAGTTTCACATCAGCTGCTTGTATCCACATCAACAGAAGAAAAGGCCTTTTGGTTTTCTTTTTTAAGAAGATGAAGAACTGTAAAGAGCCAGATCAGCATTTAGGAGAACAATAGGGATGGACAAAAGGAGTGAAAGGTAAATCACCAAAGTATCTTTTCCCAGTAAAGAAACAAACTAGCATTCCTGGAACACTTTATGGATTTTTTGGACATTAAATTCACTTTTTAAAAGAGGTACTAATCACTTTTTTTTTCATTGCATATTAAACAAAGTAGGAAAAAGTAATAATCCAAACCAATCCCTCCTTCAGGAGGACAGTAAGTTTCACAAAGGGAAAGAAAGAAAGAAGCCAGAGTCCTGACGAAGTAAAAAGGAGCTCAGTTACACAATATGTAGAGTATACTGTAAGCTGCTGGGCTTTATTATCTCTCATTGAACATACAAGTTCATATGAAATCACAAAACATGAGAGGATTGAACCAAAAGGCACAAAAGAAGAATTTGGAAAAACAACATTTTATTCAAAATAGAGGAGAATTTCAATTTTCAAATTTTCACTTATCCTTTTATTTGGTCCTATCTTCCACAGCAGAAGGAGTTATGCACAAACCCTATAAAACTATTAACATATACATTTTTAAATTCAAAGTTAATGAATCCTAATTGTGCTGCAGTAATCCACTTTAGGACATGATTGACACTTCAAAGCTATGTTCTGATTAGTTATTTTGTCCTTTGGATTATATTATAGCTATTCATCAACTTTTCAGCAATGTGTCTTTGGAACATAATCACTAAAAAAAAAACCTCCATGAAAATCCTATAGCTATGATGAATACAGTAAATGGATGCAATAAGTAATAATTGCTTCCTCTGGTTGGGTCCTTCCCATCTCAGTATTTAGCTTGCAGATAATTCTTACTTCAGTTCTATTTTTTCACTTTGCTTGTCCATCCCTTGAACCTTCAATTTTCCATGAACCGTGCCTGGTAAAAACTGTGTTCTGTACAGATAAACAAAGAGTCTGTCTGTGCAAGAGTTGTATTTTCCTCATTGTCGTGGTTTAACCCCAGCCAGCAACTAAACACGACGCAGCTGCTCACTCACTGGGGAGAAAATCGGGAAAAGAAGTAAAACTTGTGGGTTGAGGTAAGAACGGTTTAATAGAACAGAAAAGAAGAAAGTAATAATGATAATAATAACACTACTAAAATGACAACAGTAATAGTAAAAGGATTGG
>JANZLQ010000008.1:11797622-11820303 GCA_026212715.1 Elanus axillaris
CTTGGAGCAGGGGAGGAGTGCGGAGTCCTCGCCCTGAGGAGGAAGGATGGGCAGAGACAAGGTGTGACGGACTGACCCCGACCGCCATTCCCCGCCCCCCTGCGCCGCCGGTGGGGGGGGAGGGAGAGAGAACCGGCAGTGGGGCTGAGGCGGGAAGGAGGGAGGGAGGGGTGGGGGGAAGGTGTGCTAAGGCTTCGTTTTACCTCTCATTATCCTGTTTTGATTTGATATGTAGTAAATTAAATTGATTAGTTTTTTCCCCAAGTTGAGCCTGTCTTTTGCCTGTGACCACAAATGGTGAGTGATCCCTCCCTGGCCTTGTCTTGACCCACGAGCGTGCGTTTGTAATTTCTCTTCCTCATCCCACTGGGGCCAGGGGAGAGGAGTGAGTGAGTAGCTTTGTGGTGCTTTTTTACTGGCTGGGCTTAAACCATGACACCTCCTTTTCAGGGCATGGTCCTTACTCTTCTGGAAGATTTTGTCTTCTCATATGCTTGTTAAAAAAAAAAAAAAAAGTAGAACATTCACAGAGAACAAAAAACATTATAAATTCTCCAAACACAGGCACCTTCTCAAACTGCACTCCTTAACCTGGGGGAAAAAAACCAAATAAATAAGTAAAGGATCCGGGTTTTAAAGATTTCACATAACAGGCATAGTAAATGGGTTATAAAATAGCTATGAATCTTAAAATACTTTTTTTGACACATGTTATGTTTTCCTTGCACTGTCAACTCTTTCAGTGTTAGAACTATCCTGTTATATCTAATTTTCCTTAGCAGTACCAATTTCTTAAATTCTTTTTTCATTATCAAACTTTGACCTTGTGCTGAGTATAAATTTTAAGTCTTACTAATATATAGCAACTTTTGGTGCATAATTTTAGAAATACACCAAATAATCTAAGAAACAAGTGATGAGCATGCAAATTTATAAATTTAAATACTTGAGATATTTCCATTCATACAAAACAGAAAATTAGTATCAAATGTAGAGGGACTCTGTATCCTTAGAACTTAGAACTGGACTTGCTTCAAATAAATACATTTTCCATTATATTGCAAACATTTCTTTTAATTGTTTTCCTTTTACAGGTCATTTTAGCTGCATGATGTAGGACACTGCATTGCGTGTACTTCAGAATGATTTAAGGTAGTATTTCCGCATCATCAGTGAAAGGTGGATTAGTAGGTCAGGCAACATAACACTTTTCAGTAGAAACCTATTCGCTTTAGTACAATAATGTGTATGCAAAACTTGTGGTTGTGTATTTGACTCACCAACAATTGTATATACAGTGCAATGTATTTCATATTCATATTTTGTTTTGCAAGTAGCATTAATTCTGATAAAATGTGTCTTCATGAAATGGAAAATATTAAGAACTTGCCTTTTCAGAAAATGACTCGTTTTACCATTTGCCATGACATACATGAAATACAGTATCACATTGTGAATATTGGGTAAACAAAAGTCAGACTGATAGGCAAACCAGGTGTTAGAATTTTAGTCTTGGGAGGATACAAGTGACACCAAAACCTCGTATCTCCATTTTCTAACTTGCACAGTGCATGCATCAAGATGCTGTACCTTAAAAATAATATCATGAATTCCCAAATGAGGATGTTTACTCAAAGCAGATAGGTTAATTTCTCAGTCAAGAAAGAAGCTAAGCACTTCTATCAAGTGATGTAGAATGGGGAGGAGCAAGTACTTTGTGTAAAGGATTTTACAACAGAAAGCATAAAGCTGCTCTTTTTTACCTCCAGTGACAAATTGCCTCACTCTGAGACAAGTAAACCAAAAGAAGACAAATACTTGCTTTCCTAACCATTATAACACAAAATTAGTCATATAAATGAAGTCAGTAGACATAAAAGCATTCAATTCTAGAAAAGACAAATTAGGGGATTTTGTAGCCTTGAAGCCTCTTCCTCTTAGTGCTAAATTTAAAAATACAACAAAGTCAAAGTGACAGTTCTTACATTTCTTCAGGCATAAAGGAGTGTATATATGTGCTTTTTTCTTTTGCTGGCTAATTGTTAGGTGTGCATCTTCATTTTAGTGTTGGTTCCCCCAAATAGCTTGGTGAGAGCAAAACAAGAACCAGCTGTTGGATGTTTTGATAACAGGAGGCAGAAAAAATATTTTATGATAACATACATTTTTTTATGCATTAGCATCACTTTCTTTCTGAGTCTTCCAAACTTACTGTTCTATTTTGTGTGAAAGGGAATGTTTCACATCAAACAAGTGAAATCTGTAGGGTTTTCATTTTGGAAATAGAGAATTTTTGGGGAAAAAAAATTCATTTAAATGCTAACAATTTTCCAATCAAGTCATCAATCAAAATTCAGTTATTCAGGTATTCTTATCTCGTTGTTAGTGTCCAGCTGCTCTCTGCTGGAAGCAGGAATTATTATCTTCAGTTGCTACTAAAGCTGTTAGCCTAGTAAGAATTAATCCTTAATTTACTTTACAACTCCGTCGCCAACCTGAGTTTCAAGCACTAGGTGAGGTAAACAGCTGTTTTTTTCCAGCTGTTAATTTTGTGCTACTGTCCATCAGAGATGGAAGCACAAAATAGAATAATAATTACTGTATTTTCTTATTCTTGTTTTTATTTTCAAAGGTTGAAAGACCAAACTTTTGTTTATGCATACATTTAACCCTGCTCTTGAAAACTCATAATGATTCTTATGTGTGATAATTCCAATAAAGAATTAGTAAAGAAATATGGTAGATCACCTCTGGCATATGAATACATGAAGTGGTTGTGTTCAGTAGAATGAACAAAGGTCTCAGCATTATTAATTTTGCCACAGATGGTACTGCTTCAGAAAAGGAATAACAAAAAGGCACATTAACAAGAACGATAAAAAAGTTACATAAGAGATTTCTGGAGAGATATTTCTGAATGCAAAAATCTGTGAGAAAAAGCTCTGAAGGTACTAGAAAAATGGGCGTAGGGTCATAGAGGTTGTTGGGGTGGCAATATGGTTGAGGGGAGGCATGTAATATGAGGGTATGCTATGAATGTTACAAAAGTTAAAGGCAAATAATTTGAGTTAGAAGACCAGTTATTAGGAAGATGAAAAGTTATGAATACAATACCTAATGGTATTTGTGTGCAAGGAGGATGATAGTAGCAAACCCCTGCTCTAAACTTCATTATCTCATCTCAATTAAAGGCATGTTAAAAGTAATAGAAAATGTTACCCAGGAAGGCTGTGGAATTGCCACTCTGGAGATGGTCAAAAGCTGGGTAAGACTCCAAACAGCCCAATCTAACTTTGAAGCTAGCCTTCTTTGAGTATGGGGTTGGACCAGATGACCTTCAGGAGCTCCTTCCAGTCTGAACTATTCTATGATACTATGATTCAGCTTGTCACAGATTGTTCTGAAACACTTGGCAGGATAAAAGTTTTAAGAAATTAACGTGGTGTTCTCTAAAGAAGTGTTTTAAGAGTGTTTAAGTACATAGTGAATATGACAGTTGAATAAGGATTTCTGTTCTGTAAGAAGCTGTGCATTTTGTATGCTCCCCCATCCCCATACGGAATGAAAAAAACAAGAGACCACTTTTTAAAATTCCCTAAAAAGCAAAATTCTGAAACCAGCAGCAACAACAATAAAATTGTCCATAGTGATCAAAAAGTCTTCCTCTGCAGAACCTTTTTCACAGTATTATACTGTTGTTTTAAAATGGAATCTTAGAGCTTTTTGGAAAGAAGGACTTAAATACAACACACTGATTGTATCAGAGTGCTCCTCTATATTATATTCCATGCTTATTTGATCACTAGCTTACAAAAGTTTGAATCCTAATATTGCTGAATAACTCAACTGTTCAGACATTATCAATCACAATCATTTTTCCATTTGTATTACAATATGAGGTAAAATACTAAAATGTGTATGCTACATAGTCTAAACACATATGGTAGCCCTGTATGAATGTACAGTAGTGCATTTAGTATAATGGTGCATTAAAATTATTTTTATACCTGCTTAGGAATTTAAAAATTTATCTATATTATGAAACAGAATGGGCCACAGTAGAAAACTGCTGGAAGAGCTGCCTGAGACCTAGGGAACCTCAAAGCTTTAGGAGCCCTGCCCTTTTAGAAATGAGAGCAAATTGAACCACCTTAGCAACTGCTTAACCTTTGCTGTCTCTAAAAATCCAGTAGAAAAACCTTCTATCGTAATTATTTCAGTTATTTTTTAGGAAAAAACCCTCACCTTATTCTAAGATCCATCTCAATAAATGAACTGCAGGAACATAGAGCTGAAAACCCTTTTTCACATTTTCCTTCACAGACATACCTAGAAATTCTTAATTTAAGATCTTACAGGGCTTTTGTTTAGCTTAAAAATATCTTGGAAATCACTCTTGAATTTCACTGTAGTTGTTTTTAGAGAATTGTTACTTATTTTTTTTATCTGAGTTTTAGGCATGTGCAACTAATACTTGTAAATTTGCCAAACTAAGTTGAAATTAATGTGCCTGAAGAACACTTTTGTGGACATGGGATCTGCTTTTACAGAGCTATACATTCATAGCTGCATGTAACTACTAGTAAATAACCATGACAACAAACAGCAATACAACTCTAATTCTGGACAATGATACTTAGCACTAGATGATAGGTACTTCAGTGATAAAAGTGGTAAAATTACGGCCAGTATAAATATGACCAGTGGACCCACATATATGTAACGAATACTTCAAAACAAGCATTAATAGTTCAATTTAATATAGGACTAACATGCTGAATTTCATTGGCCTGCATACTTAGATTGATAATCTAAGATTTTTTCTCTGTGGTTGTAGCCTAAAGATACCAAAATGCTAATTGCAAGAACAACAGATATCCTCTCCCTCACTATCCATTGAATGCTATGTGATACAGTATTTCATAATATAAGCCATCAGGGTTGGGAGGTGTCTTTTTTTTTAAAGGAGACAGATGAAGTTCTGGTGCTTTTAAGGTTACTTAAACAGCAAAAAATCAGCTTTGTAAGAAATTCTACTGATGAAGAAATTGTGCATTTTATGTTCTATTCAGGGTGGAAAAATATATTCTTAGGAAAAAGCACATTGGTAGTCACAATGTGTTCTGGCTTATGTATTGTGTAGAAATTGGTCTGTCTCTAGCTTGTTATTAAAAGCAAGGAAAAAAGGAGGAAGTAAGTAAAAAACATTTTTCAAGTGTTAGCAGCTGCAAAAAGTGTATATTATCTCAAAGAATTTTAGACTGAAGAAAAATTTCAGCCTTTCAGGGTGTTACACTCTCAGTCTGCTTTATGTAATGATATGCTGAAATGATAAAATGACATCTAAACTCCAAAACCTGAAAGGGATGCATGTTAACTTTTAGATATAAGGCCTTTATTAATTTATTTTGAATCTTTTCTAGATGAAACTAAAGAGCAGTATAGCATAAATAAGATGTTCACCTTTACAAAGTAGAATCCTACTGTCACTGAAGTCTCAGTGACTGAAATCTAGGGGATGCTAGGCTTATCTTTACTTGAATAACATTGTGATGTTTACAGTACATGTGGGTTACATATGACCCTGCATTTTATGTGTACTATCCCTGTCCATGACTCTTTCCTCTAGCGCTCAGTTGTGATTCCAGCTACAAGCTGTGATTCTGGTCTTGGCCAGAGCAGCTACTGCTTCGTTCTCTTTCAGAATAGAGCACAAATGCCCAGGTTCATGGGTTCTGTCCTTGTCTTCATGCCTGGGCGTATGTGGAGGTGCATTCCTTCTTCTTCTAATTCATCAGGCGAAGTATGATTCCCATGTTAGCTTTCAGTATTTGGATCCCTCCTTTCGAGGACTGTAATTTTATGGTCTTCTCTGTCTTTGGTGTCATATTAGTATTCTACCGTCTTAGCATTCTAAACTTAAATTTTTTAATTAATTTTCAACAGGTAATTGCATATATATAGTGTGATATATTGTCATGTCCCACTTGTGGGGAAGGGGGAGTGACTCAGATTCGCAGATGCCCTCAGTGTGGATTAAAGTGAAACAGCACTCAAGGTCTGTACATAAACTTTAATGGGAAACTTCTATAGCAACAAACATCCTGTGAACATTGGCACTTTCACAACTAGATCTATCTAAGCTCTGGGGCTTTATGGGAAATCAAGGTTGGCCTTGTGTTACTTAACAATTTTAACTGTTATTTAGCAGCTTCAAGGCTACTTACTTAGAAGGGGAGTAGGGAGAGAAAAAGAGAGAGAGAGAGGTATCATCAGTCCTGGATCCAGCGTTGGACCTGCCAATGGGGGTGTTCAGTGCAGAGAGCCCCAGAGACAAGTGTGTGCCCCTATTTATTAACCCCAGTTCTGGAACCTTCTCTCACGCCAGTTTCAGGAGTGGCCAGTTTTAGGAGTGGTTGAGACACTAGTCAGTTAAGGGAAGTAACACCAACACCCTTCCCCATAACTTCCATTTTGTGTCTCTGAAACCTCCTCTCAGGGCGGGGTCTGGGCTCACAGAACAGACACATGGGGCTTGTCCCTTACATATATGTAGTTTTTATTTCTTCTGTTTTCCTTTGCTATCCGATGTCGTTCTCATGATTCACATGTTCAGAAGCCAGACTCTCCTCCAGAGTGCTAATCAGACCCATGTTTTCCATTCTGTTCTCATGATGATGCAAGTTAGATTGAAATATCTCCTACATCAACTTCTCCACAGCAAAGACTATCCACATAATCTTTTGCTACACTCAGTTTAGACAATATGAGGTAATGCACTCTCTCTTGTTACTCTGTTCAGCTTCTCTTTTTTTGAGAGGTAAGATACCTTAGACTTACTCCTGGATAAGAGTATTCCCAGGGTAGATAAAATGATGCGATTTAATTTCCAGTTCTGGCTTCTCTTAGTTTCCTTTTCATGTGCTGTTGAGTTGTGTCATTAGTAAGGACTTCATCATCCATTAACACCGATAGCTCCATTTGAGTCTATCTAGGCTATTTAATTTTAAAATTAAGCCTTTGATTCCATTGTTCCCTTTTACTGTGGGGGAAAAAAAAAAAAACACGGTTAGGCCTCATCATGAAAAATTCTGTTAATATACTTTGTGGTCTTTCATTCTCAGTAGTTCCTTGTATGTAAAGCCATTAAGGAGATTCTCATGAGCAGTGGTGTCAACAGCTTTCACTTTTTTTTCTAGATGGGTATGAAGATGATGTGAGTCTGGTAGGGCTGGGAAGTTCGTAGTGACAACAGTTCCCAGTTGTCTGTCCTTTAGGCAGGATTGGGCATTGGAGCTGAGGGGGGAGGGCAGAAGATTAATAGATTTACCTCAGGAAACTATAATTGTTCTTTAAAATCTTTTTTTTTTCTCAAAGTGGAGCTGTCTGTTAGGAGAATAAAAAAAGAGTGAAGATGACTGGTGAAGCATATTAACATTAAATTCTAATAAGAGAGTGCAAAAGCAGTTATCTACAAAACAAACTGAGCTATTGCTCAAAGTGGAGAACTGAGGTGAGTGATAGAGCTGAATTCAAAACCAGAAGGGAGGAGTCAAGGCAAATAAGCAGCAGGCACTATAGTAATGATTTTGAAGGTGGCAACGATAAATTTAAAACATATTGCTAAGAAAAAAACCCCATATTGCTAAGGGAAAAGGCTGTAGTTAAGATCATCTCGGTAACGTTTCAGGCAGACTGTTATTTAAAGTCTAGGGAGGTACTTCAAGCCAAGTACTTCAAACACAGTGCAAGCAACAGTTTATTTTACCAGTCAAGCCAGATATGCTTTGATGGAAAGTTTAGAGTCTGGCAAACTTGTTTGAATCTGTCCTGCAGCTGATGGAGTTTTAAGGGGATGAACAGGCTGTAGCCAATTCAAAGGCAGTTAATTTGGCCTGAAGGTGAAGTTACAGTTTTAATGTGCCAGCCATGTCAGTGTAGGCTTTGTACTAAAATAAACTTTTTTTGCATTTTTGAATTTTAATGGATTCAGGATGAAGATAACCTCAGGTATTTTTTTGGCTATGACTGCCATTTTAAAATGTTTTTTTTTCATGCCACCTTTAATCAATATTTCAATTACATTTGCAAAAATAATTTTATTTGTATTCAGGTATGCTCATAACTTCTCATATCTCATGTGTACTAAGAAGGTCAGACCACTTTTCTGAGTAAAAAGAGCCTGCAGCATCAGCAGGTAATGTAAAAGGCTCTGAGCCAAGACACTGCTAAGGCAGAAAATGGTACAGGAGAGGATGCCAAGGAATATGAACTCCCTAACAAAGTGCAGCCATCTTTTAAGTGTTTCTGAATGTGTTGGAGTTGGCAATTCACATACATATGACTATCCAAACTTCCCTCTTCCTTTGTGCCTTTAATTCAAATCAAATGCCCTGTTCTGAATGAAGTGATTGCACAGGCAATACCAGTTATTGTGACAAACACGAGGGGAATTTGTACAGAAGTGTCTGGAAAAGAAAGAATCTGCTAAAATGGCAAGGCAGTACTAACTAAATGTGTAAGGAAGGAAAGGGCAAAGGAAATGAAAGAATGAATGAAACTCATATTAAGGACCAAGATGGAACCCTGTCAGATTTTGGGGAAGTTAATACATGACAAATGCTCAGACCAGGATAAGTACAAGCCACACAGAAAAAGAAACCAAAACCCAGAGTGACTAGAGGTAGAATTTTAGGCAGTTTACACTGGAAAAACGCTATGGCTACAGAAATGAGAGGAAAAAAAATGCGGCTAGTTTCTAAGATGCCTATGCATGATCTTAATGTATGTGCGAACATAAGGGAGAAAATACAGATGAAAAAATCAGTGGTCCTATCTTGCTGGTAAGTTGAATTATGACCAACCTTCATCTGGTGCTATGCATTGGACATTGTTCCTCAACACTCATACAGCCCATTTTACCCTTTAGATGAACTCAGCCTTTGATTCTTCCAGTCATTTAACAGTTTATCATATCTACCAGTTGCCTAAAGAATAGGAAAACAGTTCTAATATGTGGCTTAAATCTTCCTTCTGCTACGTGTCTGTTCTGTATTGTAAATAATCTAAACTGAATTTTGACTATGACCATATCTATGGTCAAGAACAGTTTCTTGTTTTTCATTTCACCTTAGTATTGTAATACATAGATAAGTGCATTTTTTGTTGTTAGTGTTTTGTTATTTTTTTCAAGAATCAATCTAACTCTTCTCGTTTAAGTCATTGAAGTATTATGCCAGTTGTATTTTAAGGAGAGGATGTCCAGGACTTGTCTTATTACAGACAAACAACAGCTGAGAAAAATTAAAACTGAAAAAGGGGTTTTTTGGAGTTTACTGGTAGGAATTTGAAGCACAGAAAGATGAAGAAAAAAATTCAGAGTGTAATATCTAAACTTCTAAACACATTAATTTATTTGGAAAATTCTACTGAAGGGACTTTGGTTAGAAAGGAACAGTATGTCAAAGTGGCGATCTTTCTTTCCTTTAGTTGTTTTGGATAAAAAAGCATTTAGTACCCAAACAGAACATTATGGTGCAAATATTCAAAGCTGAAATACCTAAAATTCCTGAAGAGTTTTAAGTTGAGATATGTTGATATTATATGATCATAGTTTTAAAAGGCACAGAAATGAGAAGAAAGCACGTTTCTTTACCAGTTAAATACATCTATATAGAAGTATTTCTTGGATTAGTGCCTTAATCACAGACTTATCCTTCCCTCAATAAACTTATTTCGTCTTGATTCTGATCATATTCCATTTTAGTATTGGTGTAGATAGAGCTGAGTTTTCAAAAATATCCTCTGAAAAATAAAAATTCCCTTTCCATCAAGTGAGTTTTCATTCTCTGCTTTTAGCAGTTTTCAGTTAAAAGGAGTTGTTACTCATTGTTTTCTATTTTGTAACAACTCATTAATTACTCCCTTGGGGCATGTTTAGCATGCTTACAATTATCAGGTTCTTGAAGTTCTTGCATTGACCTTTCACAAGTGAATTAATCTTATTTTCAGGTACATTGTTCTTTTTAAGATCAGATAGGCTTACAAATTTTTAACATGCACCTATAAATCATATATATATTTTTGACTGTCCATTTCTTGGTAATATTTGTGGATCATTTTTTCCTTTGACGTAAAACTTAAGCATTTCGTTGAGAATATTTCAGGGGCTTTTTTATAGGTTGCTCAGTCGCAAATAAAAGAATCAAGCACAGCAAAAAACCAAGCAAGACAACTTGGCAAAGGGGACAAAGGAAGCAAAAAAAAAGTAATACAAGAATGATCTACAGCAATAGAGTTTCAGAGTGGCCAAAGCATAGAAAAACAGGAAGCCTAATTAAAAGAAAAGTAAATAATAATTTAAAAAAAATGGAGAAGCCTACAATTATGTTTAGGTCCTCAGGAGGTATAAATTATTATTGCTCCATTTCTTTGCAAGGAGACTTACTAAGCAATGTAAAAGACTCAGGGTAGCCTTAACTGCAAATTGCAAATGAGAGCTCAATTTCAATAGACACTTTTCAAATACAGACAAAACACAGACTGGGCTTGATTTGTAACTCAGCCTGGAACAAATATTCATAAAATCCTGAACCTTAATTATTACTGTTTAGTAGAAGACTGCATACTTGAAATTCAAATAATGAGATAGTCCCTATCTCTAGTAAACAGTGCAAGAACACAAAAAAGATGAAAAAGAAAAAGGGTAACAAAGGGGTTAAGTAGGTGAAAGACAGAAAACAGCAAGAGTAAAATAGGGACAAGGAAATGGTCTGTAAGACAAACCCTTATAAAAAATGTATGGAAACAGAGGGCAAGGTAGTTCCCTATATATATAGTCAAACCACATTACTGTGCTGTCCTTCTGCCTTTAGGATGCAAGACTCGTTCAGGGATGAGGAACTGAGGCAGCTGTGGAAGCTGTCTTTGGATAATGGAAAACCTTTTGAAACCCTTTGAAAAGAGATTTCAGCCAGAGGGGTCAAAAACCCCTGGGGTGGGGGCACAGTTAGAGCAAGTTGTGTGGGAATCCTTTTCAGAAATTTTGTCACCTTGCAATGCAAATGATGAAATTTCATCTGTCCCTTCCTGAAAGATACTGTTTAAATACATTATATTTTTACAGTGAAAAAAAACCCCAGACTTCCTGTGGGACTCCTAGTCTTTACTATTTCACTAGAATGATAGAGCTGTCTGCTCCAGCTGGTTATGGAGTGAAATGACAGCACAGTCACACTCGAAGAGAGCATTCTGTACCAGTGGGAAAGTAAGTGAAGGACATAGTAATAAATCTGATTTATTTTACCAAATAGTTTATTTGTATAACTGTACACTTGCATAATAATATGAAGGAGAGACGAAAATGTGAGAGCAGAGCTCTTTTTAATGAAAGAGATGTAAGAGAACAGTCCAAGACACTAACCAAATTACATCTGTACATTAAATGATCTAAATTGAAGTTGACCAGGGCAGCTACTAGAACTTCATCATAGTTTTGTTTGGTTGTTTTGTTTTGGTTTTTGTTAAGTTTTTAGTGGAGGTTGATGAACCTTGCCAGTGGATGTTTTTTAGTTCCTCAGCAGTATAACTGAGATATTTTCCTGTGAATTACTTTACCTTGAAATAAAACATATGGTCCTATACGAATTTCAACAAGAGTTAGTTTTTCAATCAGTAAAAAACACATTCACCAGTGTAGCACTGTTGGGCTTTTGTGTGCCAGCCCCTTAGAAGAATTCACTTTGTGTCTCTGTAAGCCCTAAAATGCAGACAGCTCATCTGGGAGGCAAATACAGTTCTACTTCACCTTTATCTCCCACAGCTGTGAAAACTGTCAGTTTCTAAAGCATTCAAATCGAGAACTCAGAATATCCTCAGAATAGTTCAGTTGTCTCACATCAGTGTTTCCTTCACTTGTTTCTGCCTTTTTCATTAATCTCCTTTTTCATTAATGATAAGATCAACCTTGTCCCTATGTATATTCATTGGATATATCCTCTGTATTTACTACAGTGATTGTTTGTGTGTGTATAAAGAATTATCTTTAAATGAAATACTCAGTTTTATGTAAGCGACTGAGTCCTGAAACATCTTAAGAAATGTTCTAGTAGCCAGTAATCATGAATAAGCCTTTAAAGACTGGAATAGTTTCAAATGCTATTTGCTGTACTGCCAAAAATCACATTTTTAAATGTCTACACTTAGCCTTTATCTCACACACAGATATCACTGGAGCTGTGCAAGATGTAACTTCTTATTTAACTGAAAACTGGCATTTCAAAATTTGTTCTTGTTCCAAATCAAATAAAGATTTATTTTTCTGATCATTTCCCATGAAACAGATTTTTTTTTTAAATATCAGAAAATTTTCAAATTTAATTTTGTTCTAGGAAGACAAAATGTTTTCTTCTTTTGATGTATAATTTGGCAGTATTTCATGGCATAATAGGTTCCTATTATGCACTATTAATGCTTTATATCAACGTATGTCACATAATTCATAGAAACATAGAATATCCTGACTTGTAAGGAACCCACGAGGATCGAGTCCAACTCCTGACTCCACACAGGACAACCTAAAAGTTAAGCCATTTATCTAAGAGCATTGTCAAAACACTTCTTGAATACCAACATGGTTGCAGCCATGTCCACTACACCAGGGAGCTTGTTCCAGTGTTTGGTCACCCTCTCAGTGAAGAACTTTTTCCTGATATTGAATCTGAACTTTCCCTGACATAGCTCTAAGCCATTCCCTTGCATTCTGTCACCAGACACCAGAGAGAAGAGGTAAGCATCTTCCTCTCTGCCCCTCTCATGAGGAAGTTGTAGACAGCAGTGTCCGCTCAGTCTCCTGTTTTCTGCGCTGAACAAACCTAGTATCCTCAGGTGCTTCTTGTAAGTCATGCCTTCTAGTCCTTTCACCATGTTTGCTGCCCTCCTTTGGACACATTCTAATATTTTTACATGCTGCTTATATTGTGAAGCCCAAAACTGCACACAGAACTCGAGGTGAAGCCACATCAGTGTTGAGTACAGTGGGACGATCACCTCTTTTGACCAGTTAGCTGTACTATGCTTAATGCACCCCAGTATATGGTAATTGTCGAGGTTCAATTTTAGCAGTTCATCATATTTTTAATTTTAATGAAAAATATGTATATTTGACACAAAAGATGGTGTTCATCTCAACTAAATTTAGTTGCATTAAAATTAGGCATTTTATCTAAGTTAACAAGACTTTACAGTAGACAGAAATAGGCATCTCCAAATGAAAGTTCTTTTCAAATATTTATCACCATCCTATTGCGTACCTGTTTAAACTCACTGCCAACAGAAGATGGCCTACAGTTCTCATATGCTATTGTCACTTGTTCTTGCTAAGACTGCCACGTCTCCTGCAATTACATAAATATTGATAATACTCTCACAGTTAACCGGGTTAAAACTGACCCAGGAGGAAAATATAATGGTATTTCTACTATAAATACTTGAGGAAATAGCTCTGCTTGTTTGCTGGAAAGGAAACAGAAGAAGAAAGGTAGTATTTGCACAGATTTTCTGTACATCATCGTTCCTGTATAAATGATAAAAATTGTGCCAAATGGACCTGAATAATTTGCATGTGAATAAATTGTTTTAATTTTTGTTATCTACAGATGCTGCAATATGAAAAGGATTCACATAATTGCCAATATACAAATGCTATTGGCAATATTCTTTGCATATTAGGCCCTCTCAGTCATGGTTGCTTAAAAATATAATTTGGTTCCAGATTTTTATATCTCAAAAGAAATTATCTTATAATTCACAAATGTGGCACAAAAAAGTTAAAACACAAGTAGAAATGAATTTGCATTTTTACTTAGAAACACAAAACAGTTAAAACTCTGCTTAGAAATATTACTTTAAAAAAAGCATTATAGATTGTATCAATTACAAGGAACAAGGCCTTCAGAAAACTGTGACCCTGACTCTAAAAAATGTTTTACAGTAACACATAGAACATGGCTTGTCATATAAATTCCAAAACTTTAATTAGCCTTTAACATACTGTTTTCTTATAAAATATCCCTCTTAATTATTCATGGCAGTGAAGCAGACTAATTATGCTTCTTGGATAAAACCACATTGGTTGATTAATCTTCCTTTTTCAGTTACATACAAACATCAGCTATGATGAACAAGAAAGCTTTTTTTTTTTGCCTATATTAGATAGACAAATCTAGGATTCCTGAGAAGATGCAAATATTATTTGAAGATCATAATTGTGATTGTAACATTCATATGAAATACTAAAAGAAAATGAAATAAGACACCATATCAATCACTTATTATTTCTGAATTTTATCTTCAATAAATTCCTGCTGTTAGTATTTTAAATGGTGTTAGCTATTACCTTAAGATGCATTTGCTTAGGTTTTCCCAAAACATTGATAATAGATGCAACCATCCAATATTAATTAACAAACTTGCAGGACACAAGAAAAAATTTACTTTCTTCCTGTTTCTTCATTTTAAAAATGAATGAGAAAAATCGAATTAATTCTGGGGAAGACTGTATATTCCAGAGTTTCCTCCTCTCATTTAGTCTTAAAACCACAATAGCCACCGCATGTCACATTGCCATTGCATTCTGTCGTACAGTTCCTATTTCTGTAAAACCTTGTTGTGACGTATTATTACACTGGTTAGTGAATCTAGTCCATTGCTCCACTTTTTTACTATAAGGTTAAGGGGCACAGGAATGAATTTTGATCTGGCAAACTTATCCAAACTGTTGAAGCATACTCCTCATTTTCTAGTAGGTCTATCGTTTTTTGCTTTGGTCCCTTGATCATTGTCTCCTTTTTTATGTCATCTTGAGCTCACTTCAAATAGTTTCAAATTATAATAAAATTTTACTCATATAGGGAAACCTGAAATATGCTAACACGCTGTTGTGGATTAACCCCAGCCAGCAGCCAAGCACCACGCAGCTGCCCGCTCACATCCCTCACAGAGGGATGGGGAGAGAATCAGAAGGAAAAAGTGAGAAAAACTCAAGGGCTGAGATAAAGACAGTTTGATAAGTAAAGCAAAAGCCGTGCACGCAAGCAAAGTAAAAGAAGGAATTCATTCACTACTTCCCATCAGCTGGCACATGTTCAGCCATCTCCAGGAAAGCAGGGTTCCATCACGCCTAACGGTGACTTGGGAAGATGAACACCATCGCTCTGAGTGTCTTCCCCTTCCTTCTTCTTGCCCCAACTTTACATACTGACCATGACGTCCTATGGTCTGGGATATCCCTGTGGTCAGCTGGAGTCAGCTATCCCGGCTGTGTCCCCTCCCAACTCTTTGTGCCCCCCCCCAGCCTGCTCGCTTATGGCGGGGGGGTGAGGAGCAAAAAAGGCCTTGGCTCTGAGTAAGCCCTGCTCAGCAGTAATGAAAACATCCCTGTGTTTCCAGCACAAATGCAAAACACAGCCCCATAGTAGCAGTTGTGAAGAAAATTAACTATTCCAGCCAAAACCAGCACAGACACACATGCTTGTTCACTTATAATTCATTCAAAAGCTTAGATATCTCAAAATTATAAAATCAGAAAAATTTAGGTAGGATCCCTGGAGGGCATAGGAGGCAAGCACCTGCTCAAACCTGGGTGAACTTCAAAACTGCAATTAGCTTAAGAATTAGATCTGTTTGCTCAAGGCTTGTCCCATTGAGTTCTGAGTATCTCCAAGGATGCAGATACTCAGTCTCTCCAAGCAGCCTAATAGTATTGTTCTAATACTTGGCTATGCTCACTATGAAGAGTGTTTTCCTTACATCTAATAAGATTTTCTTTTCTTAATGCAGAGTTGTGTACATTGCCTCTTGAGCTTTCACTGTCCACCTCCAAGGAAGAGATCTCAGCAAAACTGTTTCTTGTACATGTTGCTGCTGTCACCAAATCAGTTTAGTGATTCTTTCCCAGACAAACTTGTTTTAGTTTGGCAGTGTCTTTCTTGTAATGGGAAGTCCAAAACTGGACACAGTACTCCAGATGCAATTTCACAATTCCCAGCAGAAAGGAAGAGCATTTTTTGACCAGCTCCCCACATGCTTGCTAATGCAGTGTGGTATATTGTTGGCTTTCCTTGCAATGGGTTTACTCTGCTGGCTTATGTTTAACTTCCTGCCCACCAGGATTCCTAGGTCATTATCTGGAAACCTGCTCTCTAGCCAGTTGGCAATGCCAAGACTGTACTGGAGCATGGGATTATTCCATCCCAAGTACAAAACTCTGCAAATTTTGTTGAACTCCAGGAGATTTGGCTGCAAAGATATTACGGCTGGTTGTGAGAATATTGCTAAAGTGAAAGTAATTTACATACATGGCTCTCCCCTCACCCACGCAGCCAGACATCTCACCAGTGAAGACCATCAGGCTGCTAAAGCAGCTTTGGTAAATACATGCTGCCTGTTCCCAATCTCCTTCTTTATGTAGGTGTAAATGACTTACAGCAGGATTTGCTTCAAAATCTTCCAAGCTAATGAGGTGAAACTGATCATAATTTCATTCCCCAGATCTTCCTTCCTTTTTTTCTTGAAAAGAAATCAGAAATATCCATTTTCCATTTTGAGAGCAGCCTTACAATGTTGTCAGCTCTTATGGGTTAGGCCCAGTAGGCAGCTAAGCCCCACAGAGCTGCTTATTCCTTCTCCGCATAGTGGGATAGGGGAGAGAATTTGAAGGGTAAAAGTGCAAAAACTCATGGGTTGAGATAAAGACAGTTTAAGAGGTGAAGCAAAAGCTGCATGCACAAGCAAAGCAAAATAAGGAATTCATTCACTGCTACCCATCAGCAGGCAGGCGTTCAGCCATCTCCAGGAAAGCAGGGCTCCATCATGTGTAACAGCAGTTACTACGGAAGACAAACACCATCACTCCAAATGTCCTTCCTTCCTCCTTCTTCCCCCAGGGTTTATTGCTGAGCACGACATCATATGGTATGGCATATCTGGTCAGTTGGGGTCAGCTGTCCTGGCTGTGTCCCCTCCCAACTTCTTGCGCATCCCCAGAGTACTCACTGGCAGGGCAGTGTGAGAAGCAGAAACAGCCCTGTTGCCGTGTAAACACTGTTCAGCAATAACAAAAACATGGGTCTGTTATCTAGGCTGGTCACAAATCCAAAACATAGCCCCATACAAGCTACTACAAAGAAAATTAACTCTATCCCAGCCAAAACCAGCACAGTAGCTCCTTAGTGCTCTCAGATGAATCATATCTGGTCCTATGGAGTTCTATATGTCCAGTTTGCTTATAGTTTGTTTAGGTGGTCCTGAACTTTACCTTAATCTATCATGACGAGTGCTTCACTTCCTCATACTATTAGGTACAGGGCACCTGGGAGATGAGACAGCAGTTGTAAGAGAATGCATTGGATGTTTGTCTCAGCGTTGCTGGGACATCAAAGTACCACCTGCCACCACTACCATAGCAGCAGAGCAACAGTCAGACCGCAAGACTAGAAACTTTCTGTGAACCCAAAGTTGATTCTGAGAAACTTAACCTAACCCCCGTGCATGCACCCAGTCCCAGGGCCTGGAAGACAGAGGGGCACGGAGACCCCTAGAGACCAGCAAAGACTTTTTGAGATGCCCCAGTGATGGTATTGCACATATGTACCACTGCCAGGTGGTGGGTGTGGTTAAACAAAACAGTTCTTAGTATATGCTAAGTAATTCTCAGAAGGAATATGAATATGCAATGTGACAAGCCAATAAAAAAGCAAGGACAACAGACGTTGGAAGGACCGTCCTCCCACTGGCCTTGAAGAATTGGACTGTAGGGACGATGCAGCTCTGTGATGGTAGCTATTGCAATGAAGTTTTTTCCTTCTTTCTTTCTCTTTCTTTTGCATTTGCAGACTTGTGTCAGGCAAATAGTTACCTGGTGCTTGACTCCGTGTTGAGTCTTAATTCTGTTTCCGAGAATACAAGCAAAACCTTGCTCTGGTTTATGACCAGCACATGACAGCAGTGCTAGACATTAAAAGACTGATAGGAAGGCCACATTTTTCCTTTTGCATGTTGCCTTACTGGTGCTAGAGAAACAACCACAGGTCTTCCCAGACTGCGGAATTAAATCAGACATATGGTTAGAACAAAGGATTTATTGTCTGTACTGTGAGGGTAGTGAAATACTGGAGCAGGTTGCCCATAGATGTTGTAAAGCCTCCATCCTTGGAATTCCTCAAGAGTCAACTGGATACCTCCCTGAGCAACCTGATCTGATGAGATCTGCTTTGAACACGGGATTGGACTAGAGATCGCTGGAGGCCCCTCCCAATTTAAAATGTTCTGTGGTTTTTGCTACTTCGTGTTGATAAGATATAGGGCTATCAACAGGTACTCCAGAACAGCCCAAATCCCATTATTTCCTTCTCTTTAAATTCACTTACCCCTCCCCACTGTCCCGAACAGTTTTTGTCTTTTACCATACCACCTTCACACAAATACACAGCTGGCTGTTTGCTTTTTAACAATGAGTCCTAATTTCGCTGACTTCATATCCCTATCTGTTATTTGTGTACCATAGATGCTAAATTGTAGCTTGCTATTTGTAACACCTTGTAATTTCTCAAGTTATCTTGCTAGTGCAGCTACAAGTCAGGATTGGCTATCCATGCACAGACCCTAAGAGCAATGAAGAAGGCATCAAGTATCTTACCTTTTTGGTGTCCTTAGATTACCCACCCCACTCAAGAGCAGGCCCATGTTTTCCTTTGTTTCTCTTTTGCTATTGATATACCTCTGGGAGTCCTTCTTGTTGCCCTTCAGATTCCTCTAATTTCAGCTCCAGCTGAGTTTGGGCTTCCCTAATTCCCTACATACCTTGGCAGCGTTTCCATAATCTTCCAGGATAGCTAGATACCTTTCTGGATAGCTTCCACCCTTTTTGCATTTTAGCTTAGTCAAGAGGTCCTTTTCAACCATTATGGTCATGCTTGCTTAACACTCTGTACATGAAAATGGACCATTTTTGAGCTTTGAGAAGATTTAACAGGTCAGTTAAGTTCAACAAAACGTGCCTTGGCTCCTCTGCCCTTCAGAATAGCCTCTCTTACTAGTTCCCTGAACAAGATCAAGTCTGCTCTCCTGAATCCAGAGCTGTTACCCTGTTACTTGTTTTTCTTGCTTCAGGATTGTAAATTCCACCATCTCATGATTGCTTCAGTGAAGTTTTGCCGTCAGCTTTCCCATCTTTAACCAGTTCTTCCTTTTAAGTGAGTTAGAGTAGTTAAAAAACATCTAGTAACATTGCTAGTAGCAGGCCAGTGGCTTTGTATTGTCAACAGTGTAGGCCTTGTATCTTGTTTGTACATGCTTTGTCCTGAATAGACATTAGCTTGTTCTGGCTGTGACTAACCACTCTCTAACAGTCAGGTGATTGTTGCCTAAATGTTGATAGCCAAGCTTGCTGAATAACGTGTGGTCTAAAAACTTGGGTAGTCACTGAGCCACATTAGCCCTTTATGTTAACAGTGGCTGGGGGATGTGTGCTATTGGGTAGCTACCTAATAGCTAACTAGAGAAATGTAATAACATTTTATTTGGGAAACAATAGGGAAAGAGCAAATAAGCAGGCTATAAAACTAACCAAGGCAGATCCAAGACAGAGGAGGAACAAATATCCACAGTTAACTTCACATCCCTTCTGGCAAAGAACTGGAATACTTGCAACCTCTCATAACTCTCCCTGTCGTTCCTGGGAGACTGGTAGTATCAATCATAGGTCACACAGTGGCTCTGAAAGGCATAGTACCCTTAAAGCAGAAAAAGGGTAAATACTAGAAAATTTATGTGGAACAATTTTGACTTTGTTATTGATAAGATTTTTTTTCTGAAGTAATTGGACAATTTGGACTATAAATGCCAGTATCATTTTAACTGGATTTATAATAGCTTTTGTTGTATTTTATTAGGCAGTTAAAACATTAATTAATTCGACAATAAATTACTGGATCTGTATGTACAGTATATTCTCTTTTTGTGAGTAAGGAAATTTTGAATTTGTTGGCCCAAAAGAGCATATCCCTAGTTGGCTATCCAGCACCTCAATCAAAAAATTGCCCCCAGTAAAATTCAGAAATCTCCTGAATTGCTTATGTTATGCCACATAGCCCTTCTAAAGTAACCCATGAGAACCAAAGCCTATAAGAACCAGAGTGTGCTGGTTTTGGCTGGGATAGAGTTAATTTTTTTCACAGTAGCTAGTATGGGGTTGTGTTTTGGATTTGTGCTGAAAACAGTGTTGATAACACACACATGTTTTAGCTATTGCTAACAGGGCTTGCACAGCATCAAGACCTTTTCTGATCCCCACCATACCCCACCAGCGAGCAGGCTGGGGGGGGACAAGGAGTTGGGAGGGGACACAGCCGGGACAGCTGACCCCAATTGACCCAAGGGATAACCCAGACTATATGACATCATGCTCAGCATATAAACGTCAGGGAAGAACAAGGAAGTGGGGACGTTGGGAGTGATGGCGTTTCTCTTCCCAAGTCACTATTAGGCATGATGGAGCCCTGCTTTCCTGGAGATGGCTGAACATGTGCCAGCTGATGGGAAGTAGTGAATGAATTCCTTCTTTTACTTTGCTTGCGTGCACGGCTTTTGCTTTACTTATCAAACTGTCTTTATCTCAGCCCTTGAGTTTTTCTCACTTGTACCCTTCTGATTCTCTCCCCCATCCCTCTGTGAGGGAGGTGAGTGAGTGGCTGCGCAGTGCTTAGTTGCCAGCTGGGGTTAAACTACTGCAAGAGCTTGTGACTGTGTATCTTATTATTTAAGAAAGATTTTGCCCACTTTTCTCAATTTGGCTCTTTGTAGCAGATACCCACCATATTTTCCTTACTGGCCTCCCTTGCTTCTGATCCTGGCCATATATTCTCAAATACCCATCATCCATTCAGTAGCAAAGCTCTGTGCATTTGGGCTGCTCCTTTGCACACAGCACCATCTTCCCACTTTTGTTTTCCTTGCCAGTACTTCCCAAAAGCCTATATCCACCCAGAACTCACCTCATGTTTCTCAGGTTGTATGCACTCATGTATTTGTACTTGAGATGGACCCCAGCTGTGCCAGTTGCTGAGGGGATGTGTGAGAGCCTCCCCTACCATGTTCTCCCTAGATGTTTCTGCCCTGCCTCCCATTTCTCCACTTTTCTGCAGTCTGCTCTTCATCCACCAGCTAGCCTACTATAAATTCCTCCTTTAAATACTTTTCTTAATGAAATGAAATGTTTTAATATTTAATTTTCCCTAAAAAATAGATTATTAATTTTCTGTCCATATAAACTGTCACTGATGTATACAGAGCCATGGCGGTTTATACTATCCACATACTGGTACTCAAGTGTATTTAAGCATTTAAATATAACTTTAATCTAAACAAGAAAATACAGATATCCTTTGATGTAACATGAGTTGGAGGTTCAAGACTCTTAAAAATATGTTTTAAAATGGATTTAGGAGCCTTACTTTGCGTAAAATTTAAAAATCTTGGCAATAACTAACTCCTCATCCTTGTCTTTTTGCATTTACATATAAATACATTCACAGATCTTCCCCTGACAATGTGTAATCTTTACGTTAAACCATTTAAACTATGTTGGAAATTATTAACTGCTCAGTGAAAAATCTTATCCCATGTATGGAAAATATCTAACTACACAGACTCTGTTTCTTCTTTGATTTTGTGAATAACACTTTTACTGCCATCATTGGCTGCCAGATGAAACCTACAAATGCCTCTTTCACCAGTCTTTCATAATCCTTGCTTTAAAATAACTTTTGGAACTCATAAGAAAAACCTTCAGTTTTTTAAATTTTACCAAGTAGATCAGTCCTTGTCCAGAATTTTCAAGTCCTTTCCTTTTATATATCTTTCTTCACCATATAAATCTGTCTATACAGTGATATCAAAATGGCAAGCTCAAAATTTGAAACTCCAAACATTTCTTGTATAATGACAGATTGATTATATTAAAGGTAAGAACAGTGAGGGTGTTCATCTCGACCAGATTTAGAATGCTGTGTTGTAGAAATAATGTGCATGTGAGCTGTTTGTCTGGATGGTCTTTATTATTACCAAAGACAAAAAGAATTCTCTTGAACAATTCATGTGACCTATATTAAGGTATCTATTTTAGGAAGAAACAAACAGTTCCTTGAAGATACTATAGAATATAAAGGGAATTGAAGGATGAAAAAATGTCTACTAGATGCAGATATTTATAGTGTAGATGACTAGTCTGACCAAGTCACTTTAGGATTTCTTTCTGATTAATGAAGATAAAGAGGCAGTGGTATGCTAAAAGAAATTTAAAGACAGTAAAAACAGCCCTCTGGGTCAAACAGACATAGAGGACAGTATGATCTGTTCCACAGCCAGTGCAGAGATAATGTCTGAAACAATCAGCTTGGTTCCTGGCCTCTGGGGCACTTCCTATGAAATAAAGCTATATCAAATACTTGCTATGTGTAGGCTTTATTATGTTAGGATTAGAACTGGCCTCCTACTAGAATCCTTGCAAGGAAACGTAGAGATCTGTGCAAATGTGTGTCTGTGTTTAAGTGTGTGATGGGTTGACCCTGGCTGGACGCCAGGTGCCCACCAAAGCCACTCTATCACTCCCCCTCCTCAGTTGGAC
>JANZLQ010000008.1:11829948-11841162 GCA_026212715.1 Elanus axillaris
CAGGAGATCAGGACCTCCCCCTCCACTGCCCCCCCTTGAGGAAGGTGTAGACTGTGATGAGGGCATGCCTCATCAGCCTTCTCTCCTCCAAGATGAACAAGCCAAGTGACCTCAGCTGCTCCTCATAGGTCTTGCCGTCAAGACATTTCACCATCTTGGTCACCCTCCTCTTGACACACTCTTAACAGTTTGATGTCCTTCTTATACTGAGGCACACAAAACCGCACACAGTTCTCAAGGTGGGGTGGCACCAGTGCAGTGCAGAGTGGGACAATCACCTCCCTCAACCAGCTAGCTACGCTGTGCTTGATGTACCCCAGGGCACAGTTGGCCCTTTTGGCTGCCAGGGCACACTGTTCACTTGTATTCAACTTGCCATCAACCCAGACCCATAGATCTCTTTCCACCGGACTGCTCTGCAGCCTCTTGTCCACCAGTTTGCACATATAACCAGGATTACTCCATCCCAGGTGGAGAATCCAGCACTTGCTCTTCTTATATTTCATATGGTTGGCGATTGCCCAGCTCTCAAGTCTATCCAGATCTCTCTGTAAGGCTGTCGTGGTTTAGTTGCAGTGAGCAAAAAACACCACGCAGCCGCTCACCCCTTCCCCCATCCCCACAGCGGGATGGGGGAGAAAATTGGGAAAAGAAGTAAAACTCGTGGGTTGAGATAAGAACAGTTTAATAGAACAGAAAAGAAGAAAGTAATTATAATGATAACAACACTAATAAAATTACAATGTTAATAGTAAAAAAACTGGAATGTACAAATGGTGCACAGTGCAATTGCTCACCACCTGCTGATCAACACCCAGTAAGTACCCGAGCGGCGATCCCAACACCCACTCTACCCAGTTTATATACTGGACATGACATCCCATGCTATGCAATACCTCGTTGGCCAGTTTGGGTCAGCTGCCCTGGCTGTGTTCCCTCCCAGCTTGTTGTGCCCTTCCAGCCTTCTCGCTGGCCAGGCATGAGAAGCTGAAAAATTCTTGACTTGGTCTAAACATGACTTAGCAGCAACCGAAAACTTCAGAGTGTTATCAACATTCTTCTCATACTGAACTCAAAATATAGCACTGTACCAGCTACTAGGAAGACACCTAACTTTATCCCAGCTGAAACCAGGACAAAGGCCTCTCTACCCTCAAGGGAGTCCACAGCTCCTTGTAATTTCGTATTGTTGGCAAACGTATTTAATGTACATTCGATTCCTGTGTCCAGATAATTTATAAAAACATTAAAAAGCACTGGCTCTAAAATTGAGCCCTGGGGAACCCCACTGGTGGCTGTCCACCAACCTGATGTAATCCCATTTACTATAATATAACTCTTTGAGCCTAACTTGTTAGCCAATTGCTCACCCAACATATTGTAGACTTGTCTAGCTGTGTGCTGGACATTTTGTTCAGAAGGATACTGTGACAGACAGTATCAAAAGCTTTATTAAAATCCAGAAACCCCACATCTACTGGCTTCCCTTGGTCAGCTAGATGGGTAACCTTATCATAAAAGGAAATTAAGTTGGTCAAGCAGGACTTTTCCCTTCTGAATCCATGCTGACTATGACCAATGGCTGCGTTGTCTCTCAAGTGTTTTTCAGTAACTCCAGTTTTCAGCTTTTAGTCTCCATAGTTTTATCAGGCACTGAAGTGAGACTGACAGGCCTGTAATTACAAGGGTATTGCTTCTTTCCTTCCTTGAAAAGTGGGACAACTTTTGCCAGCTTAAAGTCAACTTGAACCTCTCCAGACTCCCAAGTCTGTTGAAAAGCGATGGAGAGAGGTCCCACAATGACATTGCCCATCTCTTTCAGTACCCTGGGATAAATTCCACCAGGCCCCATAGACTTACATGCATCCAGCTGGAGCAGCAAGTCTTGAACAAGTTCAGGGTCAGCTGGGAGTTTATCATCACCCTCGGTCACAGCCTTCCAACGCAGGGCTGCAGGGGTCCCAGGGGGTCATCAGTGTTGAAGACAGAGGCAAAGAAGGCATTAAACATCTCCGCTTCGTCAATGTCCCTATTTGTGAGGTGACCAGCCTCATCAAGCAATGGAACAATGTTATCTCTTATTCTCCTTATACCTATAGGCACCTAACTGCTCATCTTTGTGAAGGCTGAACTGCTTCTGAACTGAAGCAGAAGCTAAATGGTAGGCTACTGGGGAATTTTGGGAATTGAAATAGAGTTCCAAGAAATGGTGACTGAATAGAACTCGGGATTTCAGATTTGGTATTAGGAACATAATTTGGGGGGTATGGAAGGTTCAACCGTACAAGTATTCATCATTTATTGGAAGTTTAAAGCTCATGGATAACTTCTGATGGTTCATAAGTAAATTTAGACACTCCACAGAATGTTTAAACTGGGGTTGACAGAAACAGAAGAAAAGACTGGATGAAGAATTGCTTCATTCTGGTCATATCTGAAAACTGCACCTTGTACTATTTATTTCTGCAGTTGTTTTTATGGACTCTATCCATTTGCTGTAGAAAGGGTTTTTTTCCCCACAGTTCACAAAACAGTTGTTCAAACTATGTTTAAGATTTGTACAAATGACAACTTGGAAACAAAGGGAAAATAAAGCATTACTCAAACTTGTCTTGACATAACTTTCTCAAAGATATCAATCTTTCATGCTTTCTGAATGAAATGAACTTTAGCTGTAAGAGTTCTGGAACAATTTGTTTAGTTTTTGACACTTGGTGGGCAGGAAGGAAACATTTTTAAGATTATATGTCCACAAGGTAAAGTGTGAATGGGGGAGTGACATTCTATGGATTTCTCAAGGTAGATTTCAAATCTGAAAAACTAGGCTTTGTAATTTGAGAATTCTTATATGAAATTTAATTTAATATGAATAACCTTTGTTACTGAACGTAAGGACCAGTCACTCATTCAGTTTAAAGCTGGCTGTTTTCTATTAGGCTTTTTTTTTATTATTTCATCTTCCAGATCAAAGACAATTTGTTACATAAATTTAAAAAAAAAAATCAAATATCCTGGCATGTAATCAATATTTTTGATGGATTCGTTTGATTATCATATATTTTTGGCTTGTACTGTAAGACATACTATTTTGCAAACAATGAAGATAGTCTTTTGAGACCAAGTAAGAATATATCATAATCAAACTTAACTGTTTCTTTTTACAGGATTGCATTTATTCATACCATCATCAGTTCTTCAATATTTCTGATACATTTACCACTGTCTAAATATTTCTCCTAGCAGTAAATAGTGCTCATCTTCAAGCACAGATATAAATGACGTACTATTACCTGTATAGGAGGTTTACAAGGCTATGTAGATGGTCTCCTGTTATGAGCACCAGAGAGAGCTCCATGGTCCTTGGGCCAGATTGTATGTTCTGTCTCATGTCAATATAGTATCAGCACAGTCTACTCATGAGTGTGTTTTCAGTCTTCTTTACCCCAAAATCTGTTAATGCTCTCCTGAATGGAGCAAGCATTTAAATTAAGCTATATGGAGTGTAGACCATCATAGGTACTAAATAGAGAACAGGAACTAATCTGAAGTAGTTTAAAAAAACAGAAGTGATCACATCATTGTTTGGTCTTTTCTTATGCCAGTTTATTTGGGTTTACAAAAACAAGATACACAAGTAATAGTGCTTAGCTCCAAAATAAAATCCTCTGGAGTCTATTAAAAACTCAAGCAGGCTCAAGAAGATGCCATTTACTTACACACAGTAACAAAAAAAAAGGAGAGAATTATATGATTTTTAAATGGAGTCTTAGTGTTTCTTCTTCTTTCTGGTACACTGGTAGAGAGTATGGAGGGAAAAGGACTGCAAACCTGAACGATTCAGAGTTGTTGTCACAGGATGAAGTAATACCATGTTAAGGACACCAGAGTAAGCTAAAAACAGCCTTGGTGTTTACAACGTTCAATGCCACACAAGAATACCTACATGGCAGTGTGCTAGACTATTTACCCTTCTAACAGTGCTTGTTCTCAGGTAGCTCAGCCAACTACATGAAGCCATATTTCAGTGTGGATATACCACAGTTTTTTGGAGTTCTCTAGTAAGTTCAAATTTCTCTGGTGAGATCTGTAAAGTCCGGGGTCTGTACTGCGACCTCCTAGTGGTCCCTCAGGTCCTAGGCATTAAGGTGTAGGGGAACAAAGGCTGTTCAGACAAACTGAATTGTTCTGATCTCCAAAGAAAAAAGTGAATCAGATTACAAGTCTATATTCTAGATACTTTTCAGGCCTGTTTCTGAGGATGCAGTAGTGGATAATGAACCAAGTTCCTTTGAAGATAGCTGTCATATTGGCTTATACTTTTTTTGTTGTTTTCTTGTCATTTTCAGAAATTTGACAAGGCTAAAAGACAAATTCTCAGAGGATTCAGTTTCTGGACTGATGACAAACCAACTGAAGAATGTAGGGCTTTGCTACAAAATAAGTGGACAGTGTAGAAAAGCAGGGGGAGGGTAGGCATTTCAAGTAACATTAGGGAATAATGTCCTGAAGGGTCTATTTTAGATTGGACAGGAGCGTGCAGTTGTGCCTTATTTGAATGAAAGTATTCTGATTTCAGAAGGAAGTGGCATTGTTAACAGCTCTGCAAAGCATGCTTGATATTTAAATATACCACAAATTCTAACAAAATTATAAAATTTCTCTTTTGCCATATCCTTTCAGAATATTTTGAAATCCCAGTATCTGGGATGAAGAAGGATAATTGGTATAGTTCCCTGTTAATATATAATTGTTCAGTATCGTTTCTATGATAGCTTTTTTTTTGAAAGTTTTAAACAGTGGGCCTTCTTTAGGCATGATTTGGTTCTTTCAGAAAATTAAAAAAAACCCAAAAACTAGTTACACTATTGTAATGCACTCATGGTGCTAAATTTTTTTTGGTTTTGTTTAGTTGGCTTGCTTTAGTTGGGTTTTTATTTAATTTAAACAAGAAGTCCAGGAAGGATTTCTGTAAAAGCTCACTCATACCTGAACAATTAACTATCTGTCAGTTGGATTACTGTTTTGGCTACACAGTAACTATTCTAAATAGCTGGAGCAAAGATTTCAATTGACAGATAAGTCAAAACATGAGATAAATGGCTAATCTGGAGCATGAGGGCCTAGATTTTGTATGTTTGCAAGAACAAGCATGAAAAGTTATTGTCCTTTTTTTAGTGATGGTGTGGAAACAGTTACCACAAACTTTCTATTTGTAATGAAAAAATAATTTATTCTTGTGTCCACCTCTTATGTTAAGAAAGAATTTTTGGTCTTAAATTCTTTGATATTAATACCCTGGAGTATTCACAAAATTTAGATATAAAGGTTAATTTCTTTTGGAGGCTGCTCTGTCCCACTCACTTCTGATTTTGTCAGGCTTTAAGCATTAACAGTTTTTAATTATAAGTCGTGAAGCAGAACATGTATGTAGCTGGTTCCATATTATAGAAGTAATACTATGATTATTACTTCATTAAAGTTTAATTAAGTTTTAACCATCTAGCTTATATGGAAAAAGGTAGTGCATCCCCTTTAGAGCTGGATAATTAACCTACTGAATGTGGATTTATTTTTTTCTGGATATTTACAAGTGCAACAAATCATACAGTTAATTTAAAATACAATCTTCACAAATGACATAACTTTTTTTTTTACTTTTGTGAATGAATGTTTTAAACAATGGAACAATATAGACAATTCAAAATATAATGTTGAAGCTCTTTGAAATGCTTAAGTCACATTCAATAAACATACTCTGCAATTCAGACATAAATTATAATTATATCTTTTGTTATATTCATACTCTGATGTAGTCTAAAGGAATAGTTAGGACAACTCTAAAATAGTACCACTCACACTTGACATGGCTGAACTTCAACTGGCGTTTTTCTTCACTACTAGGTATTCTGCAATTCTATGTTTTCAAATTGGTGAGTGGGTGAAAGCATATTTCCAGTCCTCATTATAGAGTACATGTCTTCTGAGTCTTCATTATATATGTCTTAGCATTAACTATCAGAAGACGGTTCCATCTGTCACAGTTCCCATAGTACTGTGGCTTAATGCTGAAATATCTGTTCTTTCAGAAGAATCCCCTCTAATGGTTCAGGTTAGATTTACTACACAAAGACACTAGGACAGGTAGACTTCAGTTAAGACACTGGGGAAAATTCATTCTGACTTGTCCTTATCTTGTTCTTGTCTTTCTTGTTCTACAATTTTCAGTAATTCCTTGTTTAAACAGCTCCCTGTTAGTCTTCCTAAGCTCTCTTAAGTGTTTACAAGTCAGCAGAGCTGGTGAACAACTCGAAAGATGAGGAGAAAAAATAATTAGTAGAATGCGATTTAACCTTAGAAGAAGCAAGATTTACAGAGTTGAGGATAGTAAGTTTATAAGAGGAGTGGTAGGTGAAGGCTGGAATGCTACTGAATAGAGTGGAACCTTAGGCCTAGGACAAATTTGAATACAAGAAAAACTGAAAAATATGAAAAGAGTTTCAAAGAAAATTAAGGGGGATTCTGTTTACTTGATGACATATATATATGTATATCACACAGGGTATATATGCTTGAATCTATCAGAGGGATGATAACGAAGCATCCATCTGCCTGCACTTCAACGAAGCACTTGGTATAGCACCATATGGAAAACCACACCAGATTAGAAAAGATAAAAATTAGTGGAACTACAAAATGATCAAGGTTCTAATTAAAGGGGAGAAGGCAGCAGAAATTATTGATACTGAACATGTGATCAAAGAAAAGTGAAATAATAGTGTTTCTCAAGGGTTGGTAATACTCTTACGTGAAATGAATGGTCTTGCATATGAATCAGGAATATTGTGATGAATTTTGCCAATGTTGTAAAGGCAGAAGTCATTGTAATCCTAGAGATAATGAAGATTGATTCCACATGTTCTGCTCAAATAAGTAAAAGTAATCAGAATAAAGCAGTTGAAGAAAATACAAGCAAAGCAGGAACCAACTTCCTCTGACCATATTTGCCTTTCTGTTCTATAAAATAAAACTGGTTACTTTGAATTTCAATGCCAATTTCAGCTAACATGTTCTTTGTGTTGTAGAAAGTTACTTGTACAGATGTGTACATTTCACTGACTGGTGAGTAACTGATGAATCAGTTCTAGCTGACAGACTGGTAACCTCAGCAACTTTAATCTGATTTTTAAAAAAAGTTCATACAGGAGAAAACTGGGTGAATGATGAAAGAGAAAGACGTAATACAACATTTGATAGTACAAAATTCTGTAATGTGAATCTGGAAACTAGTAAGAAAAATCACAGACAAAACCTGAGGGCAGAAATTCAGGCTTACTGAAGGAGCTGTGTCATATTCAGTCCTATGAGGTACCAATATGTTACAGCTGTGAAAAATGCAAATTGTGTCCTAGGATTTGTCAGCTGAGTTAGGACAATATTAGTTCCATTTTACAAAATTCTGGTGAGATTGCCTCAGAAATATGTGCTCTGGTCATTCATATTGAAAGAAGATTAATTCAAACTGACAGATGGAGAGAAGAGCTCTGTGATAATAAGGGAAATTGAAAGTCTATTATATGAGAAGAGACTAGAAGCACTAGGCTTGGTTAGCCTGGTGACACAAAGGCGTGAAAGGGATAAGGTTGCTATCTATAAATTCAGCAAAGGGTACAGACTATGTAAGGTAAAGGATAATATTGGGACAGGAACAAATGGATATAATGAGTACTTTTTGCCTGAAATTGGAGAATAGCTAGTAATTCTATCCAGTGGCTATGGGCACCCAGCTTTTACAATGAGTAATGGAGGGAAAAACAAAGCATTAACAAAACAAAGGTAACTTTAAAATAGATCTTCTTAAGGAATATTAATCCTTTTTTAAGGATTAGTAGGTACTATTCCTGCAATAAAAGAATCTATTGTTATATCTATGTATTGCATGGGCAATAGGTTGCATGTATTGCAAGACATAAATGAGTTGGAAATATATATTGAATATAGGTCTGCATAATGTTAATTATCTGGTCAAATAGCTGCAATTACGAATGTGAATAAAGTCAACCAAGGGATTTGCTATGAAGTCAGCTGAAGGCCTGGGAATAACAGGTCCTACTATCTCTACTGGATGGAAAGAACTCCCTTTTTTAGGACTTCTTTAAGAAGAGACCTTCAGCTTGCCTCTAGGTCAGCATGAATTTCCACACTTGTGCTGTGGTTAAAAGCATTAATCTAGTGCTTAGCTGTCTTTGTCTGATAAGATGAATCCCACCCATAAACTATAATAGGCATGAGTGAGGAAATATAGTTGTCACTAGCAGAGTCTCTCAGGTTACCTAGAGAAGACTGTCACTTAATACAGGGAAGTGGAATGGGAGAGAGATGAGGGCTGTCTAGAACTGATTCGACCTGGAAATAAATGCAGATTTATTAGGGAGAAAAGTAAGGAGTGTGGTGAGAAGATAATAGAAGTTACCTAATCTCTGACAGTGTGAACATAAACTGTTGGAAGCAGTAGGAAAGTTAAGGTAAGATAACTCCAGTGATACACTTTGGTGAAAAAAACACAACAATCCCCAAACTCACAGCTGATTATAATGAAACATCACTGTCGTGGTTTCAGCCCAGCCTGCACCAAAGCACCAGGAGGCCACTTGCTCACTCCCCACCCACACACACCCTGTGGTGGGATGGGCAGGAGAATCACAAAGGAGAAAAAAAAAAAAAAAAGAAGGTAGGACCTCATGGATTGAGATAAGGACAGTTTACTGGGACAACACAAGGAGAGAAGAAACAATAAGAACAATAGTACAAATAAAAGCATATACGTGCAATGCAGTTGTGCGATTGCTCACCAGCTGGAACCTGACACTCCACGACTTCCCCTGCTGCGATACCACCCCAAACCCTCACCCCGCTCCCCTGTTATATTCTAAGCTTGACACCACATGGTATGGACTATCCCCTTGGCTAGTTTGGGTCAGCTGCCCTGTCCTCCCAGCTTCCTGTGAAAATTAACTCCATCCAAGCCGAACCCAGGACAACCACATAAAAACACTTGAGACATATTAATGCAGTTTTTGGAGCTCAAGAGTGTCTTAAGCTGACTTTGTGGATAGAGCCTCTGTGGTTCTGACTGAACATGCTACTTAATGCTTGCTCTACCTGTAAACTCTTTCAATGACATCATATTTAAGAAAGGGGCTTTAATAAGTTTATATCTCAGTTCTTACGGAGATCTTAATTCAGATTCCAAGAGGTAGATGTATAATAAATCCTACAGGAAACTCATGACTTTGTGGTGCAGCTATTCTGCAGGTGAAATGTGATCGATGACCTTAGAATCATAGAATAGTTTGGGTTGGAAGAGACCTTTAAAGGTCATCTAGTCCACCCCCCTGCAATGAGCAGGGACATCTTCAGCTAGATCACTACAGCATGATGCATCACGCTTCACTGACACACTAGGTTGCTCACAGATCTCTGATACAAAACTACATCGCACTTTTCAGACTTGTTCATTGCCTCTCTTAGTGAGTCTGTTCTGGTCTGTATCCCTTGTGCCAGATAGAAAACGGCTTTGTATGCCATTGATTCAGACAGTTCTCTGGTCACACAGAGACACATCTTCTAAATCATCATAATAGACATGTTTATGTCTAAACTATAATCTCATTTGGACAGCTCTACTGTTTGGTGAAAGTCAAAATAGAAAAGCATCTACTTAAAAAAAAAAAGTCAACAGTCTCTGTACTACAAATTCCTATGAGATCCCAAGAAGAGCTGCTTTGTATGGTAATTTTTGAAAGACTGGCCTTTTCCTGTCAGTATCTGCATGGAAGCTTCTGGTTGATGAACAGTATAAAGACATGGTTCTTCATATTTGATGTCTAAATATGAATTTATAAGTACTTAGACTTGACAGTTTTAGCTTCAACTACAGTTCTTTATTATCCTCAGATGCCTTTTCCTCATTACTCCTCTCACAGAGCTGTTCTTGAATATAGCTGTCTGTATTTAAGCTTCAAAGGAGGTTATTTTACCACGTTTAAAACATTGTGACAGATGTGTAAATGCTTTAACATTTTCAGGTAAATATTTATTTCCAAGGTATTTTCTATCAGTTACCTGTTATTTAACTATTTATCTGTGTTTTGTCTGCTGGTGCTTAACTTCTAAAAAAATTCTCCTACTAATAAAAGCTAGTGTGAGCTATCAGCATTGAAAACAGTACACCTGGATGTGTGAATAACTCTGTGAACCCATGAGAAGGACTTAATGAATAGCAATGTTCACAACCTCTGTAGCTTGTTCAAATTGTACAGGCTAATATGCCAGAAACTTTCAAATTTAATCACAAATGAGGGTTTATTCATAAGCAGTTCAGTGTATAATTTGCCTTTTGGCCCAGTCTGGCAGTCTTTTTATTCAAGAAAGAACTAACATGGAATTTAATGAAGTTAATCTAGTTTGATGCTATAGAAATGGAGAATTGATAAGTATAAAATGTTTCTGAATTACAACTGCTTTCATATTAATTGAAGTCATTAATGTAATAGTAGTAAAAGTCAATATTTACCCACTGACAAATCAAACTGTTCCTTTTGGTATGTGTATATTGTGTACTAATGTCAAACAGTCCTAAAGGTTTAGATATTGCCGCTTTTCCACTTTCTTCTGTGAAAGAATGTTGAAAAGTGAATTCATAACAAATCACTGCTCCCAATCCTCCCTATAGCGGAGTGAGACCTAAGGATTTAGCAGAGTATTGGAATAAAAGGTCTTGAACAGCAAATACGGAGGGGGAGGTGGCTTCTAACAGTACTGCTCACTTCCAGATACAGAGATTTAAACAAATTAACATCCTGAGAATTCCTCAGTCTCTCCTGGCTTTCTCTTGCATGTCTCTCTTTTTGCAGTTCTCTTGGAAATATGAGAAACAAACCTTGTTGTGAGGTAGAGATACAGGTATTTAGTATAGTTCATTTAATCTCACTGGAAACCCAGTAATATAAAACAGGGAAGTTACACTTCCTTTCTCGGAACTAGAAGAAATACCAGTGATAAATTAAACTGCCTACCTGTCGTGGTTCAAAGCCAGCCAGCAACTAAACACCACGCAGCCGCTCACCCCCTTCCCCCACCAGCGGGATGGGGGAGAAAATCAGGAAAAGAAGTAAAACTCGTGGGTTGAGATAAGAACAGTTTAATAGAACAGAA
>JANZLQ010000008.1:11856698-11878767 GCA_026212715.1 Elanus axillaris
TCCAATCCTTTTACTATTACTGTTGTCATTTTATTAGTGTTGTTATCATCATAATTACTTTCTTCTTTTCTGTTCTACTAAACTGTTCTTATCTCAACCCGGGAGTTTTACTTCTTTTCCTGATTTTCTCCCCCATCCTGCTGGGGGTGGGGAAAGGGGGTGAGCAGCTGCATGGTACTTAGTTGCTGGTTGGCATTAAACCACGACAGTAAGATAATGTAATGCCTTAATCAAGTATATGAACTACATCCCAGGTGCACCAAAGAAGGAACAGGTTTCAGTACTCCAGCTCCCAAGTTATCTTTGATATATACTCCTACAGCAGCTCCTGAGGTTACACTGGATTATTGTAAACCAGCAAAGGTAGTCAGACCAAATTACAGGACAGACATGCATAGGAACCTGCTCCAAAAACACATGAGCAGGCTATACAGAAAGCATGTCACCTATGGCACAGGAAAGGTAGATTGTTTTATTGCAACAGCCTGTCAGTTCAACCAAGTGTCTGCCTGATTTGCAACCCAAGTTTGGCATGCCTAGAAATGTAATAAAACCACATACATTCGGAATCTATTCTAAGGTGAAAAAGTTGTCATGCCATGTGTTGTGTCTCATTTATTCCCATATCCTAATGTTTCTGTTTCCTCCTGTTCCCATACCCAAACATGAATTTAAAAGATAGTGGATGAAATTCCTTGTTATAGTAATGTGACTGACAAACTGTGCATTGACTGAAGCAGAATTAGTTTTTCACCTCTTTTTCTAACACATATTCTTGCAAATTCAACCACAGATCTGACACAAAAGTTAAATTTCTTTATGTGTTTGTTTGGTTTACATTTTATAAATCAAATTCAGCATTAGAAATTTCTCAAAGTATATCCTCTTATACACTTTGGCAACTGATTTGTCTCTAAATTGTGTCCAAAATTACATGTGCAAAGATATAGTTGTATGCATGATCTAGTAAAAAAATAATTTTGATTTTCTTATTGTAAGGCGTTGGATAAGAACTAATTTTACACTTCAAAGTCCAGGTGGAGTTCATCCTGATGTTATGGAAAACATGTCACTGGGGAAAAAAATGGAAAATAAAGAAAACCTGATGTAAAAATAAGTATGACTCATGTTGTCAGTGATAATTGTTCATATTTCAAATTTGCTACACCATTCTAACATCAAATATTTAGTATTTGTGGGTTTCTAGAAAGTATGCTATGGAAAACTTTTGCATGTTACGTGCTTGAGAGATTTTGATTTTCTCATCATTGGAGGTTTCAGTAAAAATAGTTCAGCTTCAAGACACAAGAAAAAAAATCTCCTTTCACAACATTATCTGTAATCTTCCCCTAACCTGGTAATTGCTGAATGTTGAATGGAAAGTTAATGCCTTGGTCATGAAAGATACTAGTCAAGAAGACACGCAAAATCACGTATGTGCCAACTTCTGGGCCTACACTTTAGGATGAATAATTGCCAAAATTAATTCTTGTTTCTATCTTGTAGATGTGATAAAGTGTATAAAATGTGTACCTCCTTGTGTGTGTGCATGTGCACATGCATGCATGTTTGTGCATAATTTAACTGACATAGAAGACTGCTTTGTGTGAATATTGTGTGACAAAATTACAAGGCAACATTCTAAATTGAAGTGATAACAGACTTTTTTAGAAGAGAGCAAATCAAACTCACAGATGGAACATGTACCATTTTTTAAAGCATTACATTTGAGCTAAAAGACAGCTTTGACTTGTTTTAAGATACAAGCCAATTTGCCTTGCAAGGCCAGATATTTTTAATCATGAATCTGCTAAGAGAAGGAAATAGTTTCCTCTAGTTCTTCTCTCCCTCTGTATTATAAAAAAAAGTGAAGGAAATTGACCTTGATTTTAATTCTCTGCTATTGAAATAGTTTTTATAAAGTTGAAATACTTCAGTGAAAAAAGAATCCTGATACATTTTTAAAAGTTCATTTTTTCAGAATAATAATTTAACCCATTGTGCACACTGAACACCTTCATTTTGACTACTGAATACTCTCACAAACCGATGAACTTCATGATTTTTCATATACAGAAATAGGTATGTGTAGATTCATTGGCATACAGAGCACACTGATGGTATTTTTAACTAATCTTGACTGTTTTCTGTAGCAGGATGAAGTAATCTTTGTACAAAATGTGGTCTTTAAGACCATATGTGTAACTTTACTGTATGCTGCACATAGCAAATTATAATTTTATTCTAATACATTCGTAAGTTGATGCCTCTCAAGTTCATTATTATTTTATAATCACTAGTGCCCTTTTTTTATGACTGAATGGGGTTGTATTTTCTTAGAAGTTACCTTTTTTCTTCCTGCAGAACCGCAATTTTGATTCTCTGTCAATGAATGAATACATAGTGTATCCCTTGAGTAACTTTAATAGAGGGTTTGTTGGTATGTTTTACTATTAGCTTGACTGCATATGCTAAAACGATGATGGACAACTGTGTTTGTCAATGTACGGAAGGTTCCCTTTAGACTATGCGATTCATTACTGAATGCAAATCCTGTTACATTGGTCTATATTGGTATTGTAAGAGTTTAGGAATCCATTGGTTCTTTTCCCAGGCTGTGCTTTAAACAAATGTCCACAGTTTTTGCATATGATTATAGTTTCACCATTAGCTTTTTATCATTACAGCATAACACTGCTTGGATATATTCATTAAGGTCAGTTTCTGTAATGATCTTTGAACACTGCTTGGATATATTCATTAAGGTCAGTTTCTGTAATGATCTTTGAGAGATACATACTTCTCTGAGCAATCCAATAATTTCTGTAAAGTAATTTGATTTATATAGAGGAGTTACTTTAAATTGACCTGAATTTTCCTAATAAAAGGTCAGAATAGTACAAAATAAAACAAAGAATAAAATAATAATAATAAAACTATGTCAAAAAATAAAAAATAAAATAATATAAAGTAATACAAAAAGAAAAAAATAATGTAGAAGTGCTGCATCAATCCTGCTTTTATCTCACTGGCTTTATTTTCTAACTCAATTGTCTTGGCTTGTGTGTGTCAGCTCAAAGTGCTACACCACATCTTGTGGAATACATGACAATTTTCAACTTGCTGCTGCAGCTGAGTTCTTATACCACTAGTAGATTCACATTTCTGTATGTTGTCTTATACTATATTCTGTTGGATTTTCTCTTGTGTGGCTACGTATTATGAACAGTCTGGCCCTTAAGTTACTCTATAAAATACCTTTATCTATCTATCTATCTATCTATCTATCTATCTATCTATCTATCTATCTATCTATCTATCTATCTATCTATCCATATAGAATGTTGAAGTTTAGTTTTTTTCTAGACTTATTCTCAAATATCCATTCTGAAGCTCATGGAACAGGTTTGATGGGTCTGCCTGGTGTCCTACCCCGCTGGGATTATTTTGGGACACAAACTCCAGTGACCTGGTGTATTTGTCTGTGATTTCTTACAGCAAAGTATACACCTCATTCAGGCACCCTTTCTTTTCCGTGACAGGTGGAAAGAGAGGACTATGTAGGCATACCGGATTCCAATTTATAGGCAAAATGTGAATGAATAGAAAGAAATAGGAATAATAAAGTAGATAGAGCTGTAGAATTTAGGCAGATTCCAAAATTCTTACAACATCACTGCTACATTTAATAAATAGGCTTTTTGCCATTTCCACTGACTATCAATTTCCTTTTCATGTTTGCTGTTCATTAACACTTTATTCAGCACTAGTCATCATCCTGTCCAGCTATTCCAGAAGATACATATTCTGGGTCTGTTGAAAACCTATAGAAAAAATGTTGCTCCTGTCAAGTGGAACTTCACTTCTTTCTAAAATGTGTAGTAGGAAGAGAAGGTACTGATGGTTAGAATTCTGAATTATTGGGGGTTTTTAATTTAAAAAAAAGAAACAAGAAAGCCACTCAAGCCATCAACAGAGAGTTAAGCAATTTCTAACAATTTAAGCAATTTCCATTTCAGATTCTTCATTTAATAAAATATAAAATGGAGAAGCTAATTAAGGTTAGTAGGGTTAATCCTCATGAAGCCTCTGACAGTGATGTAGGTCAGAAGTACTCCCAGACAGAAAGGCAAAGGAAAAAAATAATAATAATAGAATAGGAATGCAGAGTAAAAGTGACAAAACACAAGCAGCTGCCAGGCATCATAAATTACTCTTCTGATAAAGGGGGAGGAAATGAAATATCTTTTGCTGCTTCTGTCAGAACACAGAACTCTAGCATGATGGAACATAACTTCTGGAAAATCATTTGAGACTGCTAAGATATTTTCACTTTCACCAGCCATGCATTATCTCTGCCTACTGGAGTATGGACAGCTACTTACTATGGTATAACTTCTTTCACTCCCCAAAATCCACTCTAAATAACTATGTATTTCTCCTACATGTCTCTGTTGTGACACCCAGAAAGAAAAAAGTAAAACCAGAATGGGGCAGTGTATCAACATTTTTTGAATAATCTCAAGGACATTTCCTCTCTTTACAGAAACTCCCAAATTGCTTCAGGAAATGGAAAGAAGCAATAAGGAAAGAAGTATCTTTTCCCTAATGTGTCCCTGTGTCTTGCCATAAATATATTTCCTCAGTGAAGGAGGTATTCCATAATGTATTCTGTGTGCCCAATGCCAAGCTATTTCCCACAGCAGTGGTTCCAGAGGAGCAGAAATAAAAATAAGAGAGTCAGGGGCTAAACTGGGGGATCTGGGACTGATTTTCAACTGCTGAGGCTAGAGGCATCCTGATCTCCTTTTAGTGTGACACCCAAATATGCATCATCTTACACATTCCTTAGATTCAACTAGAAGGGAAATCAAAAGTACAAGCAGGTGGGAACTGTGATGTGTACTAACAGCTCTCCCCACCCAGAGGATCAGGGACCAGGACTGGAGTAGAGTATGCATGATCCACAGTTAAGATGCAACCAGAGTTGAAAAAAATGAGTTACTTTACCTGAGGAATGAATAAAGGCCATGAAATCCTCCACCTTATGAATGATACTGCTAAGGAATCTTGCACCAGAAGAAATAACATATTCTAGAAAGCAAATATTCCTACGAGAAAGAAAAATCTACACTTATATTATTTGGTTTTTACAAGCATCTATATATATGAAAGAGAGCAATTTCCTATTACTCAATAATTATCCTAATTAAAGTGGTTGCAAATGCACCATAGTATCTCTTTAAGAATACAGACATGAAAAACATCAACTTGTTCTTAATGTGAACTACCCAGTGTTATGACTCACTTTATGATTCATGCAGTGCTTATTATGTAAGTCTGTTTATATTCTCTTCCAAACCTTTGTTACTTTTTCATTGCCTTTTATTTGGCCTCCACCCTTAAAAAAACTTCTAGATTTTATTCTGTAAGACATTCTAGTTGGGTGGACCAGTTAAAAGTAACACACTAAATCTAATTCAAAATGTATGGAGAGAGATTGTATTGACCCTACAGCTTTCTGCTTCCAAGTAAATTTGTCAATGATGCAATCCATTCATTCTATATGACCCTCACATTCCTAACTGTATAGTGACCCAATTTCCAATAGAGGAAATGGTAGCACCTTTTCCCAGAATGCCTTAGTCTAATGGTTGAGACATTTCCTGGAGTTGAGGGAAGTTGAACTTTCCTCAGGTTTTGGAGAAAAACAGAACCCAGGGTTCACTTTTCTGAGTACAGGACCATAGCAGCATTCTGTTACATAACTGATGCATACCAACGCTGGCTACCTTTGATAAATGCACACATTCAGTTCAGTGCCTACTGAAGGACGCTTGTCAGTATCAACCATTTCTTTCAGCTAGCTCTAGGCAGGGTTTCATTGAGCACAGACTTACGGTTTGGATTAGTCTAACTAAATGGACTATCAAGGGAACCCAGGCACATGGAGCTTACAAGGTGTCATGCATCTCACATGTCAAATGCTAAGTCAAGGCTAGTTATCTTTTTAAGCAAAAGATAAAACCAGTGTTTCCAAAGAAAAAATAATTCCATCCTAATAATAAATATACCAGGGTTAGATTGTCTTTCAGTTGCTTCTTCAATCACACACAAATCTCTATAATACTGAAACATCAGGCTTGCTTGTGAAGCAACTGTACAGAATTTTCCTTTTGCACATCGGTACAGAAAATAAAAGACTGATCTTGTGCTGTATTGCATCAGTTTTACCTTTAGGCTGCTTACATTGGATTGCATAATAGTTTTTTTAACTTTTTGTTAAAAAAAAAACCAACAGATTTTATAATTGATAAACTTGGTAATAGGGAAAAAAAGAGGCTGTTTGGTTTTCATGCTTACAGTTAAAAGAGGTTATTTTATATATATATGTATGTATATATAAAAAGTGTATTTTGTGTTAGCCTTTTGATTTTTTTAATGCTTTTGTTTCAAACCTATGCACTTCTTATAGGAATTCCTGCAATCTTTTCATGAAGCCACTGGAACACCTGTAACACCAAGCACATCAAGTAGTTTCCCCACAACACATGTCCTGTCACTTTCATTTTCCTATTATTAGTACTTTGAAAGGTATGTAATTTGTTGTGGTATTATGTGGAGCCTTTATTGGTGCAAGGAGTAATGGATTGCAACTCTTTTGGTCTATTACATTTAACAGACAGAATTTTCCTCTCATAGTTAGATGGCTCCATTCATTCTTTCTATCTGTTCTGAAGACTGATATTTTTGTTTTACTCTGAATGCTGACAACTTTTTCATTACAAGAAAAAAACTGTAAAGCAGCTTTCTGAGCCAATTACAGTTTTGCAAGTAAACCCCAATGGAAGAACACCTGTTTTACCAGTATGTGAGCTGTTGCTATTGCTCACTCTGGAAAAGTTTCAGCCCATTGCAGAGGGTAGGGAGAAAAAGGAAAAAAAAATTCAAAAAACTACTACTACTTGGTTGGTTTTCTGGTCATGATGACAGAAAGCCCAGGAAAACACATTTGTAACAGCGACTTTAGATGTTTTTTTTATTGAGTTCTGAAGTATCATTCTCTTTGCTCTTCATTGCTGGGCTATGGAGTGAAGTAAACTCTCAATATTAACTCATATGACTCCTTTTGTGTCCATCACTGTCCTCTCTCCAATCTTTTTTGGTGGATTTTTTTACTGCCTCGTGTCCTCCTGGGGGTACTTCTTGATTTACATACATTCTTCTAAATTTGCTCCAGCCTTAACTTATGTTTTTTGCACATGAGCAAGCAGCTGTCTTGCTAAAGTTAATTTTGGTTTATAGGATTTTAAAGGAGACTTCTGTGGCAATAGTTTTCTTCTGCCTGTAGCAGAAGAGTTTCTTTTTTATTATTACTGCAGCAGTATTTCAACTTACCAGACAAGAAGAGATGAACAGACTAACACCATAGTTATTCATGAAGAAAAACAATGAAAGTTACAATAGGGGTTTTCTTAATGAACTTTATAGTTTTACTAATTTCTGGTACAAGAAGTACTTTCCACTTTATTAAAAACAAACAGAGTAGAACTGAATGTAAAATAAGCAAAAGGAAAATTCTGTATAGTTGCTTCACAAGCAAGCCTGATGTTTCAGTATTATGGAGATTTGTGTGTGATTGAAGAAGCAACTGAAAGACAATCTAACCTTGGTATATTTATTAAAATCACAGCTTTTCTATTTTTTATATATTTTATTTCACCCTGAATTTTTCTCTGCATAAACAATATGGGAAAGAAATCTTGCAAGTTTTTGGATATTCTAAACAATACCTCAGTATCTTCTACTCCTTTGGACCTGACAGCTCTTATTCACCAGTGAAGGGAGCTTAGGTAGCCTTGATAGTTCTGCATCCATGCAGGGGAAATGTTTGTCTCAGAAAAGAAGAAAGTAGGTAAGGAAAAAATGTCGTCTGTCATAATTTAGAAGTATAAAATCAGCTATTTAAGCTTGGGCTCGTTATTTTAAGCTCTCTGTATAGTCAATAGAAATAGACACCTTCAGAACACAGCTCAGCTAATTCTATCTACCTATGATAGATTAAGAGTCACTCCCAGGAGATGCCTGCTTTCTTCATCACCTGTAAGGAATCATCAAGTGCATAGCCAAGATTCAGACAACTAATTCTTAGGTGCTTATGAAATCAAGAACAGGGTTTCTTTTTATGTAATCACAGCTGTTCTGCTGCCCAAAGATTCATGGAATTTTAAAAGCATGGCAGAAAAAAGGAAACTTTAGAAAAAGCAAGGGTATCTGTACATCTCATCTGTTTTCTTTTTGATTGGTAACATCTTTACTAAATGAAGAAAGACTTTAGGGATGGGATTCAATTTTAAAGTTACCCAGATCCTATACTGCTTGAGATATTATTGAGCACCCAAGATACATCTTTAGAATTGGTAGATACAACAAAGGCCCCAAAGGAGATCCATCCCTTTCTGAAATTACAACTGGACAAAGATGGAAAAACCTTGAGCATATCAAATGACATTAGACATCTATGACTATGCACCTTGGTGAGATTCAGTTTGCCCCAACTTTATGTTGTCTACAATGAGGATACCTTTATGTGACCTAGTTCCTTGAGCTCCCATTATGCTCAACAGAGATTAAGGGAAGAAATCACCCATAAGCACTTAGTACCTTTTTAGATCTTCTAGTATATGAAAGGTACCTGTTGACTTGCATCACATCTTGCTGACACAGGCTTTAATAGAAAGCCATACCCTCTAGAGTGGCAGGATAATCTAGGACACCTGAAATGACACTGAAATAGTACTACCATTTGATTAAGCTATTAATGTATATGTACATGTGTCTATATATGCATGTGTACATGTTTGCATATACATTCACATACATGGACAAACTCTCAGAATATCCCAATAATACTGTCTGTATAAGCAGGAACATTTTAGAGTTAAAGACAGGAAAAAAGAATTTAAACGAATGTCAATGTGGGTATACATTCTTGTATGTCTGCAGAAATATATAAAAAAAATTTAAGTACATATGAAGAAAAAAAAAATAACACTGTAGCTCAAATTTACATGAGGGATTATTCTTACACTTATTTTCCCCCTTTTTTTTCTGCTACATTTGAATTCATTTAAAACATAATTTCTTTGGTATAGTATCCATGTTTCTGCAAAGTACTAATCATATCTGTGGGTAACATAAAACTAATAAATAACAGCCCTCATGGACTTGAGCACAAAGCAGTCATACTGCTGAGTATGAAATTCTCAAAGGAATGTGGATACAAGGCAGCTATCACTATAGAAATACTGAAATCCTTTCTCACATTCAGGAAGGACATTAGGGCCAAAGCTTACGTAAAAGAAAAGGCCCAGAAATCCTTTTGGAAACTTGTAGACTGCTGATACGATTTTTAAATGCTCAGTGTGTCAAATGTATTGATCAAAGCATCCTGAACAACTATTACATCCTTTGCAAATAACACAAAGACCTTGGTAAAATGTATTGACTGACCTCTTATACTTTGAAGTTGCAGACTATTTCCTCACGGTCCCTGGGCTTGCTATTTATTTTTTCTTTTAAGACATATTGACAACAAATATTAACTCATCAGGAACAGATCAGTGATGCTGAAGTAGGAATGAAACATAAATCTTTCTTCCATCAGTCTGAAGCATATGTGTGTTCATGTGTATGCATCTATCTACCTGTAACTACATATTCTCACATTTGAAATGCATTTTAGCAATACTAGTGTCAGATTAACTTTATTTGTGCCTCCTGCTATGTGCCCTGCTCAGGTGCTGGCAAACACATCTGCCACAGCTGTGACTCAGCACATCTCTTGGCTTTACTTGAGACCTTTGTTATGACAACAGCTCTCCCTAGTTTCTATACCATTGATCTGCCCAAGCTGCAAGAGCAATCCTGTATGCTCCCCTCAGTCACCTGTTGCGTTTTAACCCCAGCCGACCATGCAACCACTCGCTCACTGCCCCCCCCCCCCCCATGCGATGGGGGAGAGATTCAGGAAAAAACAAGTAAAACTCATGGTTTGAGGCAGACAGTTTAACAGGACAGAAACAGAAGGCATAACAGAATATACGGAACAAGTGATGCACATTACAATTGCTCAACACCCACTGACCAGTGCCTAGCCAAACCCCAAGCTGCAGTGCTCCCCGGCCAACTCCTCCCAGTTTATATACTGGGCATGATGTATGGACTATCCCTTTGGCTCGTTTGGGTCAGCTGTCCTTGCTGTGTCCCCCACCCAGCTTCCTGTGCACTCCCAGCCTCCACTGGCAGGGCAGTATGAAAATCTGAGAAGTCCTTGATTTACTATAAGCACTGCTTAGCAACAGCTAAAAACATCAGTGTTAGCAAAATTATTCTCGTCCTAAATCCAAAACACAGCACTATACCAGCTGCTAGGAAGAAAATTAACTTTATTCCAGGACATCACTGTTAAGTAGGTATAGTCCTCTAAGAGTGCATTTATCCAACCAAACTATATTCCAAAGGTTGATCTCCACTCTGTCTCCTTCCAGTGGCGTTATTAAAACTTGCATCTGGAAATTTATCAGTAAAAATGGCAGCAATATCTCTAACTACTGTGATGGTATCACAAGAAGTAGGTTAAAGACACTAGGCGTTAAAATGCAGACCACAGTATCTGCTGAGCTTTGCTTTTGTAGGAATCTAGACACAATGGAGCTTTAACCACTCTGCCATAAATTTCTTGCAAAGTGAAGAACAATATACTCATTTGACACTTTAAATTCACTAAGTTTCTTTTGGCTTAAACAATCATCTGTAAGGCTTTTGTGATTATTTTTGCACAACAAACCAACACACAAGATTGTTTTAAAGTCTCCGTGGCTTTTTCTGGAGATTCTAGATTGTCCCTAGAAATTTCCTTGCCCTAGCTATTGTCTTTTTATCTCAACATTTACAGATAATCTATCTTTAGTATCACCATTTTTGTCAAAGCCATTGTTTGTTGGTAGTATGTCATTTTTTGACTACATTTGAACTGTGAGGTCCTGGTAGCACCACTAAATGCTCAGTTTTGACCACTTCTTATGCCATAAATGGTTATGCAGATTAAATTGCTGCTTGACAAAATCACTTGTTTTTTGAACTAAAAGCACAAGTTCTGCAAGATCTTTAACTACATGCTTTGCTCCTTATTCATGTTAAAAATAAAATGCAAAAACTTAACTCCTTTTCTGTACTAGCACAATGAGTGAAAGAGACTATTTTGAAAAATGCACTTAATAGTGAAATACCATTAACAGTAAAATATCATTAGTAGTAATATCTTTCCACTGTGTTAAATTTCAGTTTATGTTGGATTCAAGCTACTGTTTCAATGTTACTACATCAAAGCTGCAGAGGTTTTTTTCCTCCTTCTCCTTCAATTATCTCCTCTCTCCTGTGACATTTTTAAAAGTAGGACTTTTAAAATTGTTTTGTTTTTGATAGCTACTCACATTGTTTGTTAGACCAACAGCAGCATTAGGAGAACTACATATTGTCACAGAAACACTAGACTGACAGCAATGTATTTCGAAGTCAATTTTCTTTTACGATATCAACATGTAACAGTCAAATTGAACAGGAATGTTAGGTTGTATTGAGATGTTACAGCCAGATTGGACAGTAATACTACACTGTAAACACGGTGAGAACACAACTTATTCACAGGCTCAGATGTCAGTTTGGAAGTATTGTTGCCCTAAAAAGTGGGGTCATTTACCTGGTGTGTGAGACGACGGTGTACACGCAGAGCAGAGGTATTTTATTCCAATGTGTGTCTGCACAAGGATGAGGGCTAGGTGGTAACCCACAAAGCCAGCACACCTTATACCTAGACAGGCAAGCAATATACACAGTTTAAGTTTACAGATTTAGTTCCCAAAGTTCTTCCCCCAGACTAAAACTGGTAGTCACTTATCTACCACAGTTTCTGTTGGGCTAATGTTTTCCCTGCTTTAAATTAAAGGTACAGTGTTCTTTTACTCTACGGTGCATGCTCCAGGACAGTGGCAGGGGGAGGGGAGGGAATGGGGAAGGGAGTGTAAGTCTTTTTGGTCTTGAATCGAGTCGGTGGTCATGGAGTCGGTGGTCATGATCTCCCCCTGCCGCCTTTACCTTTCCCCTCAGTTAACCAAAGATCTTTGCTGACTCCATGCCTATGAGCAATTACTCTAACAACTTTTGTGCCTCCTGAGGTGGGATGTTCCCTTCTTACCAGTCTTTTAGTTCTTCTTCAGGGGCACAGTCCTTCGCAAGGCATGCACTGGTTATACAGAGGGTATCCTGTTTCACAAGACCTTCCTGGCCTTTTTAAGGTGGCTTAAGGACACTATCACTACAAGCACTGTAACCAAATCTAAGCTTAGGAGGATGACTCAAAAGGTGGGCATCACTCATCCATAAAGCAAAGCACTCAACCCCACTAAGTCTCATTAGACGGCATCCCGCTCCAAAGGGCGAGTCTCCCACCACACACCCGCTGTTCCAAGGAAGCCAGGCTCCCCTCACGCCATGAGTGGGAACACGGCTCACCCGCCCCTATGCTCAGTGCTCTGGAAACTTCTCTCGGCCGAGGCGTTTTATTGGCTGAGGGCCGTGTCTGTTGCCTGAGGGGGCTGGCCTTTCCGGTCCCCCGGCGGAGGTGGGCGCCTGGGGCAGCTCCGGCACCCAACTTTCGGCCCAAGTTTTGGGCTTTAACTCTTCCTTTCGGCAGTCAAGAAGGTTTGGTGGGTGCCGGGGTGGGTGTACCCACCACACATACTTCTAGTGCACGGAACAAACAAGAAATGTCTTCAGAATGACAGATGCATGCAGCTCTTTAGAGAATACTTCGTCATCTGGTGCTGTAAGAGGTATGTTTCCATTTAAAAAAATAAATCTCTATGTGGTAAGGCGACAAAGACATTCAGCTCTGTGGCGGTAGGGTGCAGGCACGGTGTTACTGTCTACAATTCAATTCATGTAAGAGTCTGATGATTCTTTTGCATTGACAGGTATGTTTGGAGCAATGATGGAGGGGACTCCTTTAAGGGAGGTTATAGATGTACTAGCGGTAAGTTGCACCTTTTTGAGATTTTCTGTTATTAGTGGTTGATAACGTTGCTGTAAGGAAAGGGTTGAGGATCAAACCAAAGGTCACCAGTATACAGGTCACATAGCAGCAGCCATAGACAGACCCTCAGAGAAAAGTAAGAATAGCAGAAACATGCTTGGCATTCCCACCTAACATTCTTCTATTTTCCTGTCATTTTCAGCTGAGAGGATTTCTTGAGCTGCATTTTGGTTTGCACATTTTGTCCCCTCACTGTTGGGGATTTTTTGGTTTAACATGGTCTTTTTGAGCCTATGTAATTTTTTGCATCCACAAGGAATTCTTCTCAAGGAATTCACAGGATTACTGTCTACTGTCTGAAGAATCAATTATTTTTATGCATTTAAATGACAACCTGCCTTTTTAAAGATTTGTAAATGTTTCTTTCTGATCTGTATCTTTGGTATACCAGTGTACGCTATTTTGCTTCCTGACATTGTGGAGCCATTTCTGAGAAAACTTACTGCCGCTCAGAATGAATACTGTATTTACTAACTGGTACATCTCAGTGATAACATTTGTCACTATTGCTCCAGGATCTGTGTTCATTTCAGAATATAGTTTGAATGCATATTTTGGAATTTTTGTTCACTGTGCAGAGAATATTTTTATTTTAGTTTTTATTTATTCATTGGCTGTGCATTTTTGGTCACTTTTCCAGAGAATATTTAAAATCTTCAATATGATCATCAACTGCTACCAGAGTGGTTACATTTTTTTCTTCTGGGATACTCTCACAGCTTTGGCTGGCAGAGGTAGTCAAGAGTATATCCTCCTATGCATTCTGAGTCACAGCAAATTTTCTCACATGGGGCTCAGTAAAGCCTTAATTTAAAAGTGAGTAAGCTGCCAGTAGAATGTACTCAGTAAGAAAACCTCAGTTCTGAAACAGATTTGAAAAATTATCTTTAGTGATCCTCAGAAGAAGTTGTTAGAGAACCTATTACTACAGGCCTCCATTCGGGTTGAGCTTTGATAAGAACCGGTCTTTGGAGCCAGCACTAAATAATTCTGTTGTTCTTGGTTAACTTAATATTCTGTTGTTCCAGGTTAGCTTCCATTAAGTGCTTTTTGTGCTGATTTTTACCTCATTAAAATAATATATTTCTGTGATGCTTCAAGATTTACAGTCCAGATCCACACTGGGTTTTAGGCATCTAATTCTCATTATTTTTAATAGGATGCAGGTTGCTCAATCTGATTATCTGTGTTTTGTTAAAGTACTGGGCAAAAATCACTGATGTCTTGCATTTGAAGGATTGAGCTTTTATTTTGATGGAGACAAATATGTACCAATATTATTTGTGATTTTAATACTTTAAGTTCAGGATGTTATGATTTCAATTTAATGGACATCATTAGTTATGGTAAAAAAGATTTAATGTTAGTCATCAAGATGCTTTAAGAAGTTTTAAAGGGGTAAATGAACTGTAAAATGTGAATATCTGTTAGCCTTGGATTATACTTCTTGATTAAGCTATTAATAACTGCTGGTCATTTTGAGGTAAAAGCAGTATCATCAGGTGCATGGAAGGTCAAAAAATGGTCCTTAGTTCCTCTAATATACAACAGATATAATAAAGAATCCTAATTGATGGCAATTGTGTTTGAATCTAAAAAACTTCTATAATTTCCATACTGATTAAAAATATTTCTGTTTCTTCCTTTACTTTTGGGTCCATTGCTCTTAACTAATGTTAACAATTGTAACATCTATGTTCCTTTGCAACAGTGTATTTCAGCCTCTGTCCACAGACCTCTACAGAATTTTGACTAGACCTTTTATAAAAAAAGTTAACCCTACTGTCAGTTGGATTAGTGGCTTGTTTTTCTTACTTGTCTTTCACAGGCTCCCTTTATATAATTAATGAGCCCTTACAGGTCCATGATCACTATTTTTAAAAGCACTATTCATATTGTCAGTAATCAGCTGAAGCAAATAACTCAGTCCCATTCATTATCAAAATTTCAGTTGCTCTTTCCATGTCTAGGGACATAGAATGTAATTTAATCCCTTTTGTCTAAGGCACAGTTTGGGATATGGGCCTGAATTCACCATCTGCACCTCCTATTTATTAGCTATTTACACATGCACCTCCCATCACCATGTAGGCTTTGGGCATAGCAGCTTTCTGGTTTAATTTCTCATAGGATAGTGTAGTAGTAAAGCAAAAAAAATAGTCTTGTCAAATAATTGCCTTAACCACAAAAATGTGTCTATTTATATTAAGGAAAAGCTAAAGGTGTCTGAAAGTAGATAAAGATCCCAAGATATCCTTTTCCAATGTGTGATGCCTTTAATGGTGTATGTTCCGTGTGCATGGGCTAGTGCCAAGCATGGCCCATACAGAAGTGACACAAGCTCTTGCAGTGCTCTCTGCTTTCCCTTGCCCAATGTTTTCAGGCCTCCATGGAGATTCTATCAAAGCTGCCAACCTCCCTTAGAAGTAGAGCATCTGAAATAGCACACAATGAAGCAATTCAATCCTAACACTTGTTTAGGCACAAAAGGTTAGGCATAAAAGATGAGCAGCAGATAATAGGGACACTGACTAATATGCTTGAGCAGGAGGATCATCAGAACCATGCTGGTGTCTAGGGGGCTGAGAAAATGTGATGTGTCTTTGATCATTTGTACAGGTTCCTACACAAGCAAAAGCTTTCATTTCTATTTTATTAATTTGTATGGTATTGTCTTCTATTATATTTTCTATCATTTTACTTTATTCTCTACTTCCCATCTTTCCTTTCGTTCTTCTGTTCGCTCCCAAATGATAATTTACCTTCAGAGAAAATTGAAAGAAACAGTTTCTTATAAAACTAATAAAATGTTGAATTGTTTGACAAGATTTGGTTTGGAGGCAGTACTTTAGTATTAAAAAGAAGAAAAAAGGAAAAGATAAAACTTAAATCAGTGCACAGAAAATATCTTAAACAAGAACACAGGTTCAGAAACATCAAGGCGCTAAATCCAAAACTGTAATCTGAAAAACTCATTCTCATGTGCCATATAATTTTACGTTTTCTATGTGTATGTTACAAAGCATGTGGATACCTTACTCATGGCTCTGGCTTCAACTTTGGTGGCTGGGTATCTAACCATTAGATGTTGTAGCAGCTAGATTTTGATACCTGAACATTCTTTGGCTCTTTTTTCTCCAGTGCATAAGAAATGGGCCCTATTCAGAGGCATAACTTGTCTTTGGAATACTGGTAGAATTTTCAGATGTCTTCTCAAATATCCACATGCAATACCAGTGCAGTAAAAATCTATATAGTACAGTTAATATAGCTTATTAATAGGCAAGGTGGTTTTTAAACTCAGCTAACAGATTATGGTCAGATTTATTCCATTTAATGCTTTTTACTTTTTTAAAGTAAAAAATGTCAAGGCAAAAAGAAATACAAACATGTTGTGGAGAAAGTACCAAATTGCTACTCCTACATAATTTTGTGATAATTATATGGGGGAAAATTGCCTAGGATGTGTGTTTATCTTTTTACTCTTACAGTCAAATATACTTGTTATGCTCTTAAGTGCTCAGAAATTCCTTTGTTATGTTGCTTAACAGGATCATGAGAGCTCAATAGTTTAATCATGAACCATAAGAAACATTTCAGGGATGTTTATCAAAGGTAACTAAAAAAGCACCTATTTTTTCATGTCTACATTATTGGTAAGAGAAAAGTCCAGGTCTGTGGTAACAAGCATATTTTTCTTCTGGTGATTATTGGATCATCAGATGTCTTCCTACCCAATCTGAAATGTCAGGTGTCAATTTATGCTGCACAGCTTTCAAGTTTACTAGACATTAACACTGACTGTCACTCTTGGTTCACTGCCAGCAAGAAAGTTGTGGACCATATAAGTGTTTGAAATAGTATTACTGTATTTCTAGTCACTTTTTAAAGTGGCTCCTGTGCGCTGAAGAAAAGATGCAGTAGGAAGAAGTCCATGCTGTTAAATGTTATGTTAATCCAGGCAGGCTGGTAGAAGATAACAGTATACAGTGTTCTGGTACCTTTTGGAAGTGATAGAGTGACATAATGTTGCAGATAGTAAGGAATGGAGGGAAAAGCAAAGAAATAAACCAAACCAAACCCAAAGCTATCAAACCCAAGCTAAAATACCAAAACCAGAAAACAGTTATTAAACAATTTATATGATATATTTGGCTAGAAAGTGCACTTGTCACTGTATTCAACTTAAAACTTGGAAGAAAAGAACCAAAGACAGGAAACAAAAAGCAGCTTAGACAGTGAATAGCAGAGCCAGAGGCAAGTGGAGAATATCTGTACAAATGCCTGTGGAACTCACCATGAGGCCCAGGTGCCATTGCTAGAAGAATATCCTCCAGAGGCAGACATGGAAATCCTGTGATGGCTACGTGAGAACAAGTAGACCAGGTGAAACGAACAAATAAACAAAACCAACAAAAACTAACCAACCAACCAAAGCAGGATGTGTTTGTGCTTCTTTTTAAATATATATGGCAGTGAAGGTCCTAACCTGTAGCCCACCTTCCACTTGTGGCCGTTGAAGTCAATCCTGTTAAACCAAAAAAGTAAATGTGCCTAATTTGAGCATATTCATTGAGAATTATAAAGTTTCCGTTGCAATCTTTAAAAAAATTATTTTATTCTGTCCAGCTGTTGGAAATGAGATGAGGTGAGTGGGGAAGGACTTGGACTTCTCCAGATATTTTTCAGCAGCCTATTGATTTTCCAGAAGTGCCCATGTTGTAATGAGAGCTCTTCCTGTTGCAGCACTGCTGACACGCTACACTAGGAAGGGGGGAAAAGTCATTCTGGTTATTCTGGTATTTTTTACATATCAGACTGTGGAAACTACAGCTCAGCTTGGAGAAAGGGCTAATAAAAGTTTGTTCTCCTTCCCCACAGAGTCACTGAAGGCAGACCAAGAGAGAGAAAAAAGAAAACCATAGGTCATCCCTCCCATTTTTTTGACCCAGTCCTAATGTAAATTAGAAAGATGAAGGAAAGAAGACTTCTAACCTCTCTTTTCAGGGGCTAAACAGCATTCTTCATACATTGGCTATTCCTCTTTCTCCTAGATGCCCCTGTACACAATGTAGAAAGATGAAAGTAAAGGAACCATTTATGCTGATTTAGAGCTTCTATGTGATGATTTTTACTGCCCCTATGCTGTTCAGGCAGCATGTCCACAGTTACTGTATACAACCCTTGTGATGTTTTAGAAGTCAGAACTAGACCCAGAGTTTGATAAAAACTGAGGCCCTCCGTTCTGGAGTCTCTTTGCAGCACTTTCAAAGACAATGATTCTTTTTGTTGTCCTAGATTGAAAACAGATTTCTTAGATGGTGAAATATTCGTGTAGCATGAAGTCTGGAAAGAGCAATACCAAAGTTAGCATTTCAGCTATACAAGCTTCTTGGAGATAGATTTGGATGCAAAAAGTTGTTTTATCTTTAAACACTTAGCTGTTCAGAGATATCTGAGGATGGAATCTTTGCTTTTTCTTTTTTTTTTTTTTTTTTTGTATGCTATGCAGTTACAGGAAAATAATTATCAAGTCTTACACTTTTTCTTCTAGTTTTAGTAATACCGTAGAAACTAAATATGATGAAAAATTTTGGAGACCGTTCCATCTGATACTGGAACATTTATTTTGGATTCTGTCTGCTGTGGGGCAAATATGATCCCTGGTGTACCTTGCAGGCTTGTTCCCAATTTCTCAGACTAGGGAATTTGTTAAATAATCTGTCAATTCTCATGCAAGTGTTTTATTTCAGTGGCAAAAATGTCAAGGAGAGAGAATGTTCATTGTTCACTATTGAACTTCATGTTACCCATCAATGATCTGCCTAGAGAAATTTATTTGCTTTTATCTATTTTGGATTTCAAACTGAGGCTAAAAAATGTATTCCTAAAACAGCATCTTTTTGAGATTATTGCCTTATAACCTTCGTAAATAACAGAAGATTTGTTATAGAAGGAATCTGGATTTCAGTGAAGGTTTTTTTCTAAATAAGTCTATAACTACAAATTTCTGTTTACCTTAATGACAAATTTTCTATCGTGTTAAAAATGAGGTAATTCAGTGATCAAGGAATACTATGCGGATTCACCATCCATCTTAAAATAGAAGCAGTGGGTTCCCAGTCACTGAAACTGGTAAATATGCGAACTTGAAGAAAAGTCTACAGGTAACAATCAACCACAGAGTATTGTATATGCCAATGTCTATATAGTTCATTGCCACAGGGAAGTGTTATATAGTTATATCCGTATAGTACTATATGTACAACTATAGTTATAAATTCTCTAAAATACTGTCTTAATGGCAATGAAGTTTTTCCTCTGGTTTGATTAGAAATATGCTTCTGCCACCAGCTGAACATTTTTTTACTAACAAGCTGATGTTTTTCTCTTCTATTTAGAGAATGATCAGAGATGTAAACATCGAGGATAAAACAGTGAGGTTAGCATCCCAGCTCTTCCGCAGAAAGAAGCATCTGCACAACAAAAGCTTGCTAATATATTTATTGTTTTAGTCAATGAATGAATGATAACTTTTTTCTGATTCTGCATCAATAGATTTTAAAATACCTGCCTTAGACATTTTCAGGAATTTTGGTTTTATTCCATATTTTTGTAGGTCTTCGACCAACTGGACCTCTCCTAATTTGTGTTAAAACAATTTGACTTGATAGCAGTTGTACATATATCATGTGACAGAAATCACTGAACAGTTCATTATAGCTGATTTATTGCAAGGCATATGACTGTCAGTCATAGGAGTTTGCCAAATAAAATGCAAAATTATTTGGTGTCCTGGTGAGGGCAGCAAAACATTCAACATACGTGCTTTTAATAAGCCAGTTGCTGTTCTATGCAAACTAATTCTGAAATTGCGAATGATAGAAAAGTATGCTTTTTGATTTAGGAATAGATGCTAGGAAGCTGCATTTTTTCCATTTGATCAATCACTGTCTGATAGAGCTCTCTAATATAAATAGTAACCCCTATTGTTAGAAATTTTTCTTCAAACTTGCATCCTAAATTAGAATGGGTCTGCAGATGAAAACAGATGTTTAAACTGGAAGCCATTTACAATATTAATCTCAAAAGACAGTGAAAAAGGTGGAAGCAACCTGGTTGTTTTGGGTTTTTTTTTTGTAGGACTTGATATGTGCTACATATCAAAAATATGTAAAAATATTATAAAAATATGATAAAAAAATACTGGATTGGCTATCTCCTATAAAAAAACCCACCTTCTGTTTTGATGATTTAGACTAAATGCTTAAGTAATTATTTGAAAAATAATTCTGATTGCCTGAGATTACCAGAAAACGTAAAATGAGGAAGAATATGAAAAATACATGTCAACAGCTAAGTAGATGGAAATAAGTAAAGAGGAATTTACTCATCTTCCCTCCAGGATCAAGGTTTTTGTTTTTAGTGATTCTTTCAATAACCTCAACTCATGCCTTTTTATTTGTGTTAGAAACAACTATCCAAAATGGAAGATAGTTGCCAAATTGACAAATATTTAGTCTTACGCAAAACTAAAATGAATGGTTGCCCTTTTTTTTCCCTTGAAATAAAAAATAAAAAAGTACTTATGAGCTATATACCCAGGCTTTGTAAATATCTATTCATTTTACCCATATGCTGCTGACTTTGGCTTCCTTGTTTGCCTGATTTATGTCAGAATCTGAAATACATATGATGGAAAAATGTTTTACATGATATGTTTTTGTCAAATGGAAAAATAATGTTATGTCTCATGCTGAGCAAAAAGCATAGAACATTTTTAGAGAAAATGTGGACTGCAATTATTGTTAAGCATATTTGTTAGGTTTATGTTTGGAATTATTTCCAACATTCAGTCTCCAACTAACCTTGAATATGAATTGTACTTTATATTTCAAATCTGTCTGTTGCTCTGTATGATATAAATGTTTTAATTTTTGTATGTTGTGTGTTCCATTTAGAAGGAAAGGAAAGCAGTTCAGATTGTAAAGGGGTTGGTTTTAAAGACACTATTGTGAAGCTCAGCTTTCACAAATTACACAAACTGGTTAGTCACTTGATACATGGCTATTCAGTTCTTAAATTTTCACTGTGTAGGGGATTATTGGAATATCTGTTGCAAGGTTACTTGTCTCTTTTTTTGGTTTATCTAACACTAAAAATTAAGTGTTATTACGTAACTCTTCTGAGGCTAATTTATGTAAGTGTAGAGGTGGATAACAAACATATTTTTAAAGGTGTACAGGTGTGAAATAAATCTTGATACACCCTGTGTTCTTTCAAATCTCTGACTGCTTTTCTGATCATTTAATGATTTATCTGAAATTCAGAAAAAAAAAAAGAAATTATGAAATCTAACTAACCTAAAATATGTGTTGTGGTTTTTTTTAAATAAATGAACAAAAAGATAAGCACATGAGCACAGTTGCATAACCACACATAGGGTGAAGTTCTTTGAGGGAGCCTCATTCATCCTCCTGTTCAGATTATGATCACTGTTGGATATCCTTTAACTCTCATAAAGTGAAGAGCAAATGGGTAGATGGACTTCAGGATAACCTGTGCATCAGAATTAGTCTGTGGAAAAGAAGATGAACACTTAGCAGAGGACTTTTTGAGGTGGTGCTGCTATGTGGTCTTCAGTGGAGGGTTTCAGAGAGGTGAGGGTACCAAAGGGACTAACGTATGTTAAGAGGGGACAGAATCTTTGATTTTTGCAGTTGTAGTCTTCAGGCCAAGGAGAACGGTGTGAGGAAATAGGGAAAGAAAAAGAAAAATGAAAAGGAAGGGAAATTCTGGTAATGAAAGCAGTGTTTCTATTTGTGAGAAGTAATAAATCTCCTTTCACCTTTCAGCGTTTTTTTTAAACTTTTTTTCCCCACGAAGGTCAGTGGTCAAGACTGCAAGCTAGCTTTC
>JANZLQ010000008.1:11878845-11898040 GCA_026212715.1 Elanus axillaris
AGAATTTGATTATTCCTAACCCACCTAATGGAGGGAGTGAAAAGTATAAATAGCCAAAAAAGGCCTCTAAAATCCTGAAAGGAAGCAAAATTCCTTCCTTCCTTCCTTGCCTACATCATTTATCTCTTTTCATTAATAATTCTGGAGGGAGCTTAGGCAGGCCAAGCTGATACCATGTTGATACAATGTTGTTACATTGATAAACATAGGGAATATACTTAGTACTACAAGAATTACATGTACTGCTATCCTATTTCTTCTTCCAGAATGCAAACTTTTTTTCAAGACTGCTGGAACTGCCTCAGGCTGGGATTTGTGGATGATATGTACAGTGATAGCAGTCAAAAGCCCAAACCCCATAATTCATATTGTGATTTTACTTTTTTTCTATTTCCCTCTTGCCAAGATTAAGCTGACTATGCTCTGTTAGACAGAACTGGAGCTAAAAGCTAGATAGTAGCAATTACTGTTCTGTGGCCTGTGTTATGCTAACTAGCCTTGCTAATGACAGTGGGACATGCTCTCCTTGAAAGTAGCCACCACAGGAAAATGAAAACATAGGGATGCACTGGATAGCTAAATCCTTTCATTAAAATAATCTGCACATTTCTTTACTTCAGCTTCACAAGGTAGTATGATAACTATATTTAGGTTTGCATTAGCATCCTTGGGGAAGTAAATATTCCTCTGACTCATTGGATTAATCTCTGCTTGTTTTCTACCTACCTTCTCACTCTGCTTTTCAATAAAAAGTCCCCAGCTTAATTTTGATCTGATTGCACACTTTGCACTTCAGTAACTTGCTAATAGTAAGGAATGTCTTTCTTTCCCCCAACCCTCCTATGCCTGAGTCGATGAGTGGATGTTATACGTCTCCTTGTTAGCATTTGCACAGAAAGCTAAGGATTTTTATCTTTCAATCTGAATTTGTGAATTAAAACTGCATTGCATTTTCTGAACTTTTTCTTTATTTATTTTGCTGTACAACTATATATTGCTGTGCATATGAGGCAGAGCAAATGCGTCCACACACTAGCATGTAAAAAAGTATACAGAAGAAAGTGTAATTGAACACTTAGAGTTCTATACAGAAGACCTTTGGATTTAGTAAGTGTATCCAAATTATATTGGGTTAATATTTTTACAAAATCAGGAGGAAGAAGAGGGATAGATCATAATCCTAGAGGAAACAGATATATGCATAGATGTTATGTTACCTAGCAACATAGGGCCCAATCTGTTATACACTCCATTTCTCCAATCTTAGTATAGTACATGGGGGAAAAATGACACCCATTAGGTGTACTGAGTCCTTAATCTCTGGTTCAACAGGTCCAGAAAGAAATGGAAAATGTATATGTGGTTCTGGATAAATATTATGAAAGGCTTATCTCCCTGCACATGGCAAGCACCAGTCCCTATTATTAGCTAGTATTTCACAGGAGTCAGAAATATGTTAAAGTCTTTACAGATTGCAAGAAGAAAACAAAAGTCAAAACAAAAATAATTTTAAATGTTACAACCCCAACTGTTGTAATTAAAGCAAGTAAATTACTTCAGGTTCTACTGATGTGACAGCATGGGACAATACTGTCCTTCATTCAGTCTTACGTACAATGAGTATCGTAGGAATGCACTTGTAAGAAAAGCTGTTAATGTGCCTAAATATTTATGAATTCATAGGTGTTTTTTTTTTACATAAAAAGATTAGGAAATTTGCAGGAGACTCATAACAGTTACGATTAGGCAAAAATGTCAAACATGCCTACATTTTTACCTTCTTATCTACTTTTTTGTCTGTAGCTCTGGCACATTACCGTTTTCTTTCTAGCTGAAGATCAATCACTAATCAGTAAGGAAGAGAGTGCAAAAAGGTTATGATCTAAAACTTTTTTAAATAAAACCTTTTCTGTTAGTTGACTAGGGTAGACTTGGTGTGCAGTTTCAGGAAATTCCTGATTTATATGTGCCCATGTGCCTGTGTTTGTGGGTACCTTCTGGATATCAGACTTTTTTTCATGCTGAAGAAGAGGAGCAATACCTCTGTTATATTTGGGCTCCCAAGGATACTAATGTGTTTTTTCAGGCTTTCAAAGAATCTTGAGAACTTCCTAATCTTTCACAAACTGGAAAGCTCTCCACCAGCAGATTCCTGACTGACTATAGAATCTGCCATTAATAGAGCAATCCCGCTGACTTTGTGTGTATCTGTGTGTTTAGGAGGTGATCTGCCATCCATGTGAGTCTTCTGTTTAGGACTCTGGTTTTATTTCTACTGCTGAACAGAACAGTCTAGAGGGTCACCTGGCTGTTCAGAGGTCATGTAGCACAGCATACCCATTTATGTCTCTTTTGTGGGTCCTGACTCAGGCATGCTTCATCAGTACAAGGGTTAAAATTTAATGGCTGCAGGGGCTTAGTAGAGGGTCTTTTAATCCTCCAAAAGCACTACAGTAATCACTGGTGTAATGTGTGGCCTTGTGTACAAGAAGTGCAGCAAAACTAATCTGAAGCTCAAGCTACATGATTAGGTCCATGTGCTCCAGAAGACACTGGGCTCACTGAACCTGAGGGCTACTTGACAAATAATTCACTACACAACCCTGATGAAGAACAACTCAGCATCAGAAATTTGCAAAAACTTAAAGAGGAGATCAGAGCAGCTTTGACACATCAGTAGATGATGCTCAACACTAAGAGAAAAGGGGCCATTCTTGGGACCAGCAAAAGCATTGAACCAGCCCAAAAATAGCCAAAGCTGGTTACCTACCTCACAAAAAGAAAGTATATATTAATTTAAATAATCTCAATTCAGGTTAAAAAGCCAATGTTTTGAATATTTATTTTCCAAAACAAGTCAGAATCCTTTTCTGCGTTTGTATAGTCTTTTGTATTCTTTTAATTCATGTGTGTGTTTCTATCTACAATTCAAAGCAAAATAATTTTGGAATGAAAATTTAAACTTTTCATTGCAAAATGTCAAAATAGGATTTTAAGGTTCAGAAATATCCTCCTCAAACACCTTTCTATTTCCTCTAATTTAAATACCACCTGGATCAAAATGATTAGTTAATTATTTTTGTTGTTAAACTGGCATTTTCTCACGGAAGCCTCTTAGACATTTTACTTCCCAGTCAGATCTAGTCACGAAAGACTGAGCTTCTGGCTGTGGCATACCATTTCCAGGGGGCTTCTGGAAGCAATGTTATTTAACTTCCATTGCTGTTTTCTTGTGAGTGCGAACCTTAAGTACTCAACAGTAAGCAAAAATGAATGAAACTACTAAAAATGGCTATTACATGCATCATAGGCCTTCACTGCCTTCCCTTTTAACAGTAATGCCTTCCCTACTCCTTTTGTTCCTTTCTTGTTTTAATATCTTACCTCCCTCATCAGTGCAAAAAACAAGGGAGCTAATCCTGCCAGGTACTGAAAGCCTTTGATTCATTTTAAATTGAGGAGAATGAGATCACACAGCAAAGCTCATGAACAGCTGCTGAAGTGACGTCGAGGTCCTGTGTACTTTGGAGAGTCAGGCATTATGTAGCTGTGGTTGCGCAGCTCATCTTCTGACAGGCAAGTTTTCAGGCAGGCAGGCTTGAGAAACAGTGGCAATAAGATCTTGCTCTGCTGCGTCTCTTCAGCTCCACTGATGCCTGCAATCAGGGCAGTTTATGAGTGAAAAAAATAAGGCCAAGCGCCAATGCTTTGGTTCTTCTTTCCTGCAGTGGAGTTTAGCAGCCCCGAGGATTGAGTCCCCTGGCATTTTTTTGTGTTGATAAAAAAAAAAAAGAAGAAACAGCTCTGCAGTCTGGAAGATATGACACATTATATTCTAGTATTACAAAGTTTTTCTTTGCTACCTTTGATCCTTTAATTATTTTTTTAATTAATAACTGTTTTATGAATGCTGCTTCCTTTTTCTTAAGTGATCTGGATTATAGCTGCAAAAATGCCTTCTGTAGAGTGCTACTAATCGGCAGCCCAAGAGGAACTGTAAGGAGCAGCTTAGCAAAAGCAATCAAAATTCCTGTAATCCAGGAAGTCGAAGGGAAAAGAACCCAAAACAAATACACTTAAGAACCCACGGAGGCAATTAGAGAGGATGGCAATAAAAGGCAACAATGATGAGTATCTTTATCACTGTAGTAGGCCTAAATTTTCATCAGCTGTTCTGCTCTATTTTTAACTTTTTCAGCTAAACACTTGTAAATTCTCACTACATTGGAAGGATAGGACCTTTTGGAAGGTCATTTTCTTCTCAGTCATTTTGCAGAGAGGCTATTATGTGGAGTGGACTGTTAATTAAAAATAATTGAAAATAGTATTTAATTCTCAGGAATTATGAAATTAAAAATGAAAATAGGCTCTGGTTATCTTGGAGAAACTGAGGAGCCAAGCGTTACTCTCAGTTACAGTAACACAGTCAGTTCTTACACTATAATGATGAATAATCTTTGCAATGTTTCAGATGAAGATCAACTGGTGAACTCTTTTTTTTTTAATTGTACAGTTTTACTGAGCAACATTTGCCACAGTTCTGCAAAAAATTCAATACTGTCTATGCAGGTAGTTGGTAGAAGCTGGGAGTAGATGAGTCCGTGTTCAGCCCTAGCCAGTGAAGAAAATCTTTTGTGGATATTGCCTTCTTACAACTACAGTTATCAATATTGATCTCTGCTAACCACTGCAGTACACTGAAATCAATCCAGCTGCTTTCCTTAGAGTCATCTAAAACTAGAGCACTCCATTGTTGAATCAAGTCCATTGACTTGAAATAGCTTTATTTGCACTGGAATGTTAACACAACACAGAGACAAATAGGGGCTTTCCCCCTCTCATGACTCAGAAGCCTGCACAAAACAATCTGGTGGGTTTTGTGCTGAAAAGAATAGTATATGAAGGGAAAGAAATCCTTTCCTCTGTGTAGCTTCCTTTATAGCCTAGAGGGCAGAGGGTGTGGGAATGTGTAGCCTACATATGAACTGATTTAACTGCAGAAGTATAATCATTAACCTGAACCAGCCCTGAATGTTTCTGGTTTTGGTGTAACTTGCTTGGCAGAGATGTGCTATTTTAGTTAAGATGGCTTGTACCCAAAGAAAGTATTTCGTAGATGAAGATCCAAAGCATCCAGGGTGTGAGCATCCAATGATTACGTGTTGCCATGAAGATAGAACATCAAGCATGACCACCATATGTCCTATCTGTCTGTTCATTACTGCAGCTGAAATGTTGCTGCTGTTTGTTGGATTTACCGATAGTAAGGGTAGACGCTGTTAAGGAATCATTGAAAAACAAGTTTACTTTGGACTGGTTTAGCTTTCAGACAACCACACTTATGATGGTCTATACTGTCTTTTGTACTTTTGCAACTGAATCAAACTGCCAGATAAAAAAGTGAGATAGCCCTAAGCCCCTACTCCTATGCCAGGAATTAACCTCATGTATTTACTTCTAGTAAAGCATCAGAGACCTGTCTCCACTAAAATTTGACGGTGATAGGGTTAATGTCTATTTTTACCACCCTATAGAAAATACAGTCTTTTGGACAGTTAGGGTTTAGCCTAAGGTAGAGTTGAGGGACTATTATTTATGCTATTTTTGTTTTATTAGCCTACACATATGTGCATGACATTTTTCAGTCTTATGAATTTGCATGCATAAGCTGCTTGAGTATATATTTGTGTACATATGTACATACAAACATACACATAGATGTATATAGCTGTATGTATGCATGCACCACAGAACCTGGTGAGTTGCAGTGTGGCCCGCTAACAAATATTTTTTGGTTGCTATCTTCCTCAAATAGCAGAGATGCATTTGTTCTGCCGGGCCCAGATCCTTCCCTCATTCACTATTCCACCTTTATTTATAACTTGAATCCAACAGGATGTGCAGAATATTGTACTGGAAATAATGCAGACTAGAGATTTAGACCACCAAAAAAAAAGAAAATCCAGCCCTCCTGGATAAAACCAGTCTTCATGGATGAATACCTTTTTTTTTTTTTTTAACTGTCCCACTTGAGTGACTCCTAAACGTCTTTAGTGACTCCTAAACATCTTTAGTGCACATCCTATATTTGGTGTATCAAAATTAGTTAATACTTTTGCAGTGGGACCTTTAATCTTTCAAAGCCTAAAAACACAGCTGCATTCTTCTTGTACAGTGTACATAAAAGATGCCAAAGCACCTCTGATTTCTTAGGATTGATTTCATTACAGTTTAAAGCAAGGTCCCTTTTTAAACAGAATATTATTGAACATGTCTGCTGGTTCAGACCAGTTTAATGAAAAAAATTTTAAAAAATTTTTTAAAAAGGAAAACAAATCTTTTCATTATCATTTTCAGGCTGTTCTTTCAGGCTGAATACACTCCTCCTCTCTTCTGTTCCATTTCAGTAATTTTCTCTTTTCAGGCTTTTTAGGTTAGGTCATGGCTATCAAGGCACATTCATCCCCTGAGTCTTAAAGCCATTTGCTGTCTTCCTGATCTGGACCAATTAATGCCTCTTATTTGTACAGGGACATCCACTACCATTAAAGGGAATGGGATCTCCTGACACCAAAGTTGTCCTCAGCATGAGGATCAAGTCTCTAGGATGTCACTATGCTGCAAAATGTTAAACAAAATTCAAAATAATTTTAAATTCTAGCTTGATAGCATTGAGGTGTGGTATACTGGCTGTTTCTTACAAGTGATAAAGCTTTGTTAACTTGTTTCTTGATAAGTGCCAAGTTGTTTTCGTTACATCTGATGGGATAATGTTGTTTAGCTTTGTTATTTGTGTATTTATTTTAACCACAAACATCAAAGTTATTCCACATCTGTTATCAAACTGAGAGGAAGACAGGCCTTCTATGCAGATAAACAGGCAGGATTCTTACACTGCTAGCAAATACGTGGTGTTATTACTTATTCCCAGGCAACATTGGTACTAAGAAGTCATTTGAAAATACATTCCTTTTACACACTTTAATCTTTTAAAAAAATTACATTAATTGTCCCAGGCAATGAATACAGTGGATTTATGTCTGTGCAAAAAGAAATAGCATTAGCATGGGCAAAACACTAGTTATTTCTAGCATTATTCCACTAGTCAATCTAGTTCTTGACCTAAAGACTACTGCCTAAGCTATGCCTCAGTTGCTTTACATGTGGGTGAGCAACACAATGATTCATTTAAAATCTCATTAGATTAATATTCCTGTCCCAAAACATATTTATTATTTTTGATATTGCTGTTCTTTTGGATTCCCTCCCTCCATTCCTCCATCTCTCCCTCCCCTTCCTTCCTTCCTTCCCTGCCTCCCTCCTTCTGTCTCTGTCTTCTCTCTCATTTTCTTGCTCTCTCACGCACCCTCTGACTTTGTCTCCTTAACAGACAGGTCACAGCAAGGGGAAGAGTGCCAAACAAAGTAACTCCTGCCTGCCCAGCCAAAGCTTCAATTTTTAGTTCATTTTTCATACTATCAGTATTGTTTTAGCATTCAGTTATGCTAAATGCATAAGGAGAAAGTGAAGGAGGAGTTACTTTGCAGTGTTTTGCGTCTTTGATTCAACTTGTTTATCTTTGGACTGTAGGAGAAGGCACATGTCTAAACAATATTAGAATGTATTATCTTTACATCTGAAATCCAAAAAGAAAACAATATAGGCCAACAGCAGGTTCTTAAATACAGTACCAGATGTTCAGAAAACAAATATCACATTAACAGTTTTGAAACAAACACATAGAGGTCAAAACATATTGTGCATTTCTGTTAGAAAAGTGCTGGTTTGGCAATTATTCTGGCTTTTGTTTTCAAACTCCTGACTGAACTGAAGATGGTATAACCAAGCCGAAAAACAGGCCTTTCTTCACATTGTGCAGAAATTCTTAAAAACCTCAACCAACCACATATAGTTCTGTGTTGGTTTGACCCTGCAAAGTACTGAGCATCTTTGTTTTACCAAGAATTCACTGGGAATTGTGGACACACCATGTTTTTGGGAATCGGCTTCTGTATCAATAGTGCTACAAAAACAGCCCCACCCCAAAAAGAAACAACCAGCCAATGGAAAACAAACAAACAAACAAACAAAAACATGCTTAAAGACTTGTGAACAGTTGTAAGAAACTACATTGTTGTTTTGGAGTCGTTTTTTCCACTTACAGAATCTGCATTTGTAAAAGGATGTATGGCATATAAAAGCTGTGGTTGTGTATGTCTATAGAAGCACAACAGATGGATAAGATTGCCAGGTTTAAACTTTTAGCAGCAGTACATCTATACTGGTTTTGATATCAAGACAGCTTGTTCAGAGAGTCCTAAGGCTACCTAAGTGCCTTACAAATAAAATATATATTATTGCCCTAAACTACATACAAAGATCTCAAAACACACTAAAAATGTCAGTAAAATAAACATCTCATATCTTATCCTGATTTAATGACTAGGGCTGTGAGCATGTGTGAGTAAACAATAAAAATTCTCAGCTCTTCGTCAAGTAATCTGTAACTTGCAGGAGCAGTTGGGCTTGTTTGTTTTTCATTCTAACACATGCAAGTGGCAAAGGTTGGAGCAAGGGCACCTGACAGTAACAATTTTTATTTTTTAACTGTTTTTAGGTTTTATGGGTATTTTTAAGATTCTCCAAGTTCTAGAACATTCATGTTAGTGAAGGAGGTTACTACAGCTCTGATGATCTAACATGGTTTTGTAACAGATCCTCATTTTCAGTTTTTTACACCTTTATCAAACTGAAACTATTAGGCTGATATTTTTTGTCACTAAGTTGGACTGGATATTTGGAAAATAAAAGTTTAAGTTAAAATAGCTTAGCTATTTATCTCACTGTGATATCCTGTTAAATTATATTTAAGAACACATTAAAAAAAAGTTGAGAATTTCTAATCTGTTGCAGAAACACTTGAAACTTGCCAAGGAGGTCTTCTTGAGCAGTATTTTGCCTTTTAGCTTCCTTGTGAAACCTTGACAGTTTCTAAGCTATAACAAAATCCCATTATATCTACCGAGCTAGGTGGTGATAGCTAAATTCATTATAGTTTTGAATTGCACACAGACTTAACAGAAGACCATAATAAACAGTGCACTATGTTGGACAAATTGTCCGTCTAACCCTATATACAATTACTCACAGTGACCAATATTAATTAAGGTGGTTGTCTGCAGCACTGGGGAGGTGTAGCTTGACAGGTTAAAGGGACAATGGAAAGAGTGGCCTACTTTTTGTCCCCTGTCCTTTGTGTGATCAATTTGCTTTCAAGATTTTTTGTTGTTGCTCGTGCTTAATCAGATTATACATTGGAAGCTTCTACACAAATTTACTAAAAGGTTAGCATTTTAGTTGCTTATCTATTCATTAATCAATTTTTTAATTAAAAAAGAAAAAAGGACACATTCATCTTATAAACTGTAGCTGGAATCTTCTAGCAACAACAATGCCATTAAGATGTAATTCCTTCTTTTCCTTTTTTTTTTAATCATTACTATTTTAAATATCCTCAGCTCTTCAAAGTGTCTGAATTTAAATGCTACTTTGTCATAAGGTTGAGATCTTAAAAGAAGTTGATTTCCTTGATGTCAACAAGATAATGCTAACTTATAAAATAGATAATATTAAAAATGTTTGTAATAAATAGTGTATGGAAGAAAATATTCCTAAGTATTCACAGAAGATCATAAATTCAAGGTTTTGTAATAATTGGGAAAATTGCTTCCCAAGCAGAATTTTTTTATATGAGTCAAGATTCAGAACAATAAAGCTACTGATACACATAATATAATCAATAAAATCCAGCTTTTATGACAGTCATCAACACAGCACTCTTCCGTTTCACCCCTCATTTCTCTCTGATGTGTTGGTAGAGATGTAAAAGAGAAAATAAGTGAACAGCCCTCTGTAATATTGAAAGGTAAGAAATAACAATGTAACATTCCTCTTGTATATTTATTCTTTCAAAGGAAATATTGAAGACAGAACTTGATGACTTTTCTTCTGCTTATTCTGCTTTGAAAAATAATTTTCTTTATCTGACTACACCTAGATGACAACTTTCTGTGCAGCTATTCTTGAAATACATTAATGAACTAAAACATTTCAACTGTTCATTCTGTTCAAAAAATGAGTGAAAACAGACTTTAAAAACAAATTTTTAAAATTGTTTCTGTATTTTTTTCAGTGAAATACTATTTCTTATAAACATCCCCTTGATGTCAGCATTATTCCCTTGAATGGAATTAGCCACATCTAGAATTAGTCATATGAAGGTTAGTTTTAGTGTAAATTAATGAAAACAGTAAGGGTCTTTGTAATAAAGTTTCACAAAAATGCTTTCCCAACACAATCTATCTTACTTGTTTTGTATGTGTTTTAGTACAAGCTGAATGGCTAATTTCTCTCCACTGACTGTAAGGATGCCTGGGTGGGTATCTCAGACTAGATGCTAAAAGCTAAAGCTATCACCAGACTGCTGAAGTGTTCCATCATACATTTGCTTCAGTTTCACTTCTAAAAGCTAAGTTTAAAAGCAGCAAAATATTTTATTTAAATGATCTAAATATTTAATTAAAACCAAACCATTTTGTAATCTCTTCCCACTTTCTAAAAGAGAAGCCAGAAACCATTTTAATTAAGAAAAAAAAAGAAAATGGTTTAATCCAAAAATCAATTTTTTTTATATTCCAGCAGTGACCTAAAAAAAATAAATCAATTGTTCAGAGAAATGTACCTCCACCCCTTAATCTCTTTAGATTTTGAGAAATCCACCTAAAAAGGGAGCTGTTACTCTTGAGTCCTTAGACAAAAAGCCTTATATTTTCAGCTGATCTCTTTTTTTCGCTTTGTTTTGGGTTTGCTTTACCTTTAGTTGACCTTCCACTGTTAGAGTGAAAGTACACAAGTTATTGAGTCAGTCCTCAATGACTTGAACTTTCATGATGAGTGTTATGGGGAAGGAAAATGAAGAGTGCCAAAGAGAAGTGAAGTGGCTCCTTCAGCACCGACCCCGCATGACCTCCTACAGGTATTTCCCACTTGTGGCCCTGGGAGTCCTTCAGCAATCTGTTACACATCCACAGAGAGGGCAGCGCTACTACATTTTAGTGCTGCTACTCAAAACCAGATGTGATAGAAATGAAGGAGTGCAGCCTTCCTCCTGCTGGAGGGGTATCTTTGGACTAGGGTATGTCTGTGCTCCCTTCGTGGCAGGGTTAAGCCATTTAATTTCTCTTGGCCCAAGAATGGAAGGAATATACGTCTGTACAGGTTCGTCAGATCTCTGGTACCACGAACTGCTCCACACGTGTGCAGCGTAGCGGGTTTATAATGTCTGTCGATTTCTTTGGGGCTCGCTTCTGTGGTTCTGCAGTGCAAATGCTGCACCCTGCGCACCGAACAAATTATCTGTTCAAGAGCCAAGCACATGAATCCCAGATCACATGCATCCTACAGGACCATATCATGCAGACCTGGTCTACAGCTTATGAATTTATTTTTTTTCTGATTAGAAATGCTGAAACTCAAGAATGTAAATAAATATTCATGTCAAAGAAGGTAAAACAATGAAAGTGAAAATCTTTTGAATCGCGGTAAACTATCCTGATTTTCCTCAGTCTCTCCAACGGAGGATGTGCCAGAGAATCCCTTGTCCGTGAGAGTAAGCAAAAAACTTCTGTCTAAAGGCCAGAGAGTACAAGCTTACTTAATAAACAATGGCCCAATTCTTACACCAAGTATTAAAAGCAAATCTGAATTTTCAAGTAAATTCTGCAGAAGTTATGACACATTTATGAATTTAAAATATCTGTGTAGCTTATGGAGTAAATACTTATGTTGCTTAAATAGAAGTCTTGCTGACAAAGCAGAGGCCTGTTGCACCCATAAAGTCAAACAGATTGAGGAGGGCATATTTGGTTATTTGTTTGCCTGCAATCTAAACATAAGCACGCTAAAATGACTAAACAGTAGCACTATAACTATTTGTGAGATTGTATATTTTGTGATGCTACTAGTGGCATAACCAGCAACAATGTCTGAGTGCTTGGACACAGCTAACTGTACCTGTAAAGGGAATAGGTAACTGCAAGAGGCAAAAGGAGACTTTTGCAACATAATTGCACAAAGAGGGTACAATGAAAATTGTGTACAAGGCATGAACTCTGCAAGGTACGAACTGTGGATGTAGAACAGACAGGCAACATGCCTGGGAAAATGAACAAGTCCTGCTCCTGGAAATAAGGTAGTCTGTGTTGGGAGAAGATGAGATTCCCCCTTTCTTTTGGAGAGGTTGTGAGGATCGTAAAAATACCATGGATGCATGAGAAAAAAGAGGAAGAAAGACGTCGCTTGACTTTGGTCCCAGCGTCCCTCATCAAAGAGATGCCAAAACTGATCCTCAAACCTGACTGCAGCCAGCCCTGCTGACTGCATCGGCTCTATGGTGCTGAATACACACAGCTAATGGGATTAAAGGACCATTTGAATATGCAGTAATTATAACTAATAATGTGTAAGAACTTACTGTTGGAAAATGTGTGTTAATGAATGCCAGTCTAGTAAAAATGCTACTTTGATGCTGGCCGGATTTCTGTCTTTTAAATACTCCCATCACAGTCACATTTAACTCCCTGATATATAGGTACGCCTATGTCTGTACACACACATGTACGCTCAGTTGCAAGAGCCTCATGTGAAATTGCATTTTAGATTCTGTATATTTTACATAGTCATTTAAGGATAAGAAAGTCGAGATTCATCCAAGCTAGGGTTCTGTGGGGGCTGAATCCTGGACTTCAGTATGTACCCATCCCCTCTAGGTATAGAGATCATTCCTTGGCCACCTCAGCAGCAATGCTGATTTGATCCTCTCATCAACTCAGGAAGGACAGAATTGTTTGTGGACCGCAATATGAACTGGATCAATAAAATGATCTTGGTTAAATAAAAAGCCTCAAGAAGTTAAAATTAGTGGCTGGAGGCTAGTGAAGGCAGTAAGGGATTTTTCAGATCAGCTTTGCCAATGGAGAAAGAAATAACAAACTACATCCTGAGTCACCACTGCAATACTCTAGCTTTACATCAGAATAATACATTTTAAATCATTTGGGATGCTGCAATGTAACATCGAGTAGTACAATGATTAATCGGGTCACCAACCTCTTCTCCCTTTTGTCTCCAAAATGTTATTTAATTAAAACTAAAATGCCATATGGGATTGGTCCCAGGGTATGGTTTCTAGGCACTGCATAAATAGGAAGAAGGTATCATTTTATTGTTAATAATGTTTCATCTCTTCAGTCTTCCCACAGTTTGCTGATGCCCAGCAATTCTCCTTTTAATGTGCAGACACTACTGGATGCTTTCCTAATGGATAGTTTCAGAGAGCTTTTCAGAGATTTTCTATCAGAAAATTCCAGTTCAAGTTAATCAAAGGAAAAGAAAAATAATCTCAACAAAACAGAATTTTGAAAAAAAATTTATGGAAAACAGAGATACACAACTCTGATTTCCTGGTATTCCATTCTGACTTTCTATTTCAAAATGTACTTTGTTTTATATTAGAAAACAAAAATAACAAAACTGAAACAAAACATTTCACATTTTAATCAAACGGTTTGTTTCAGGTCTCTATTTTGAACTACACTGAAAATTATTAATTTGGTTTGCATCTTTACCTGGTTTTTGTTTTCATTTTGCTTTATAGCAGAAAAAAGGAACTGATAGACTTCCTGAAAACAAAACCGCTTCTTCATTGTTCTTATGCTTAAACAGGGTTTTTAATTTTAATTTTTTTTTCTGAAAAGTTTCCTAAGTGAGAGGTACTTTGTGTTTCAAATGGTTTATTATTTGTCTCTGAAACCCCTGTGGTTTTTGAAGTCTGAAGTCTGAGTTGGGAAAAGACTGAGGAAACATTCTTTTTCCTCAGTTAAAATAATTCAATTACAGTGAATTAAGACGTGAATTAATAAGAAAACTGGGGCTTGGTATTACTGTCACACCACATAACTACATTAGGCCTCCAGAAAGAAAATGACTGGCATATGAAACCTTTGATGCATAAAATCAAGTCTGAGAGAGGAGGCGAAGGAAGCAGGAATCCTTTAGCTTTTCTTTTGGAACAGGCTTATTTCTATAAATCAGTAGTTCTGCATCTCTAACTTACTGGGGTAGAAGGCAGGGCTGGGCCTTCTGAGACTTGGATCTATTTCTAGCACTATCAACGGCTTGACACGTGACCTTCCCAAGGTCAGTGCTGCTGTTTTCTGATCTGTTGAGCAAATAAAATTATACTGTATTCCATTGTAAAAGCCTCTGAGGTGGGTTGATAAAAAGAGGAAGAACTGGGTATTACTCTTACGTAAGATTTGACTTTTCTCATTGTACCTCTGAGCAATGATGATAATGACCTCAGTCTCCATGTTTGTTCATCACAGATTGAGAAGCACTTTTGGGCTGTAGAATTCCTTCCACTTCCTCAGACTGGGAAACTGAGGCACAAGAGAGAGGATTTAGGTGCCCAGAGTAGTGTCAGGAAACTATTGGTGGGGGCAGGAAGAGGGAAGGTCTTTGCCTCAGTGGTGTATTCTGTACTCTTAAGAAGCATTTCCCTCTCCACTATTAAGCAATGGAAATATGTTATAGTTAGAGCAGAGACATAAACTCTTATCCGCTTTTGTCCATTTAAATGATCCTTATGTTGCTCTGAGACTGTGCCATGAAAATGGATAAGAAAAGAATTATTTATTGAAAACACATTATAGATCTATTATTCAAGCTGATGTGATTCAGTGGGATTACTAGTGTAAGAAATGGATTGAAAGTCTGGACATTTCTTTCTTTCTTTTTTTGGTTGAGAAAGATAATTTTTGATGCCTTGTGTAGATCTAAATGACACCGTGATTTGTGTTGCATGAGTTAACTCATGCTCTTCCTGTCTCGACGTATGAGTTTTAATAAGAGGATTAAGGTAATTTTTAACTAACTTTAAATTGTATGAAAGCATTTTACTAAGCTACCTCAGTCAGCTAAAGATGTTGCAGAGTGACCAGTTATTTCAACCTTTTGCTTGTTTGTAGTCTCTAATGTTTTAGGAAAGAATTAAATAAGCAAGCACTCAAACTACAAAAAGGTCACATTAGTAAAAGTGCAGTGCTGTATTGTGTATTGATCACACTACACAGGAGTCAAGTCTTGCAGCATGTTGAGAACTGGTGTAACAAGTACTTAAAACGATAACGCTGGAATCTGTTGTCAAAAAAAAAAATAATAATGTGCTGAGGTTAGAATACGGTGCAAATGTTATCACTTCTTATTAAGGGCTATAACATTATACTAGTACTTTCCCTGCTATAGCTGACCAAAAGAACAAATATTTCTCACAGCTCCAGTTAATTTCACTGTAATATTTTCCCCCAACCTAAATGTATGTCTTCTATCACAAAGAAAAAAAATAAAAATCTGTGTACTTCAGTACTGCAGTGCTGAATACTGCAATGCCAGACTTAGGAAGCAGAAACCTGGAGTGAAATCCCAGTCCCCAAGTCAGGCAACCAACCATCTCACATACTGCACTGGGAAAAGCAGAAATCAGGCCTTCACATCAGGACTGAGAGCATCAAAGATGCAACTTGGAGGACATTTCAGTGAAATGCTGCAGTGGAATCTCAGTTCACGCTCTGGGGTCAGGGCTGCAGCAAAACCATCTCCCTCCATCTGGGCTCCACAACTTGAAATTCTCCCCTGAAAACAGATAACCCACTTCTGTTGTATCAGACTTTTAAAGTGAGAGTGTATGTATGTGCGTGAGGTTTGGGATGAGAGGAATAAAAGGAGGTGGGTGACTCAGCTCCTTATCTCTCTCCTAACCAACAGCATAGTGGGCTGAGTATACTTTGTTGGTGGAGGAATAGGGTCAATTCCCTGCTAAGTTGGAAGGGTCTTAAGTCTGTCCCTACGGTCCCCTTTTCATCTGAAAACAAACCACTCCAGAAGACTGTGCTGGAAACTATAGGCTGGGGCTGGGGGGAAGTGAAAGGAACAGAGAAAGGAAGATAAAATTTAAATGTCTGTGTGAATTCAGTCCTTCACCAAACAGCTGTTCTGGATGCTGTCACCAGTAAGGACAGTAGTTCTGGGGCTCAGCCTTGTCCTAAGAACTGCTCAGGTATTTTAATGATTTGAATCCAAGCAATCACAGTGAAAACTGGGTCAGAAACTCAGATCAATATATATAGTTTAAATAAGAAATTCTGGTCAGGACCTTGGCCTGGCCTACTCACTAAATACACCTCTTGCTTCCTCACCATCAGAATTTCAAAGGGAATGACTGCATGGCTTTTATGGTGGACTGCACCCAGGCTGGCTGCAAAATCGGTCCGCCTTTGTGACTCCTATTCACTTTTCTGACACCTAGTGTTTGGAGCTTTTAAGACTAACCCTGTGACGTATTGGAGCCAGTGTTTCCAACATAAAATTATCACAAGGTCTGATGAATATGTATACTGCAGAAGAATGTCTATGGGTTTTGCTACCAGCTCCATAGTCTAAACAGCTGATGTGTGAAGTCTGTTAGGTTAAGCTCCGTCTCATGAAAGCACAATATAAGCAAGTCCTCCCAGGGCTCTGCACACCCTGGTGGGTGCTGTAACTCATGCTCCCCCACTGTCTTTCTCTGGTTCAAGGGACCTCAGAATTATTTTTCGTGTAAAGTAGAACAGCTGCAGCAAGAGAGCTGGTAGCCTGGTGGTTGAGGGTACGAGCCAAGAAAGAGGAACATGTGGGCTGGCTCTTACACTGCAAAAGAGAGAGAATTTTTATTTTTCCCATCCTGAGCCAGTCTCCTACTCACTAGATAGAAGTAGGCAAACCACTTCTCTAACTTTCTTTTCTTTCTTTCTTTCTTTCTGTTTTTCTTTCTTTTTTAATCATCATCATCCGCCACTGCATCATTTTGCAAAGCTCCATCTGGTGAATATAACACAGGGAGACTTGGAACACGCTCATACGTCACTGCCCTCAGGAAAATAAAGAAGAAAAATACCTAGTTTTGGAAACCTTGTTAGGCCTAAATGCAATTTAGGCAGAAGTCCAGTAGTTCTGTGAAGGCTGGCCTGTGAAACATACCAAGATAGATAGAGAACTCTGGGAGGAGATCCTTGTATTAGTTTAACTCTCCTGCTATTAGTTAAAACTGGTTTGAAGTCATTGTATACATTGGGAAGCATACTTTCTGCAGGAGTTGCATCAACATATAGGGGCACCTATGTTAACCTTCATTCCCAGGATAGCCAAAGCCTAAATAAAAACATAATTTCAAATGAAATAATGATCCTATAACTTATCTGTTTGCTGAGTCCGTCATAATTTGTGGTGCACACACACACACACGCAGGTGTTTATATACATGTGTGTGTGTGTATGTGTGTGTGTGTGTGTGTATCCACACACAGCATCATGTCTACAGTATGGGACTTCTTTACTGTGATTATACTTCCCACAGAAATAATGAAGCCAATTTTACAGCACATAGCACAAATACTGAAAGCAAGGTATTTACAGTAATAAATTTTTGTTCTGTAGAAACTTTGCAGATGCTCCGAGTTCTGCTTTGCAAGTTCTAGTGTTAGACAAGGTAACTAGCTTTTAAACATGTTCTAATACAGCACAAATACACCCTTAACCGGTATTACTTACACAGTCATAGCAGCGGGGAGGTGGGAGATTACCAATTGGGAAAATGTAAAAGTATCGCAGTACCTTTTCCTGTTTCAAGGCACTTTCCATATTGGGAGTAAAAACATGCCTATTCAAAAGGCAGCTGTGATGCCCAAGACATTTTGCTTGTGTTTGGTTACATACCGGACTTTACACCCAGAAGAAAGGTATACATAAGAAGCTCAGTGTCTTAGGCTTCCAGAAGTTGCCAAGCCAAACATGAGGTAAAAGACATTAGATAAGGAAAGGAGTCAAGGAAAACAGTCTTGGGTGCTCTTTCCCCTACCTGATCTTCTGGATAATTTGGAGGGGATAATGTGAGCTCTGGTTGTTCAACTTGTGTATGGACTGCAAACTGGGGTGCATATGCTGAATTTTAAAGACCCAGATTCACTGGCACTTCAGCGCTGCGTGATCGCTCACTTTCCCACACCCTCTAAGTAAAAGAGTAAAACATTTCAGCCAGAGAGATCCTGATCGACCTGACCCAGGAGTGTTTCCTTAAAACACTTAGAGGCATACCTCTTCTCCCAAGATACATGTTTCCAAACTCAATTTGAGAAGATGAGGAAAGCTAGAAATTTAGGATTAAGGCACTGAGTAATGAATGGTAGGTTAATTTCCTGGCCCTGGGATGCCTTTCCTGTGTAACTTGACTTACAGAACCAGAACTTCAAATACCAAATCTAAAATGGATGATGCCTCTTTTCTTCCTCTTGACTTGTCTTCTAGATGCTAACATTTGCAGGGCAGATGCTCTCTCAGTACATACAACATACATATGAGCCATGAATCTCTATATAGTTCCAAAGTATACAGCTGAAGATACAATGGATTCCTTATCTAAATACTCTTTTGGAAGTTATGTAGGACCCGTAAACACTCTTACACCTTCTGGCAGAGTTTTTACTTTTTTTTTTTTTTCACCTTGAAATTCTAGGGCCCCAGATGGCTTCCACTAGTTCTCACCTCTCAGCAGATCGCTTGGAAGAAGCAGGCGATTTGTCCTTCATGCTTTGACAACAGGTCATCGTCTCCTTCCTTGTATTTGATTCGTATTTATTTATTTAATATCTTGTTAATGTTCGGGTCCTCTGGTTGCATTTTGATTGCTTTTACGGTGCCTGAGCAATTTTAATAACACGAAGGTAAAGATGCTCAGAAGCTTTATTCCAAGACGGGAGGAGAAAAAGCCCTTCAGTCTTCCTGCCCCACATCCCAGTGAGCTTTCACCAGGCTCCAGATTTCCAGCCTTTCCTCCTCCGAGACTTTACTCAGTGATCTCGTCGCTGCTGCTGACACTGCGTGCGTGGGTCCCCGACCCCCACCCCAACCCTTGCCCCTTCCCCTGACTCTCCCGCCTCCCTCCACGGAGTTTCCCGTGGGCTTCCCTGCCTCCAGCTCCCCTTGCACTTCGAGGCTGCAAGTTTTGATCCACGGAAGGTTTTCAGCCCGCCTAGTCCCCCCGCCG
>JANZLQ010000008.1:11903256-11937333 GCA_026212715.1 Elanus axillaris
GCCCTCTTCCCTCGTGGACCGACCCCTCTCCGAGAGGCCGGGAAGAGGAGGGGGGGGGCGGAGGAAAAGGCTGGTGTCGGCCTCCTCCTGACGGCAAAGCAGGAGTGGAAAGTTGCACGAAGGCATGAATGTAATGTAAATAAGTGACTCCGGCTCAGAAACGAACAGACAAATGGACAAAAAAAAAAAGAAAAAAAAAAAAAAAAAAGTGCTGCATGGCTCGCATGGATACAACGCACCCCAGGGACGCTCCAGCCCCCGACTGGAAGCAGCGTCTAGTTCACACCATCATCCCTCTTACCTGATAAGTCCCTTCGTATCAAACCTTCTATATACGAAATACAGTATAATAATAAAAAGTGCCATTTCGCCATTTTTGTGTGATCAATAGGCAGTAGAGATCGTACTTTTTCTGTGGAAAAAAAATTGTAAAGGTTTTATTTAAGACATAGTTGCATGAATATTCTCATCGGATTTTTTTTTCCTTTTCTTTTTTTTTTTTTTTGAGGCGGGAATTACTTTGCTGGGACAGATTTGGTTTGTTGATGGTGGGTTGTATTTCGTTTTTCGGGGGGGGGGAGTCTTTGGTTTTGTTTTCTCTCTCTTCTTTTTCAATATACATATTCAGTATTGCCTTTCCATCTGAATGTAAAAATTAGTACCCTTGATTTCTATTATGGTAACAGTGTAAACATACAAAAAAAAGAAATCCAAGGCAGTTAAGCATGACCAATTAATGTCACTCTAGTGCTTAGGCTGCAAAGTTAAATGGTAGAAAATTCTGTGCTGTTGTAAATCTTACTATAACTTGAGGAAACCAGAACTGAGGAAGCAAGTGAAACTTACTAATTCTATTCGAGGATTTTATAATGGCATATTTTTTCAGTATTAAAGTGAAAATGTTTTCAACTCCGGGTCCTTACCATTTTTCCAGCATCAGTTCTCGCAAGTGGGTTATTTGGGTTTAGGGGACAGAGCCTCCTTTCAGTGCTCTCTGTGCGTGTTTCTCCCCCCCCCCCCCTTTCCCTCCCTTCCTCTCTCTCATTCATTCACAGGCAGAGACACAAACACCCTTCCCTCACCCCTTCCCCAATGTAAATAACACACAGAAGTTTCCTGCCTCCTCCCCTCTCCCTCCCCTCCTTTTTTTTTTTCTTTTTCTTTTTTTTTTTTTTTTAATAATGCGGCAGTGAATCCCTTTATTAACACTGTGAATCTCTCGCTGCTGCCGCCGCCGCCGCCGCCTCTGCTGCACACACTGCGGATCCAGTAGGGATGTTAGCGGGAATTGGACTGAACTGACTCTGCCCGGCTGGCTCTCCTTGACGCCGGAGCAGGATTTCAGCCGTCAGCTCTCCAGGCCTGCAGGCGGGCGGCTGGGCTCCGGTGGGAAAAGTCATTAGCCAAGGGACTTTCGCATCCCTGCCCTGGGTAGCTGCACCCTTCGCAATTACGGGCTGCAGCGGACCTAAGTGTCCCTGAAGGCTGTACAACCGGTCAAGGCGAAAGCCCCGGCAGGTCACTTGTAACTCACAGCTCAAGTCCCAGTGGAGACAGACAGGGAGAATTTCAGTCACGCTGCTTCTGGCTTTCTCCAGGCAGAGGAGCCCCTTAAAGAGTAAAACACCATGAGGGACTTGCTAAACTTCAAATACTGATTTGGTTTGCTGTACGGAAAGTGCCCACCTTAGGGGTAAGCGAGGAGAAAACAGACACACACACACACACACACACACACACATGCTGCAACAGATGCACTCTTCCAAACGAGGCAGAAACCTGGCCCCGGGTGTTCATGAAGTATTAAATGTGGAGAATAGACCATTCCTCCAGAATCCTTTACCGCTGTGGAAAGGTCTTCAGTCTCCTAGAAAATACCTTGAAGTTTGGTTGGGTAACTCTGAAAACGAGGTGTCCTGCTTCACTATACAAACCGATCCTATTTTGAGGGCCCTTCTTTATTCCCCCTTGCTTTTTCGCTAGACTGATTGTTGTGCCAGGACGTTCTGTGTAAGACAAAGTGATGGCAGTAGAGGCACTCGTTTGCCATTGTGCATTGTGCAATCTACCAGATGGAGAAGAAAAAGAAAACGCATTTACATGTGAGCCAGTATTTCTGTCCTCAGCAGGCCATCGACTTTAGCTTAGGCATAGTGCAAAAAAAACCCATTTAAGAATAAGCCAGCCAGTGCACCCTTAGATGACTCTCTAAGTCTCGTTGCCTTCTCCATGGTACTGTGGTGATAAAGTTGAAGAACTGAGAGCATTAAGGATATCTCCCATGCTAAAAAATCAGAGTTACGTTACAGGCACTGTTATGGAAGTTAAGATAAAAGATACAGTAAATTAAAGATGTCATATCACTGACTGAGATCAGACATGCATGCATTCCAGAAAATATAACACTAAATATATGTCATTCGGATTTGTCAGCATTGAGAGGTTGCATAAACTTGTAACTTTGCTCATTTACTTTCCTTAAAGTGCTAGTTCATTGGCACACTTAAATAGAAATGTCCGTTCAACTGAAGTGTATCATCCTGTTCGTAGGTTGGGGGAAAACAGCAAAGTGATCTTTTCCCTTTCTATGCCATTTCCTGATTTTTAACATTCACATGATTCTTTCTTCCATCTTGCAGACACTCACCCTTAAGACACATAACTCTCTGAGATGATATAGTAATTACCAGGCTTTGAATTACAATGTTTATCTTATTTGCACATTTAGCACTTCTAAGGTTATTTTTATCAAAACAAAACCCTCAACCAAAGAGGAAAATAAGAGAAAGAAAAGGAATGATTGAGGATATATAGAAGGAGAGTGAAGTGCAAATATGTTAAATATGTCTAGCTGTACAGCATTAACAATAACAAAAAAATTAAATGTTTTATTCATTTTTATAAAGCCTAACTGTCATGGTAATAATTCTAACATTGTGAATGTATATAATATCCATGTTGTATCAAAACGTGCATTATTTTTTTCTGCCGACTTAAGAATCTCATGTAACTTCAGGTGTAACATCTATCACATTAAGTTACTTCTTATCTCTTCTTCATTATCACAGCAAAGAGATTTCTGTTGTTTCAGGAAGGACAGACAGGAAAGGAACAGATATCTTGTTTAGTTAGTTTAAAAAACAAAGTTGGGTTTTTTTTCCGCAAAGAGTTCAACTAAGAATAGCCTAGGATTTAAACTGTTGCCATAGAAATATACGCCTGTATGCATGGTAGCCTCTTGCATGCCATTGCAGAAGACTGAATGGAACTTCAGGAGCAACCTGATAAAATATTAAACTAATACCCTTAGGTGATACGTATCATTCTGAGCAGAAGTGTACTGTAGGAATGCAGTAGTACTGCACGGGAATGCGTTATTATATTGCTTTACTAGATGTATCGGTTGTGCCAGGTTATTTTATAACTTTAGCACGCTTGCATTGAAAATACACTGTTTCAGATCTGCTTGCAAACTAAGGTGAGGTACTTTTTTTTTTTTTTTTTTTTTTTTTAGCAAGAGCTTGGTCAGATTTTATCTGATGGAGAAGAAAAGGCTTTGTGTACTAGTCCTTACTCGGGTAGAACAGCCATTAACTACAAAAGGTGAACAATTCACGCTTTCTTAAGCTGGTGGCAGAACTTATTAGGCTGAAAGTCAGAGCAGCAACAAGCTGCAAAATGCTCCTCCTTCCCAACAGAATAATCTCTAGCTTCTATTACCCATGAGAAGTTTTGTAGGTCTCCCAAATATCAAAGTCTCCCAAAGACAAGTAGCTCTTAGTAAAGGGGCAACCTCTTTCTCTTTGTATTTTTGCAAAACACAAGTTGCAAAACAAAGCAGGATTTTGTTCGAGAGTTTAGTGTAGTTCTTTTTGCTATTAGGATCGGTCAGAGAGGGTTTGGCTATAGTTCTTCGCATGTGATCGAAAGTGAGCATGCTTAGATGATTATGGATTTCAGCAGAGACACCCTTTTGTGTTTAGAAAAGATTCCATAGTTATGTATGTGAAGTAGGACAATTTCTGTGGTTGAATCTTATTCCATGTGTTTGTGCAATTCAGATTTGTGGGAATTCTTTGTGACTTATGGTACAGAAATTTCTAGGCACTGAGCAGGACTTCTGAGCTGGCTGCTGCCTAAGTCCCTTTTTTTTTTTGGTATTTGGGAACGAGTCAGGAAGTGAAGAATTAATGGTTTGTGTTGGTAAGATACAGTTGCCCTAAGATGACTTAGATACTTGTATAATCTGTTTAAAATGTATAATGATCTGTTTAAACTGTATTAGGAGTACGGACATGGCCAATCAAAATCACAAGAATCTTTTTTCTTGACCTCAGCTTTTCCCAGACAGAGGAATATTAACACCGGAAAAAAATGTGGACGAAAAAATGTTGCAAGTGTTGCGTTCGTTATGCTTATGTTTAGCAATGGTAGCTTAATGGGTTAACTTGAATCAGAAGATGATAACGTAATTGTCTGAGAGCTTCAGAAACTTTTATGATACCATCTTATAAGTGCAGAAATATAAATGAGATCCATCAGTATTACTTATCCAAGATTAATTACCAGGTCAACTGATGCATTGTTGTGCTGAATGGTCTCATTTACCAGCTAACGTTTCTGAATCAATTTCTATGTATACTTCTTAAATACATGCTTCAGTTATGTGAGAGACGAATAAAGTCAGCAGAAATTCCCCTGAAGGAAATACCAGTCTCCTGCATCAAGCACTTGAAGCCTAAGACTGAAAATTCATAGCAGAGGAAAGAATGGACAGAAACAGCCCATTGTACAAAATGTTGAGTTGCCTTTAAGCAAATGACTGCTTTAAGTGCCATTGTTTTAGTGGTATCAGTGGCACAAAGTGCTCTAGTATTTGCCCCATAGAAATATCAGTGCTGTCAGAAATCCTCCATCCTTCTCCCTTTCTATTAGGTAGCAAGCCTGACCGCCGTCAGATAGTTTGCAACTAAGCCAGTGGAGCAAAATCTCTTAGCTATTAATGACTTTTGTTGATATCATGACTGTTCAGACAGAACCCTCAAGCTTTGGTCTCAGAGCGCGTCTAAGCGTGGGTCGTCATTCTTGGTTTGTGTTACTTTATCATTCCTGTATCAATTCCCCTCCTTGCAAGCAGGAAGGTTAGCAAACAAGGTGCATTACAATGTGACTTGAGGAAAACAAAAGAATGGGAAGATAATGGTTCTTTTTTCTTTAAATGAGAATTCAGATAGTAAAGATGGGCTGGGAAACCACAGTGAAATCTTTGGAAACCAGTGGAAAATGTAATGCAGAGCAGCTAAGAAGAAATTAAGAAACAGTATAGTCTGGTGGAAAATAAGGGGTGTGACTCATTTTGTCGATCACTATGTATCCTAGAGCGTAGGTGGTATTTGTCTCACCTAGCTTGATGGGCTTGAATGAGCTGCCCTAGCACAAGCCAGTAGTGCCCGAAGAGGTGTACTGGGGTATCTCAGGTGTGTGCGTGAGGCTGGGAGATACAAAATAAGGACTAGGGCCTACTCACGTATTTCTGGAGTGGCAGCTGGAGCCTAGGTGGGATACATTAGGGCATCTGACATAGGACTAGACACCCATGTGGGAACAACTGAATTGAACTCTGGATCTAGACTGAGAGGCTGGTGGCTTGGTTGATGTGGTGCACATAAGTAATGGGAATTATCTTGGTATCTGAGCTGTCTGCATGGTGCTGACAGAAAAGACTTAAGGTTTGTAGGACCTATGGTCAGCTGGTGCCCAGGCAAGGTACTTTAAGATACCACAAATGGCATTGCATGTCTATGAATGGGCAGAGGAGTTGAATCCAAAACATACCTCGGTTATATAAACCTGCACTGCAGATAATTAAATGCACATGAAAACTAAATCAAACCCTTGAAATTATACAAAATAAATTATACCACAGATGGCTAGCTGAGACATGGCAATTAATTTTTAAAGGATGACTGTTAATTTTTAGAGGGTATCAATCAGGTCAGATATATACCACACAATTCTTTCCTAACTTGGATTTTATTTTTGTCTTTTCAAATTGCTAGCTCTTTGACTTGGGGATTGCATCCTAATGGTTGCTTTTGGATGGGACTCCTATTTCAGCCGATGCCTTTAGAAATTGCTATAGTACATAATAACTATAATAGAAACATCATAAAGTAATAGAAGGCTCAGGAAACAAAAAAAAAATAATAACAAAAATATCCTGACAGTTATTGCTGCTACCATAATAGTAAATAACTGGTTCTTGGGTCAAGCTTGAAATATAAATGAGGAATACAATACTCCAGGGTTGCAGTCATTATTGAAGTCATTAAGATGATCACAATGAGATATAAATGCTAGTAATGGATGAGAAAATACAGTGGAAAGTGTTTCAGAAAAAAATCTTGTTTATGAACAGAAAGTGCCAAGCTGTAAGTGGTTTTTCACAGGAGGATTGAAAAGGGAAAAATATAATTTACTTATGGACACAGAGTAACAACCTATTCACATGAGATATCTTAAAGGGAAGCCAGATGGTAGGAAAGATTTAAGTGCCGGATGTAGAATATGTGGCTAGACCCCCGAGACTATTAGTCATATTGTAAGTAGATGTATCAAGTTGCCCAGGATAAATACAGCACAACAAAGTTGGCAGTATTGTGTACTGGGCACTCCACAAGCAATATGGACTTTTAGAGAGAAGTGTCAGAACTTAGATTGGGTACAAATGGAGAGAATGAAAGCATATAAGATTTTTTTCCACTCTTACAGTTCACGAAGCAAATGTTTCAAAATTAGTTACTGTAATTATAAAGGTTATTTTATTAGGCATCTTTATGGTGGATTTTTCTCTATTTTAGTGAACTGGGTAAGAAAATATTGATAAACAGGATCTGTTCGAAATATAAGCATAGCACCAATTCTCTGGTATTTGGTGAAGATCATGGTAGTTGAAAAGTAAGTGTGTGAGTGAAAAGACGATCCTTTCCTGGAATCATTCTTCACAAAGCTAGCTCGATAGGTACCTCTAAACTACTGAAATAGAAACAATTTTGTACATTTTGGGGTGCATTTTCACTGTTGCAATAATCTTAGATCCCTATCAGAAATTGTGTTCTTCCCTATGACATTATGTGTGGCAGAGAATAATAATATTAACAGCAGTAAAGGTAATAATGATACCTTTCATGTTTAAGGGTTTTTTTGTTTTCTTCCTATACTTCCTATAGTAAATTCATATGCATATATCCTATAGGGCGAAAACCACCCAAACCTATTTTCTCTCGCTGTCTTTTTTTTCCCCTTTGTCTTTCTTTGCACTTTAATTTAGATATACATGCCTTTGAATGTAAGACCATGATGCCTAGGCAAAATATGACAGTGTAAGAATGAACAAGAGGTGCTAAATACAGGTGCTAACCCCTGCAGATTTGCTGAAGTTATTCAGGAAGAAGAACTGCAGGTCTGAACGGCAGAGTGAAAGATGTTACTGACATTGGGTAAAGGTGCCCATGGGAACAGGAGGTACTTACGTTTTTGAAAGGTCTTTCTATGACTATGCTGCTATTAATGAAAGATGACCTCAACTAACTAAAATTTTAGTATAAGACAATAGTCATCTAGAACTAAATAAATGGGGAGGTATATGTAGGATAAGGATTAGACTGTTGATTTTGGCCTTATAATAAGGCAATATTGAAATTAAGCTGAGAAGGAAGTGGTTCTTACTACAGATTCATAAACTGCTGTCTGCCCAAACATATTAGCTCAGTTGCAGACATGTATATTAAATTAGGCCCATTTGTGCTTTGAAAATATTCATAGTATTCATAAGTTCCCATCTGAATAACAAATGTAAGGATTCTTAGCCTCATTTGGTATTGTACCTGAGCATGTCCATTATGTTATATATAGATGAAATTAGGAATGAAATAAAAGTGAAGAAAAAATTTTGCTAGTAAGGTTTAAAAAAGGTTGCACATTTTAAAGGATCAATTCTGCCTACTAGTGTTACAACATTAACAGACTACTGGTTAGATAATGTTGCAGTATGGTTCATTTATGTGGGTTCTGTCAGTGCAGTTGTTTATCTGAAAGCAATACATTTCTGATTATGAAGCAACAAGCTTATGATAAAGGTATTTAGTAAAGAATGCTAAATTTAAGATCATTGCTATAGAAGGGTTGATAGTACTGGTATTAATGTAACGTTAGTCATATCTAGCCTGATATAGAAAGCAAATGGAAATTATCAACATATACGTTTCATCAAAACATATTTTTTAGACTAAATCCCATCCCCAGAAAAGTATCTGCAGTTTTCACTGAATTAACACTTTTATCCAAATGTCGGGGTTTACTAAATTCAAAACCAATTATCCCTGTAGAGAGAAGAAAGTCAGTTGCAAATCTCTGCTCTGTCTGGATTGATGAGGAGTCAGTCTCAAATTGTCAAACAGCAGTGGAAGAAAAAATTTAGAAAACTTAATTGTGTGACATGGATCCTCTTGCATTGGACTGAGTGGCCCATACCTCCTTGGCTGGAATGGGATCCTCTACTTTGTTAAATTAATGAAACCAGATCCTGCGTCAACTCAAGCACTGGAACTATAATCTGTAATAGATAATGCATAATGTAGAATCCCTACTGAATAACTGTTATATCGTAATCTGCCTCTTTTTTTGGAGGTCTCCACTAGCTCCATCCTAGACAAAATTGCTGTAAAGAGGACTAGCCTTTGGTAGTGTGAACATGAGTCAATTTGTTCTTGGACTTTGAGCCTAGGATTTAATTCTACTTCTTGCTCATTTAGAAGTGTGAATATGCACAGTGTATCTCCTGGGAGTTCAGCATTTGCCCCAGAGATTCATTAATGGGCTTAATAGTTGTGATGTTTTGTTGTTGTGTTTCTCCCCCGCCTCCCCTACCTCCTCGCTCAGGTTTGATTGCAATTCCTTCTCAGAAATCCTGTTGGATATCTGTAACCACCTTTGATGTCCCTGCCTTTGGCTTTGACTGACGTTGCCCAACTGGATGAGGAGACGAGAATTTATCAATGAGAATTTTTGTTTAATTAAAACAATAACAAATAGGAATTATTTTTGTTTGTCATGTGGGCTAATATTTTATATTAAAAGTACTAGAAGGGTTAGCAGTGTTAATTTAAATTGCTTTAGTTATGACCAATGGCATTCGGATATAATCCCGTCCTCTTTGAACTCAGGGTAGACTTTTGGGACTGGATTTTAAAAGGAGTTTAAGTACCATTTGAGTTGCACACACTTAGACAGTCTTTAAGGCATCCTAGGGTACCTGAGATACCTGCCCAAGCTTAACACATTTCCTTTTCTGGACTGGCACCTGGAGTCCAGGCAAGATACTTTAGCATACCTTAAGTGTTATGGATGATTATGTTAAGGCACCCTAAGTGCTCCCTGGCTGAAATGTAACAGCTGTATTGTGAGCACATGAATTTAGACATCTCAGTCTGTAACTGAATTGCAGCTTCGAAGGTTGGGTGAGCTAAATCACAGCTCAGCTATTTAACTTTTATATTGCTAAAGTTAAGTGTGATGAATCTCACACTTATTCATAGCAACCTCAGGATGGAACTTTCAATTAAAAATAAGAATACACACATATAAGATGGCAGCCAAAGAGTATCCTTCAAACATTTTTTTTTCCCTGACAAATCAGAATTTATTAAAAGAAAACCAAAATATTACAGATTATAGATACAGTTGATTATCTCTGGTAATGTTTATTGTAACATTAAGACACAGACAGATATATATATATATTTGCTTGTAAACTTTTACACTGTATTAATATTTAATGCTACATTACTTCAGATGGGAAAGTAGGATAATATTCCAGTAAAATAACAGCAACAATAAAAATGAGGCTTTTTTCTTCCCCCCTCCTCACCCACCCCCGAAGCGTGTGCCTCTGTTGGCTTTAGGAGAACATCCTCAGTTTAGTACAATACAAATGGGATCAGAATAAAGAATATCCGCTAAACTTACTTTCATAATATCATACTATGCTTAATTATGAAATAAATAATTAATAATTTATGTAATATTGTCCCCAATAAACAGCGTAAAATTTTGCTTATTTTACCAACATCAGTCCAATAAAAAAAAATTATCAGTAAATAAAGGAGAATGATGAAAATAACTAAGCCTGACTCCTTCTTAGAAAAGTAGCCTTAATATTTAATTCAGTAGTGACTGAAACTTAGAAGCTATGGACTTTGCTGCAGGATCTGAGTTTGTAGAATGAGTCTAATTCTAGGTAGAATCCATAAAGCACACAGATCAATGTAACCACAATTGACACTAAATGACAAGCCAAATTGACAGTATTAGGGCAGAGGCCAAGAAACCAGATACTAAATCCTTTTTTTCACTCTTCTTTCTATGATGCACTGATTCTGACAAAAGATCTAAACTTCCTGAAAATATAGATTATAGATTATGTGCATCAGATTAATAGATGTGGCTGTTAAGGTTTTTTTCATCATCAAGTTCTGAAGCTGAGTTTTGGTATACTCATTCTGCTGAATTTCTCATACCTGCAGCCTAGGGGCCTCTTGCTAAGCAAGTCCCCTTTGGCTTTTTGCACAATGGGGAGAAATGGGAACTTTTAAGCTTCATGTGACATTTTGGGATGCCAAGAACAGTTCACCTGTAGACTAAGACACAAAATTTAGGTGACTAAATACTGTCATATGGGTGTGAACTGGGTGTCTAAACTCTTACTACAGTCATCAGAGGTCTAGTCAGTACAGTCAACAGAGAATAGAAAGTGTCTCAGCTCACTTTAAACAGACACTTAACATGGAACTCAACATTTAAATGTAGTATTATTTTAAGTTTCCTGGGGTATCCCACCTGGCCTCTAATTGCCACTCTAGAAGGCTGTAGTTCTTTCACAGGTCCTGTGTCATACCTGTGAGCTCCATGAGTGTCCTGGATGTCCAAGATACCCTAAGGCATCTCAAATGGTACCAGTAATTTATCCTTCAGCCAAGACCAAGCTTTTCATTGACTGTATCTGGAATTTCGATACTTAGTTCATATTTGGACACCTGCGTTTGGAAGTCTTAATCTCTAAATAAGCCTTACCCATACTTAGAAAGAGATAAAGCATATTTTAAAAGTTTTACTTCTTTCCATTGTCTCTAACAGGAATCTAGGGCACCTAGTCTAAATACATATCTAGAACCATAAACAGCTTCATTTCCTCAAATTAATTCCACACTTTGAGTCTTTCACTTGGAACCTATTTTCCTTTGCTGTAAAACGACATAGTTTCATTGATCTTTCTGCATGGAGAGGCGAGGATTCAGGTGTCTGGCCCCTCCCTCTTCCCCTTGTCCCAGCATCTGGAAAACATTTCCCCCCACAACTCATCTGAGGTCTCAGACCCCTTTTTCCCTTGCATTGTTCAGAAATGAATTGCAAAATCCATCTCTAAGTTAAGGTCACTAGAAATATCTTTGGATTTATAGTAATTAACTATATGGCCTGTTATCTTCAGTCAGATTTAAAAGACAAGAAACAGAGTTAAAATGAGAATGAATAGGCCTAAGTTACTTAGCTTCAGAAACATCAGCAATGGTTTTAAATAAAGTAAGTGTTGTCATCTGCCTTCTGCCTCTCATGAACAAGGCTGTACAACATAACCACCATACATAATTCATAGAAAATGATTTGGGAAAAAAAATCAACTCCCCCGAAGTCTACATTGAAATAGAATTTTCATTTGAAGAGAAGTCTGAGGAGGGTGAAGCAGAATGAGGAATTTCATGCTGGATTTTTCACTACATTAGGCAGTCTGTGTGTGACAAACAAAAACAGCTCAAGTTTTCATTCCTAATTGACTCTGATTCCTTGCAAATTATGCATATGAACATAGTTCTGTAAGCAAGTTTTAATTATTTTTTATGTTAATATAATACTTCAAACCAGATATTGTACATGACTATTATGTCATCATCACACTATCTTGCTCATCAGGTTCAGTGTTATTAAAATTTTCCTTGAATTGCCCTACGGAATGGTAGAACAGTTTCAGTTCATTAACTTTTCTGTCATTTCTCCCTCTATCAAAGTAAAGTTTCAAGCTTGCATTCTATCATATACTTTGCGTAACAAGCTATTTGTAAATGACTGGGTAGATCATGGTGCAGCTTTTTAAATCAAGTGTTGTGTTTTTAGCAGTTTCCCAGTATTTTGAAATAGTAACGTGGAAAATCAATTGCAATGTGTAGATAAGTCTTCAAAACTATGAAGACTTTTGCCTTGTCAGTTCAACAGACATTATGATAATAATGCATTAGTATAAAATCTGAGAGCTGGTTTACAAAATGGGAATCTTTGTTTTGTACCTGAATTTTGAGCTATTTCTGAGCTTTTAGGCTGTATACACAGGCAAAGCTAATTGAAAAATAGTCTCACTTCTGCACTTCTGTATCTTGATAGCATATAATAGAAAGTCGATTCAAATAAATACAGAATTTCAATTCAAAAGCAGTAATAAGGTTAATAATATAATCAAGAAAGGTAAATAAATGGCATTGTATTTAAGCTAAGAAAAAAACCCAACTTAAATTGCCAGATGCATGGAACAGGATTTAACTTCTTCCATAACCAGTTTCTTCCTACTGCTCTTTACAAAAGATTGTTGTTAACATGCCTTTATTATATCACACACCCGCCCACATATAAAATATGGTAATCTGATTTTACTTTGATGTATAGTTCTGTAAATTGGCATTCAAATCAAGGAGTGTGAGACTCTCATAGTAGAATTGACTTATACCTATTTATGGTATTTTACGTTAATGGAAAAATCAGCATAAATGGGGGCTAATCAAAGTTAATGCTCTGTTTGCTTGGCCATGTTAATACTATAGTCCTGTATTCATTGCAGATTCAAAATTTCCATGTATTCAGTGCAAGTAATGCAGTAATGGTGGGCAAACCTTTGACCAATAGATTCTGCTCTTAGTTAAGGCCCAGTGTTGAATTATATTAAAATAATATCTAGAGCATATGCTTTGAATTGGAGCCGATACAGTTAGGAATGTTGTGGTTAGTGGAGGGAAGGGTTGTGTTCATCAGAAACCCAGTTACTTCTTCCTATTTTGGGAACTGAGTAACTACATACTGGGAAGAAATCTTGTCCATGGTGATGTCAGAAGTGTGGAATAAAGCAAGTAAATGAGGACCCTAATATATGTGCCTAGCGCCACTTCAGATGCCTTAGGGTAGCTGAGAAATCTGTATAGTGATGGCAGATGTGACACAGGACTTACAAGAACCTCATGTCCTTCTGGAGAGAAAGCTGGAGACCAGATAGCATGTTCTAGGACACCTAAAATGTCACTGACACCTGTGTTAAAGCACTTGAATGAGGACACACTGACAGTAATATCAGTTGGTTCAAGATTCCTGTCTCAAGTCCCTGAACCTCAAGGCAGGAACTGGGGGGAAAAAGTACGTCCCATCATAAGAGAATGACCAGTTGGAGACCACCTGAGGAATATGAATATACAGAAGTCCTGAGGGAATTGGCTGATTTAGTTGCCAAGCCACTCTCCACCATATTTCAAAAAGTCATGGCAGTCAAAGTCCCTAATGGCTGGAAAAAGAGAAACATTGCGCCCATTTTTAAAAAGGGTGAAAACGAGGAATCTGGGAACTACAGATCAGTCAGCCTCATCTCTATTCCTGCTAAGATCATGAAGCACATGCTCCTGGAAGCTATGTTGAAACATATGGAAGACAAGGAGCTGATTAGAGACAGCCAAAATGACTTTATCAATGGCAAATCGTGCCTGACCAACTTAGTGGCCTTCTACAATGGAGTGACTGCATTAGTGAACAAGGAAAGAGCTACTCTTGTCATCTGCCTGGACCTCTAAAACAGTCTCTCATAACATCCTTGCCACTAAATTGGAGAGGTGCGAGTTTGACAAATGGGCTGTTAGCTGGATAAGCGACTGGCTGGATGGCCAAGTCCAAGCAGTTAAAGTCAATGGCTCCATGTCGAAGTGGCAACCAGTAATAAGCCAAGGGTTCCATACTAGAACCAGTACTGTTTCATGTCTTCATCAATGACATAGACAGTGTCACTGAGTGCAGCCTCTGCAAGTTTGCAGAGGGCATGAAGCTGAGTGGTGGAGTTCATACTCTTGAGGGAAGGGATGCCGTCCAGAGAGACCTGGAGAAATGGGCTCATGCAAACCTCCTGATAGACATTCCTGACCATGGCAGGGCAGTTGGAGAAATGATCTTTAAAGGTCTCTTCCAACCCAAAACATTCTATTCTATGACTGTGATTCTAAGATTCCTACCCAGGACTTTTCTTAATCTTTTCAAAAATTGCATGACTTTTTCTATTCTTCCTCATGAATTAAGCTTTTATTTGCAGGTAAACTGCACACAGGAATTTTCTTTTCACCTCATGTAATGTAAATTATATGTGAATTTCAAGTATTTTCTTCTTTTGTGTGATCATAGAACAGGAGCTTTACTTTGAAAACTTTGAAAAAAGGTGACTATCAGTATCTCTATTAACCTATTGAGGCATTTTACAAAAATGTAAAAACAAATAGCATTCATTAAAGCAAAGAGCTTATGGTTCTACAACCAGAATAAAGGAGTGAGATCTCAAAAATATTCATATTCTTCCTTTATGAAACATACGGGCTAACTAGAGAAAATATTTATGTTAAAAGTAGAAGTGTATGTAGTTTCAAAATTCATCATGAAGGGTTAGTATAAGTGAAACACTGTTTAGACTCTAGCTAATATTTTTAAACCCTTGGGCTGGGTTTGTATCAAATAAATTATGGCACCTATCAAGGTACCTAAACTAAGATTCAAACCATTTATAGCTATTTCTGCGGTCAACAGAGAGCAAGAGAGGTATTGCCAAAGGCTGATTTTACAAGAGGTGAGATCTTAAGTAAACAGAAGTGCCTAACATGAGCCTGGATGAACCAATGACTTGCTATTTAAAAGCTTAGAATCTTCTGTAAAATTACATACTTACATTTTTTTTCTTTTTTTTTTTTTTGTTTTGTTTGGAAATACCAGCTTATTTTGCCCTCACTGAAACATATATGTGTAGGGATTAAATTATTTTGAATATTAGGTTCCACTCACAAATATACATTTAAAAGTGAAACATTAAGTGCTCAGGTTTGAAAGAGTTGGCCTTTGACTGTCAGTGTTACCTGTATAGGATTTGTAATATATTGTGTTTTTCTCTGACTGCAGGAACTCTTTTGCCTTTTATTAAAATCTTTCATAATATTCTTAGTTAATTACTGGTTATACTAAATAATTTTTCAAGCTGATATATTTTCTGTATTCAGTTGTAGTACTTCTACACTTCTATTTCCAGAACCTTTTCATTCATTAGCTGGATTTGGCATCACTCAGTGCGCTACAACTTATGTCTTACATATTTTTCTGTGTGTTTGTAATGTACAGTTAATAACAGTTCTTAATATTTTTATACTCTGGTTTATCTGTTTGGTGATAGATTTAAAGGTATATATAAGACAGACAGAGAGATAAAATCTTATAATATTTCTTCTCAAAGTGTGCAGAAACTATCTCAGACAGAAAAAAAAACCACAAACCCTGTCTAAATTTCAGTGAAGTTCTTTTAAAACAGTTCATGCCCTAGTCTTGAAAGCCAGTTTCTGTGTTTATTCTGAATCCTTTCACAGGCATTTCAGTTGTATACTGTGAGGCATTTCAGATTGTACGGTGTAGACTTTTCCTAGAGGTGAATGAAAATTCTCATTTTAAGAACCTGTTGAAATATGAGCTGGCATAAATCTCTCTCTCATTCATTCATTCGTTCCTGATCATCATGAAATATGACAGATCCACAGAGCGAAGGGGAACATGGGTAAAATATAGCATACACTGCTGTGAGTGGGCTCATGAAACAGTCCCAGAGAACTTACCTTTTACATGTAAGAGTTCAGGGAGAAGAGGGAAAAGACAGCCCTAACTACCTATGCATCCTACTTCCAGGGTGTCTGAACAAAGTAAATTCACCTGTGATTGTTGCTCCTGATACTTACATCTACTTCTCTTTCTATTTTTGAAAGTAGGAAAAAAATCTTACTTAATTTCATGTGCTCAGCATCAGTTCCTAAATTTCATCAGATAAAGAAATTACTATCTTGTATGATGGGAAAGAGAGTTCAAAATAATATTTTTGTTGTTTCATGAATATTCCAATTAGAAAAACTATGTATTATTATTATTAAATATTATTATAAAATAATTTAATACTGAGTAGTATATTAATTAACAATAATTAACAAGAGACTATTATAAAATACTGAAAATAAAAATATTGAAAAGTAGAAATACTATGTATGCATCCTGTCTATAACGTGCCTTATTAAATCACAGAAACCAGAGACCAGAATCTAGGAGCTACAGAAGCCTGTACAGATGATCAGTACATTTCTACAGAGTAAAAAAAAAAAAAAAATCATTAAAAATGAATGTTTAGCTTTCACAAAGAAAAATTCCATTTCATCTAGTGAATTCTTGTTTGATTATATGTTTGGCTCTGAGAATGAAAGGAAGGTAATAGGTTTTTGGAAGAGCTTTTAAAAAATAAGAAAGAGACCAGGGGCTATTTCTACAGAAGGAAGAGAATGGTTCTCATTAATTCACTGGGGATATACACAAAATAAAGTTTCTACAGAGTGTGGCAAACTTATCCAGAGAACTGAGAGTTTACAGAAACAGTGTCTGTCTACCTACCTTTATCAGCTGGACATGACTAGGTGCAGCGGGCCAGTCTATTCCCTTATCACTGTTCACTAGACTTCACTCAGTGCAATGGGCTGCTATAGTCTAATATGCCATGTCAGCTCCTGAAAGAGATGTTGGCACTTCCTCACGGACACAAAAGAGGTGGAATGGTGGCATGTCAGGAAAAACATCCATGTCAATACTTCTAAATATTTAAACCAGTTCTCTCAAGGTACCAGTCTAGTGATGAATAAATGAAAGAAGGAAGTTAGAGCAAATGCAGGATTTCGGGATTTCACCTTTATTGGGCACACTTATTTTATTTCATAGTTTGCACATTTGGAACAGTGAGATACTTTTCAAAAAGGTGATAATGCTAGAGCTTGGATAAGTTAATCCATCTAGATATTTAACATTTAATATTATTTTCAAAATTTCAACAAAAATAATGATAATTTTATTGTCTCAAGTAAACAGCCAGATTTTTCATTTTAATTCAAAATGTTTGTCCCCGAAATCTTTTCTCCAGGCTAAAGCATAGCATATGTCTCACTGCTAAGTAAAATTTTTAACACAGAAAAGCATTAATTTTTATTTTACAGACCTGCAAACATAAGGGAAGATTACATTTTCAGATGGATTTCTGAATTCAGCTAACCGAAGAGCTTCATTTTATAATACGGATTATAAATTGTGCTGGCAATTAATCTGTAATGTGACTAATCCTTTTTATTATCTTAATAAAAAATAAAATATGTTTCACATCCTCAGTGAAAAAGCATTTCAGGAGTTTTTAGCACAGGGACTCAGCTTGCTCATGTGCATTCTCCTGCACTTATCTACAAGTTAATACCTTGATCTTGCAATAAATGTCATGCAGGCAGAACATAGCTTTTAATCCCTCAGCACAACTGAAAACTTATATCTATGAGGGATTATTTGAAAGGCAAGTGCTTTATTTGACTGCCTTTATGACTGAGGAAATAAGCAACCCCCCCTCCCCCCAGAAAAAACCCAAACCCACATGAACTCTTGATTGATACAGGCAATCATCATTTTTTCTCAGACAGAAACACCTGTCAAGAAAAGGAAGTGAGTTTTCTCAGCATTTTAATGAGGAGCTAAGCTGTAAAAGTAGGCAAAAAGTAGTCCTGTCCTTCTGGCACTTTCTTCATGTACCTGGTAACTGTACAACTGAAAACTTAGCAAAATGAATAAATGCAAGTATTGGGCTAATATTTATCACTGAGTTGGCTTATAATAATTTTATATAAGATCCCTACGTTCATTTGTGTTGGCACACTACATTTTTTTCACAGGTAGCTAGCTGAATTGAAGTTAACATAATAATAATAATAATAATAATAATAATAATAATAGCCACCAAAACATTGATATAATTATTGCTTTAAAAAAGTAAATAGGTACCTGTGGTTGTGATTGTGATTGTAAGTAAGCAGACGCTGGCTTTGCTACTGCTAGATGTACCTTTTTAAAAAGCTCTGTGGTAAAGCTGTGAAAACCTTACCGTTGAGGATGGATGGTATTTCTATAAGCAGACTAATTTCCAGGAAAAGCCATGTAGAGCTTTTCTCAGAGTAATCAAATCTTTCTATCTAAAAACTGCAACACATTAAAATATTTTTTAGTATTTTAGTTTATATTTATATTTGAATTCTATAATAAGTAATCAAACAACTTTGTTTCTTTGGTTAAAAATTATCTCTGCTGGGAGGACACTTAAACAATGATTCATATGCTATTTTTCTACCACACAAGAATAATATCCTACAAGTAATTTTTTTGTCAAGGACTGAATTTTTTTTTTCTGGGTCAAAAATAAAAGGGTTTTTTTTTTAGTAATGAGAAAATTCAGATGCTCATACTTCAACAAGGAGATCTATTTTCAGATAATTTGATGAACCAAATATTGTGAGAAAATTTTCTTGGTTTTTTTTTTACTCCATATGTTTTTTCCTACTTTGTCAGTATGTAGCAAATAGTTAATATGTTGTGCTTTCATTATTGGCCACAGAGCTTCAAATCATCAAAACACGAGAGTGAAAAATTTGCAGATGTATTTTCTGTTGTCAGGATGTTGTGTTGTTAGGTTTAAGTACCATCATATGAACTGTTTCTTAGTAGATGAATAAACAAGTCTATTTGTAATTTAATTCCATTTTGTATTCAGTATAATGCTCAAGAATACTTACCTCAGAACATTTGCCCTTGCATTGCTGTTGCCTGGACACTTACACCATGAAAAATTGGTATGAGTTATTAACTTATCAGATGACTTGCAGCTTTTTTTTTCATGCACTTGTCTAAGCTGAAACTTTTTTAAATACTCTGCAACTACTACCTGCTAATACTTCAGCATGAATAGGTTTGACACAATTGACTTGCAGAGTTTATATACTTGCAGCAAACATACCATCTGAAGCTTAAAATCTTTTCAGATACCATCATTTGTTCTTCTACTGCCCATACTATTTGTAAATGTAATTAACTTACTTTTGTTCACAGGAGAAACTTGAAATATGTTGAATAGATATTAGTATCTGCTGATAACACATAGTTTCTTCAGCTAGCTGAAACTTGCACATTTTTTCTATTCAGCATTATGACAAGTTCCAGAAATAGAAAGAGACTGACTAAGTACTTTTTTTTTCCCCTATTAAAAAAATATATTTTTTCTCTATTGGAAAATGTCAGTTTCTCTTTTTACCTGTACCATACTCCCTTTCAGAGTGATTTTATAATTTGATGAGTCCTTGCTATGCTTAGCTGATTTTTACTAGGGCTTGGTTTCATATTCTCATGTGATTTTTTAAATCCATATTTTAGATATTTCATCAAAATGAAACTTCTAGCTTTTAACAGCTGATGCATCTTCCTGGACAGTGGTGATACTCTACTGTTTCCAACTTTTAATGTATTTACAACACTTATGCATAGGCTTGATTTCTAACATAGAAAAATAGATAAACTTTGATTCAGTGTGGGAGATGGTCAGACATGACTGTTAGAAGGAAAGGGCTGTGAAATTTCATGGTTTGTTTTTTTTTTTTTCCACAAACCTGGGATATTCCATTCACTCCAGCAGAGAAAGAGATATGCAGTAAAAGGCAAGATAGGCCCAGTGAAGAGTGAAACCACAATTTGTCAAATAAAATAGTTATTATTTGTAGAGTATTTAATTTTTTTACAACTTTTCTTCTATTCAGTCTCCTGCTAAACTTCTGTGAGTTTTCACTGAGTCTTAGTGTATCGATTTTTACTAATACAATAGAGTCGATACACAAACACAATTTAAATTTGGTGAGTAGACACATGTAAAACTCGGAAAGGCTGGTAAAATAGAAGAAATAGGCTGAAGTAGTGCCCACAAGGGAACAACTTCAGTGTTCTTCAGAAAAGTCAACTTTTGAGGAAAACAGTGATAAAATTAACCATTATAAAGGGTTCAGAAATGAAGGGACTTACTTCCCATTTTTAAAAATTTTGGCAATTCAGATATGTAAATAAGCAGCCAACCATTGATTCTCAGGGAAAGGGGACCTATGCAAAAATAATTCTCTTCAGTGAAAGTCTTGACCAATTAATTCTAAGCAATTACGTGAGTTTCACCTAAGGCTTTAGCTCCTTTCTTAGTCCACCTATAAGATCTTCTATTCCTTGTATTCTCTTAGGTTTTTCCTTATTTTTTTTCCTTATTTCCTACTAGTTTATTTTAGTTCCAAACCCTAATCAGTTTAGCAATATTAAGATAGACATACTTTGTTCTGCATTGTGTAACATGTTGGGCCAAGAGAAAGAACCATTGTCTCATTGTCTTCTAGTCAAAGCATCAATATGGACCATGATATGGAAAAGAACAGCCCCTCTGTCTTGATTAAGAGGCAGAAACATTCAGTTGTCCACAGCTAGGTAGGTCTGAGACGCCCTGTGGTAGTCCACTGGGCCCCCAGCAGGTCCTGCGACCTGCCAGCTCTGCCGGTGGGTGCCTCCAGTATGGTAGAGCACTGCCAGTGGTGTGGGGTGCTTGATGGTGGGTAGCTGAAGCACACCTGGATATGTGTTGCCTGGGGGATGTCAGGCACCTATTCAACCTGTAGCCATCTGCATGGTAACACCTAAATTGGCGTAGTTTGAGAGATGAATCCCAGCCTGAAAGACCTAACTCAATAGATGTAAGGCAAAAGCTATTTTATCTCCTCCTTTACCTGGATTCTTAACATGAGGATACATCCACAGGTTTTCAGCTGCTTGCAGAAAGATGACAGGTCCTCCAGCACAGGTCCTTCTCTAGGATCTCTTCTTCCCAAGAAAATAAGCGTACTTATATTATAAAGGTATCAGAGTTTGGGTCGTGATTAAAGAAGGCAAATACTGTACATCTTGGTTAGTATGGGGATAGGGAGTTACCTAGCAAAAATAACATCTTAAACAGTCTATTCAGACATATACAGGTGTTGCTTGATGATGGAAATAAAAGTGAATATATATAAACAATGTAGTACCTTATGAAAGCATTTTAAATACTTGATTTTGGGTGACTGCATTATTCACAAGAAACAAATATTGTCCCTAATGCAACCCAGTCACAATAAAGATTTTAGGACTATGTGATGAAATTTCACAGCTGGGAGAAAAAGAAGGAAAAATGTAGGATTTGTCTAAAAATACATACATTGTATTTGTAAAAAAAAAAAAAGTAGTTTTCACATGTTCAGCATAAATGGATTAGCAGCAGTGTTAAAATACATCATAAGTACATCATAAGCTCAGCGAGACATATTTATATGAATGTACATGCATGCTCTTATTTTTGTAGTTAAAATGAGAACAAAGAGTAGAGACAAGACATAAAGTGCCTGGGGCTCTCACATTATTATGAATTTGAGGAGAATAAAATGGTCTGCTGAGGACACCTGTCTCTCTGTTTCTGTGCCGAACTGTAACTCTTAAACATGGAAGAGAGAGATCTTAACAAATCTCAAAAGAATTTGGCTCAATAGTGTGTAGGAGAAAAGAAGCACATGTCCAAGTGATCTCATTGCTATTTACCACTGCAGAAATTATTTTACTCTTAATTGGCTTCCACAGCAAGTAGTTTTGCCTGCTACATTGGTCAACCTACTGTGCAGAGCCAGGGCTGAGAAGCATCCTTGCCAGCTTCAACTGGCTGCAGACATGACTCACGCTAGTGATAGGGAGTTGTCTGATGCCCTGTTTCAACAGAAAAAACATACATTTAAATAATGTTTTCTTCCTAATTTCTCACATTTAAATAAAGTTTTCTTCCTAATTTCTCAGGGAATGGGCTTCCATAATGACGTCAAAGGATTATTTTTTTTACTTTTTCTTTTGTAAAGCGCTGACAGAATATACGAATAAATTTTATTAAAGTCAGAAAGGATGCTTCATTAAGAAACACTATAAGTGTTGACATCATGAACATGTTGATTTTTCAAAGACATTTGTGAAAGCTTTGCTAAAACATTTTCTTCAATGTCAGGAAACAAAAGAATTTGTGCACCACTTTAAAATGTAAAGGTTAAAAGTTCCACCTGCCACTTCCCAGAATAAAAACAGGTCTAATAGATGAGCTCAAATTTTGTTTCTTCATCTGGTTTTGCTATGTATAATCTTTTCCATATATTAGGTAGGTGACAGTATATAACTAGGAGAAAGTACATTTTATGACTTCAGGTACAAATGTCTTCTGATACTTACTGACATGTTACATTCACATCATTTACCCTGTGTAATTAGACAGATGTGCTAGATGTGTGAGAGTGGGCTTTTGCTGTTGACAATGAGGAGTGTACCTCTATTGTCAAAGTAACAAATACTAAGCTTCACTGTCAATCTTCTCAAGACCATGCGTAATATTTATTGCATGTATATGATAGAGGCAAAAGTGTAATATGAGCCTGTTGCACTCTGCAGTGCATGGGGGTATATGCAAAGAACTTTTCAGGTATGAGAAATATCAGAGTTTGGAACATCTGAATTTAGTATGCTTTCTGATACTGTATATTTAAAATGCTAGATCAAAAGCCATTGAAGTTAATAGCAGTCTTTCCAATGTTTACAGTAGGTGTATTATCAGGTCTACTATACATATGTACAGATTATATGTATATATTATGTACAGAACTTCACTGATTCCCAAAACAATCATGTCTTTATAATTATTGAACTATTACAGAATATATTGAACTCAGTCTGAAGACTCCCATAACTTCAATGAAAAATGAATGAGATCCTTAAATGGTAGAGGTAGAACATTATGACATCAGAGAAAAAAATAGTGACTAGCAAGATTGTAAATGTATTTTGTATGTGCAAAGTATACTACCTACTACAGCAGTAGATGCTGAGACTAATTAATATTGTTGGCCAATAAATTACCTTTGGAATCACTTGCTAGTATGCTTTTGTCTGTTTTCCATGTATTTTATCTACAGTTTATACCAGTCTCATCAAAGTGATGTTAAATGCATGCATATTGTCCATCACGTAACTGTGAATTTTAAAGATGTTCATTATTTAAACATAATTAATAATTTTACATACTTTTAATTTTATAGTGCTTATAATGACTGAATTATTCTGTGGACAAGGTTTTTTTTTTATTTATATTGTGACAACTGTCCTAGGCAAGTACTCTTTTTATTAATTTGAATTTCATTAGCATATGCATTCTAAAACGATTACCATATACAACTATGCACTTTTTTGTAAGACCTTAGCCCATGGATAAATATGGACAAATCAATGTACAAATAAACATTTTATTTTGGTGATACCAGGAAAAACCAAAATTAAGCAAAGAAACACCACCACCTGCATAGATGTTATTAACCACTTAGAGAATTTTTGCACTATTTTTGCTATCTTCAAAAGATAAATAAACTAGAATTTGCAGTATCTATATACTATTAGTTTTGTACTATAAAGTTCACTTCCTTACTGTAAGCTTCTATAATATTTATTACAATAAACTTTTATTGGATAAGATGATGTGTCAAATGCAAGTTGCCACTAAATGAAAATTGCAGATCACTCCTAAATGAAGGAAAAACAAGTATAAAAGCATTGACATTTCTGAAATGTAGAAGGACAGAGAAATTAATTTATAAGTGTAGAATAAACATGTGGAAAAATGACAACATAGACCACAATTTAGAATGTGATTACACTTCACCATGAGCTAGGACTTTGCTAACACTGAGGAAAGATGAGGTGTAAAATAAAATTTTTAAAACATAGTATGGATCCCAAATTAGAGTTGACAGTGAGTGTTATATGAAAGGAAAAGTAAAACCACAGCCAGTAGCATGGTATGTTACTGGAATAAGATGGGTTATATGGTAGCTGGCTGATTTGTGTATGACATAATTCTACAAAGACTGAAGCTAATAGCTCATAGTGGTCTAGAAGCAAAACTATCTTTAAATAATCTTTAAATAATTTTTTTTTTTGCTTCGTAGGAAATAAGTTTGCAAAAATAAACATGAAACAAATTTCAGACAGAATTTAATGTATTTTAAGTTAGCAATGTTTTCAAAATGTAAACCACTTGAAAACTGTCAAAAAAGTAGCCTGCTTTTATAACAGGCTTTCCTCTCATGTTTGATTTCTTATTAGTGGAATTTCTCACTATTAATGCTCGTCACTAGGTTTCAAAGATATTTCCAAAATATTTTCTTCTTTATGAACACTGTGCTTACACAGCTATGTGGTTACCTAACTCGTTATGGTTACCTAACTGAGATCTTATTTCAATATTCAGCATACAAAGATATTTTCTAAATTTACTGCTGCTATTAGCAGTTGAGTTTCCACATAATTAAATTTAATGTGCATTGATCTGAGGGTATAAAACTTGTTTTTTTTTTTAATGCGAATATACAAAATCCTTATTTGAATAGCTGATTTACATGCACAGAATAGCTGTATGCAGAAATAGGAGACACTACCTGGCAATATTCTCTGTAATATAGGGAGCATATCTGAACTTCATTGTGCATTGAAGATTTTCTGGTACTGAGGTAATGCAGTGTACCTAGTAAAGCACATCTCTACCTAGAAGTTGGTTGTCTAGGTTTCAGAGGTGGTTGGAAGGGATAAAGTTAGCATCCAAACTGCTAACAAAAACCTGAAGTCCTGTCTCTGAAATCTGTTTTTTGACTCATACCAGCACATTTAGTACCTTTGGGCATTCATGGGAGCCTTTCCTCTGGTTAGAAAGTTGACTGAGCATGAGTCACTTTTCAAGATACGGTACAAAACACATATGAAGATACATACTGTACCTACATTGGTTTGTTTGTTTGTTTAGAGATTTTTACCTCAGAAACGGGAAACCTGAACTTATTGCTGATTTCAGGTTACTGGAATTCAAGATCATGTCTTATAGTCTGAACAGGAAAGTTGTTTATTTCTCTATACATGAATCACTGCATAAGAAACTGAAAACCTGATAGAGTCACATGGAGATTAATCAAGAAGAAACATGACTGGAGTATGCAATTCTGTGGAAAAAAATCCCCCCGCTTGCTAATCACTACTTGCAGAGTTTGCAGTCTTGTCTTTACCCGTGGTGTATTAGTCACTGGATAAAATAACAATGCAGAGAAGAGGAAATAGTGATGAAGTCTGCTACATGCTAGGCATAATGATTTATGTGTTTTGATGAAAATGACACATGCTTTTTTCTGATTTCTGTTTCTGTTTCACAGCTAATAAATAAGACAACTCCTGTGGGCCAGTCTAGAATTCAATAGCCTAGGTGCAGTATTGACACCTATTGGTTTACCAGTCTAAATAAATAGGACACACTGTGAAAAGCAAGCACTTTTTAGACTAGCTACCTACTGAAATGAGAACTTTCTGGATCACTTACTTGGATCTATGCACCTAAATATATTCATTTCCAAGATAGGCATCTAAAATATTAATTTTGTTGTCAGGTAGGTTCAGTTCACCTTTGTGTCTCTGACTGCAGCCATAAGACCTGATTTGTAATACATTATGCATAGTTTCTAGAGATTCATACACATTCTATGGTTTTGTCTGAAAGGTAATACCAACAGTGAAACTTTCAAAGCCTCCTCCTAGATTTGAGCATGACTTAAAAAGTCTAGAACTGTATTCATCCATACAAACACCTTCAGCAAACAAGGCAATTGGATGTATGGCTCTATTTTTCCCATATAATGAAGCATTATAATACAAGTGTTGTGAAATAAAATCATTCCACATTACTCACAATGAAATTGATGGAAGTATTTACTGTTTCCAGTGAAAAGCAAACATTTTAATTCTTTGGCGCTATAAGTGATTTTGTGGAAAGAGCAAGCATGCATCTTTTAAAGATGCACAAGTTCCCTGTAATCAGTGTTGTGTTAGTCTGATCCTGTGGATATCCTAAATATATTTCTCACTGATCTCACCGGGAGAGCCACATTCAGAGCAATGGGAGAACAGACCTTTATTATTTACTAGATGCTTCATTTATCTTAAGACGTTTTGTTGAGATGTGGGTACTATGCTATATCTAGCTGTGTATAGCTAAATGTTATTTGTTTACGTATCATTCTATAGTTGGAGAAGTTTCTGTTGGTTCCTTCCTAAATTCATGTCCAAATGTTGCTTGCCAATGCATGAATTTAACATAATCTGCATTACCACAAGTAATCTTTTCTTGTTATAGTGGGAGTGATAACTCACACCTTCCTCTTAAGTCATTCATCTTCTCTTCATTTGTTTCTATTTCTCAGTTTCACCATTTATTTTGCTTCTTATTTCTTCATTGTTTTTCTTTTGTGTGATGTGTAAATACTCTTTTTTGTTGTCTTGACATATTGCAAAGTCCATTTTAGCTATATAATGCTTTCCTATTTCTGAACGTGTGATTTTTAATTTTTTTTTGTCTACAAGGCACATTTAATTACATTCATTTTAAAATATAAGTATATTAATATGTTTATGCTCTTATATACCTGTATATATAAAATCCTAGGACAACATACCTGATAGTTGTTGAAAGATCCCTAGTTATTCAACAACATTTGCTTGAAATTAACTCAGGAGGTTATAGAAAAGTTTTATACCAAAGTTTCTCAGTTCTACTCAATATTCCTTGAGTGTTTATATAACTTACAGTGTGTTGCCATTGACAGCAAAAGACTTACCGGGGAGCTTTACTTTTGCTTTGCTGTTAGTACCTTGGAGAGGCAATTGCGAGACTCCCAGACATCATCCAGGTTTCCTGACTCCCAGGCATCCCACGCAAATGAATAAAGCATGCCATGCATTCACCCTCATTTCTATTTGGACGTCCTACACAGGAATATGAGATTCATGTTTGACTGTGATGGCTATACAAGTTAAATACATATCACATGTATATTCAAGCAGATGTATTCAATTTGCTTTTTTATAAATTACATTTGTAATTTTAAACATTATTTCTCCGCAGAATGGTATATTTATTTTTTTCACTCTACAGCTTTCCAGAATGCATCATGTCTCTCCTCATCATAAGCAAAAAGAGTAGGCACCATCAAACTGTATTTAGGTATTGAAGGAAATGCCCTGATTTTCTGAGATGGTAATACCAATGGGCACTGTAAATGCATCTTGGACAGTAATGGCAGGTTTTTTTTTATGCATTCCTTTATTGACATAGAATTATTTCTATATTAAAATTATTTCTATGGTTTTAAGATCAAACCCACCATTCTGAAAATAGTAAATGCTTTTCCTGTTAAGTCTGAATGTAGAGAGGGTAATTTTAGGAAAGCAAAATGTCTGTTGGAAAGCTAAAGTTATCTGCCTTCTTCCTTCTCTTTCAACCTTCTCTTTCCTTCTTTCACCATTTACAAGCTATTAAATTTTTCATTGTGCAGCTTATGCATCTTCGGTCTGATGACCTGCCTTTTCTGGTGTCAGTTCAGCAGTTTCAAAAGCAGGCCCAGCTAAACAGCTTGTACGTGTACCAGTTCTGTTTCACAACAGAACAAAGCTACTCAGAACCCATTTTTGCAGGTAACTTAGCAGAAGTGTTGACAGATCTTTAGGCAGCTCTTGAGGCCAAAAAGTACCAATAGCGCTGTTATTCTCTTCATGAAGTAGAAGTATGATGGATCGCAGTTGTTTTAGATGATCCCAGAGAAGCATTGTTTCAATGCAGTGACCTACGATCACTTAAAATGCTCACAGCACATTGGTCTAGTCAATGCTTAAGAGATATGAAGGAGTTCTGCTATGTTGCTGTTGTTCTATGTATGTATTTTTCCCAGCAATATTGACTTAGTTGCTAAAAGCATTCCAAAAAAACCAGAGCTAGCCTGTCAGACAGACAGACTGCACACTTATACACATACACCCACAGAAATACCTGCCATGGATAGGTTTCATAATATTCTCAGCTCAAGATGTAGATATATATTACATAACACTCCCCCCTCCCTTTTTTTTTTCTGCATCTGTGACAGCATTTCAAAGAAGTTTTGATTTAATACTAGGCACAAATGGCAGACAGTCCCACACAGGTCAGCTTCTGCTGCTTCTGCAGAGCTCCACACCAGAGGTACCATCAGTTGGAAGGAACCTATACTCACTAGAGTATATAATTCTGATAAAAACATAAAACCAGCAACATATGGGACATAACATTGGTCTGCTTAGTCAGTCTTATTAATTTACAAAATGGACAGACATCATGAGATGCCTATAGATCTTTAAAGCCAAAACAAATTTACAAATATCTAACGTGACTTACTTCACATCAGCAAAGAACTTCACCCTTTCATTTATGTATTATTCTCTAATGAGGTGATTCTATTAGACCAGAAAGTTTAGTATAGCATCAGGAATTCATAGCATGAAGAACATTATAGTTTCACAGTCAGAAGTTTTATTCCTATAAAGACAGTCATAGTGGAAGGATGAAGAAAAGCTCTATAGTAATTAAGACAACATTTTATTAGTTTTCCTTAACTGACAAAATTTAAAGTATCACCAACATTTTGAAGCATAACATTTTTACTTTTTAAAATAGTCACAAATGATAAACACTTCAATGGGCATGATTCATGCCAAATCCAGTGTGGGCCTGTCTCTCCCTGCTGACTGTAGAGGGAACTTACTACATTTATGGTATATGTCTGCAGATAAGATGAAGTCTTCACTGTAATACCTCACTTAGATAAAATGAACAAAGAACTTCAGAAATTCATCACTATCTACCTGTTATAAAGGTAATGCTGCATTATAAAAACTTGTTTATCAGCTAATACATAACCCAAAAACTAGATGTCTGAAATTACATTCAGCAGTGATTTAAGCTAACCCTGTGACTTTGCACTGAAATGGATTTGAAGCAGTCATGTGGTTTATTTTGGGGTCACAGCTGTCAGGACAGTAGCTTCCAGCTGAAGAGTGTAGTGGCATCTTCTTAAGCTGTTCCAGATAAATTGCTAAGACTATTATTGTCCTCATCAGATGCCTCCTGCTGTATTTATTATGAAAACTGCCAGCCAAAAAATCATGCAAAATAGCTAAGTACTTTCTGACTATATCTTTTTCTCAAGGTACATGCAGCTTTTCCAAATTGTGTTGTCCCAGGAAATTTTTACTCATAAACTTGAGAACTCTCTGGTCTAGTTTTGTATTTTTTCAGAACTTCCCTAGGATATTACTTAAAAAGGTGTTGCTTTTTAGACAAGCCCCAGATAAATGGAAATTAACTTTCCTTGCCTATGCTAAGTAAAGATAGCAGAGGAACAAAAAGTCATGTATGGCTGACACTGAAATGGAGTACAGATCTATTTTATACATAATACATTGATGACATTTTTCAGAAGTTGTTCATTCTGTTACTCCTGTAATGCTGCTGAGGTCCATGGGTCTTTGTATCCTCCTGCTTATGTTCCAGTCACGTTAGCAAGTATTACGTAGGTGCAGTTTTACCTTATGCAGCCAGATGCTACAATATTGTGCAATTTTTCACAGTTTTGAGAAAGTGGATTGTTTCTTCTTTCTCCAGCCTTGCATGGACTTTTATTTCCTACCACACAATTGTGACAAAAAGTCCCTATTGGTGAGGAGATATTCAGATGGGTAAATTAGAGTTTCTCCTTGCCATTTTCATATTAAATAATCTGTAATTGCACTTTGGAAACTAAAGAGGCTACTGTGTATACACATGCATGTATAGGTAGGTAGACAGACAGACAGACATTGTACAGCTCTGTGTGTGTGTACATACAAACAAAAAGCAGAGAAAAAAGGAGTAGTTTAATGTTTAGCAATGGAGAAAGAGGGTTTTGGAGGTTTTAAGACTTCAGAAGGTTTAGATGTTAGGAGAAAAGCTGTGCTTTGGTAGTTTAATTTTCAGCAGCTACAATGGAAATACTGTTCTTGAAAATATGCATCTTTATACACATTCATGTGGACTTATTTTCTGTCTGGCTTTGTCCAGTTTGGGATTCAGAGCTGGCCTCCCAGCAAGGCTCTGTGGCAGCTTGGGTAGTCATATAAAGACTAATCCTCACAATATGGAAGAACAGAACTTGTTTGTTTGTTTCATAATAAATAAGATATGAAGAAAAATAATACATAGCCATGAAGAGTGAAGATTTCCATAAATAGAAATATATATTCCCTTGTATATAGTACACAAATACTAGTAAAGATAGCATCTAAAGTGGTCACCATGTTTCTACAGCTAAGTTTGCTTTTGAAACAACTTGCATTAGAACAGTAATTGTTGGGTTTTTTTTAAATTAAAGAATATTTCTGTATGAAAGATCATAGAGCATTTGATTATAGGCAATTTATGAAAATGTATATCTTATGAACATAAGAGCAAAACTGTTGTGGATTGCTGAAGTGGCACAGCAACAGACTTCTGCCTGTACCTATCGGGTAGAAAAAGGATGCACCACAGCTCAAATAGCCAGCTGCCAGAAGTATAGTGTTCCTAGTGATAACACTGGTGTCAGTATACAACAGAAAACTATATCTGGTGGTTTTAGTGATGTGCAAAACAGGTGCAAAATACATTTTACATATGTAATGCTGTCCAGATAGTAGCCACTAGATGCAGTAACAGATAATACCCTTCTGACACTTTCCTTCCTTATAAATCAGTTAGTGTCTCAAAACTGGAAATAAAGGAAAGTCTGTTAAAAAGAGGCAGGAGTTGGAAGCAAGAGTTCCTGAGAATAGGTGTTGTTCCCTACTTGTATGCTGTGGATGACAATTACTGCAAGTGTGTGAGGCGGTTTGGGGAAGATTCAGGAATGATTTGATCTATCCAGCCTTTTCTTTGTGGATGCTGACTGAGTTGACTGGTTGTGGAGGGAATTAATACATTCTGCTAAGGGACAACATGTGATTGACTTAATCAGTTGTAATTTAACATCTGAAAGTTAGACATCTAAAATCTGAGCCAGGCATTTTAGGATCCCTTTATAGTTAATGGAGAAAAATAGGCTCCTCCAGGGATATTCATCTGTTCTATCTTATGATGAGATTAATGACTCTCTAGAGGTGCTTGTTCCTTTCCATTAGCTATAAAGGGAACAACCACAGTGATAGTACTCCCTAGGATGCGGTGGGGATATTTTACTCTAACCAGGCATTCTCCTTGGAGAGCAAAACTTGCTATCATTTTTTCTCAAGGCTCAGTATACTCAAGCTCATATTCCAATTTGTTGAGACAACACCCACTAAATCAGTTTTTGTGAGTGAAACTGAGAACAAAGTTTCATTGTTTCAAAGGATCTCTGCAGCCTAAGGACAACAGTTGTGTTCCAGCACTCATCATAACTGGAACATGCACGCACAAAAAAGTTTTGTTTTGAATTAAAGGTCAATCTCTACAAATATAAATGAGGGAAGTTCAAGAGACAGAAACAAGGACATCATGTCTGCTTAAGGCATAATGGTCTGGCTGCTTCTTGCACTCTGAGAATTCACACAGTTCAAGTGGGCAGGATTTTTGTCAGGGCCAGTGGCCGTGCCCAGTAATGGAGCATGAATATACTTAAGTTATTTGGTGTTAGCAAATGGAAACATACTTGGAAACAAATTCCCATACTTTTTATTACCCTGTACTCCAGATTTGTTCCAGAAGCTGTGTCTGTGCTATTATGACACTGTGTGCCAGCACACCTAAAGCCTTCCTTTTCACAGGGCTGCTACGGAACTATGCAGTAGCTCGGGCAGGGTGATACACTGATGGACCTACCTGGCTTCAGGGTGCCTCAGGCCAATGCACAGGCCAGGCAAACCTGTAGCTGCCTACAGCCGCTCATAGCCACATCCCTCAGCTGCTGCTGAGTTAAAGTCAGCTACTGCTCCTAAATATGAAATTGAATCCCTGAATTTAGCTCACTGTACCCTGAGAACAGAGTACATAGCCATTCTTTAGACTTACACTTTAGTTTCATATTTTCCCCAGCAACTGCAGTTTGTGCCTTGATAACACTGCAGAGGATCTTTCTTCTTGGCAGAACTGAGCAACCCAAGCATGTCCAAAAATCACTCAGCACTTGGTGTGACATCCACCTTCTAAAACAGAGACAATCCCTCCTCTTAATAGACTAAGTAGCCTGATGCTTAGAATCAGGAGAAGAAAAGCCAAACCAAAGCAAACCAACCTGTATATTTCTCTCACCAGTCTGAGGAATTCAAACTGTTACAACTCACCTGTGGGGAGAATTTTCTGGGCACAACTGTACTGGCTCGAGAGTCTGGTGGGTAAAGGGGCTGTGCATGTACCAAGGACTAGAAGTAGCTTAAAATGCAGTCTGCAACCTGCTTCCTGATGCCCTTCTTTCTGAGGACACCCAAATCTCCTCAAGGAGTGGACTATGCTGGGTGAATTGTTTCGGCAGGTCACAGCCAGCTCCCTGGGGCTCTTTATGCTCAGGGCTCCCTCCTTGTCACACAGTAGGAGAAGTCCAGGGCTAAAGCAGAGACACTTTTTGTCACTCGACTGGCAACTTCCAGCTTTGTGATGGGAATGAGTGTGGCCCCCTAGGCCTCCAAGGCTTTTCTAGCTGAAATACTAGAAATATCTAGGAAATATCTAGGGTAGTCAATGTCAAATTCTCCTCACATGTTGAATAAAAAGCTTAAACACTTTATGCAAGATATAGGTACAACTGCAGGGTGTAGCATCAAAATATAGATGCTTCTGTAGATAACTTGTAGTCACCTTATTTCTTAATAGTTTTCATGTAGATGGATTTTTATAACTTTCACACAAATATTCCTCCTATTAAAACATGAAATGTACACCTTTGTAAAGGATACATAGGATATTGCAAAAGGAAATGAGTATTTCACAGCTTTAAATCTGTCCCTCCGTGAGAGGATAATAATTAATACATATTCCCAAATCCTGATGGATAGTTGATGTTTCTTAAACACAGTGGTGTAATTAGCATAGCTCCTTTGCCTAAAAAAATATCTGAGTGTGTGCTTTGATTGTCGATCACTGTATATTAAGTTTTATCCAAGTGTAGGTCATTGAGGTCCTGCTAATCTGTGTCCAGAGGAAGGATGATTTAACAGGATCCATTAAGGTGAAACAAAATATGCATTCTAATCTAATATGCAGCATAGAAACGATTACACATTCTCAGCAAGATCAATGGTAACATTAACTAAATTAAGAATTTCTTATTCTTACCAGTGATGCAATTTTATTTGCAAAAGCAGACTGCTAGATATGCTCAAACGATGAACTGAGGCCTTGTTATCTGGATTTAACGATGCTGGAAAATCCTTTAAAATATTTTGCTTTATGAAGGTTTTGAAATATAATTTCAATTGAAACAATTGTCTTTGCATTACAGAAAGACAAAATTTTACTGATGAAAGGCCCAAAAGTGACCTGCAGTGAAGAGATACACTGATCCAGACAATCCTTTTATCGTGCTGCCACTATTGGCAGCAGCATGTTGAGAGCGTGCTTTTATTTTGAATTTGTTTGAATTAGTGAGGATCTGGATTGCTCCGATTCATTTAGAAGAAGCTTAGTTCCATTATTGTGGTTTATCACTCATGCAGCAGGGTCTGTAGATGTCTAATCTAGTAATTATCACACTATCTTCCTTGGCCTCTATTAAGAAAACCAGAGCCAGTTTTCAAAAGGGGATGAAGCAAGAAACATTCTTTTTAATCTGCCTGATCTGAATTTTCCACTCTGTAGGGCAAAGGGGAGGGGCAGGGAAGGGGGAT
>JANZLQ010000008.1:11937433-11959045 GCA_026212715.1 Elanus axillaris
GATGGGAGAGAACGAAGGAAAGGCAGGAAAACGGGGAGGGGGGGAAAAGGGGAAAATAATCTTGTTTTGTTTCTTCATGGAATGATTGCTTGAGAGTTTTTGAACCAACTTTACAATATTAAGCAGTTCATTTTATGGCATATAATAGCTTTTTAAGAGTAATTCAGTATTTCTGCTGTTGTGGCCGTGAATAGTCACAAAACATTTTGCAGCTTTCTGGCACCTGCATGAAGCTGTGACTTATGAATATGCTAATGCGACTGCAACCAGAACTGGCTCAGGTTCAACACTTGCACACAATTAGCGCTCAGGCTACCAGCCCTGCTGCGAGGCCAACTACAGAAAGTAAAATTTAGATTGATCAATTCAACATAGTGCATTTTCTTTACAACAGAAACTTTAAAAATAACAGCTGAAAGTTATCCTGTATGAACATAGGGAAACTTTTCATTTTAAGTCCTTTTTGCTAAAATTCTGGAAGGTAATTATTCAGTTTAAATACTTGGCATTGCAAAAGTTGATCCTTGTAGCCCATTATGTATTTTAGTGGCAGAAAAAAGAAGCATGTACTAATAATGACTGCTCTACTTATTGAAGTCTAGACTGCATCTCCTCCATAAAATCCATGTGCCTATTAGCCTTGAATGCTGAAAAGCAGCTCCTTGAAGCATGTACAGAAATGTATTCTATATAACATCTGGAATTTATGCCTTTAATATTAGGAGAAACAGTGCTGCCTACAAGCCAGATATATGGACTAGGCATCAAGATTATGAGCAACTATTCCCACTTACTACACATTTTTAGAGTTAAAACATTAAAAACATAGCCTTAGACTTAGAAATATGAATACCAATTTCAAAAGACTAAGTTGCCATGATTTACTGTGCCAATATATATTTAGACAATAAACCCCAAAATTTTCAGAGATGAACAGCACTAGATTCTACTTATGTTATTAAATGAGAGGTGAAAATATTCTGTACCTCCTATTTTTAATAACTGATTGATACTAGATACAGACATTTGGTATTAACTCAGTTTACACATCTGGACATATGAGCTTTCTGTTTCATGGAAAATGTATCAGAAAGCAGAACTGTTGTACAGAACAGTATTGCTAGATATCATAAGAGGATGTTAATGCTTCCACTTTGCTATTTTTCTCCAAATTACATGCAACAACAGTTTTCAGGCTTACATTTCTTAGGCTCAAATCCCTTATGATACATGTTCTTTCTAAAACCTGATTTGCTCTCTTCAGTTCTACTTATCATATTCCATGGCAGATGGTTTATTTCAGTGTGTACCAACAGAAAAAAAAAAAAACACAACCCAACCTATAACACCAGTCACTTCTAACAAATCCTTTGAGACAAACATTACTTACTACATGTATCTTTCCAAACAACTAAAATATTCATACTAGAGAAACACATTTTTGCACATTTCCCATAATGATAACTGTTTATTCACCAGTCTGGTGTCCCCAGTTTTAAACTTGAAAATATGTAGTATGTCTAGAAGAGTAGCCCATTTGGTTTATTTCTTTCAGAAGCTGCAAGTCAATGAGCCTCACCAGAAAACGCTCTCCAAAACCCCTTTTAAGTTCCTGGGTTCCCAGCTCAAATGGGTCCGCACAACACAGCAGTTACTTTGTGACAATGGAAGTAAATCTTAGTACTCTGGAATAGGGAAAGTATTTTCATTCCTGGTCAGTCCACCCTGAGAATGTGTTGTTTCAGTAGTCATTATTTTATTATGAAGTGTATGTATAACCCTGAGAGTCTTAAGGATTTGAAATGCTGTGCCCTTGCTAATTGCTTTCTAAGTATGACATGTAGACTTAATAGCTTCCACTAATACATAGTTTGTGAAACATAAATTTTGGATTGTATAGAGAAAAAATGAGTAGTCACAAGGAACAATATCCTACTCTTTTATAAAACTTTAAATATTTTTTTTCCCCAAGAAAAAACTTCCCCATGATTTCCATCAGCATTATGACTTGTAGGCTCAAGAAATGCCCTCTTCTTTGTCTCTCCATATGCAAGAGCAGAAGTACGTTTTTTATGAACTGTGTTTAGGAGAAGCATTATTGTATTTTTTTTCTTGAATCGAGAAATTTGGTAACTTGGTTTGTCAGATGGGTACATTTTCTCCCAGATCTCTGAGGTCACCAGAAGAATAAAGTTGAAAACCATTTAACACGTCATTTATAGTTATCAGTAGTAGTACAGAAGCCAATATAACTTAACTCCATGAGCAAGTAGTTAAGGCAAACATCCTCATACAAAGAGGTGGATATGGTAGATATGCCATTGCCATGGTTTAACCCCAGACAGCAACTAAGCACTATGCAGCCGCTCACTCACTTCCCCCCACCCAGTAGGATGGGGAGAGAACGGGAAAAAAAGTAAAACTCGTGTTGAGATAAGAACAGTTTAATAGGACAGAAAGGAAGAAAATAATAATTACGATAATAACAATAATAAAATGACAATAATAATAAGAATGAAAAATAATAATAATGTTAATAATAAACAATAAAAAGACAATAATAATAATCATAAAAGAATTGGAATATACAAAACAAGTGTCGCACAATGCGATTGCTCACCACTCACCAACCGATGCCCAGTTAGCTCCTGAGCAGCGATCCCCCCCTGCCAACTGCCCCCAGTTTATATACTGGACATGACATCCCATGGTATGGAATATGCCGTTGGCCAGTTTGGGTCAGCTGCCCTGGCTGTGTCCTGTGCCAACTTCTTGTGCCCCTCCAGCCTTCTCGCTGGCTGGTCAGGAGAAGCTGAAAAAACCTTGACTTAGTCTAAACACTACTTAGCAGCAACTGAAAACATCAGAGTGTTATCAATATTCTTCTCATACTGAATCCAAAACTTAACACCATACCAGCTACTAGAAAGAAAATTAACTCCGTTCCAGCTGAAACCTGGGCAGCCATAAAAGCTACTGTGTCAGGACTGACACCTGTACAAAAGGAGAAAGATGCCTTTCATGGTAGTTGCATGGACTTCTAACTTTATTTTTTTTCCTGTGCTTTAATATTCATTATTGCAATGGTGTGGAGAGCTCAAAGGTAACTTACACACCCACGATTGTAAGAACAAAGGAGATGAATCAAAGACAGCAGCAATATGCCTTTCAGCCTCAAATACATTGCTTAGAACAAGTATAACCTTGAGCTCAGCCAAAGATCTAAGCCTTCACCCAGTTTAGCTCTCTCAGATGTATTTCTTTTAGCTGTTATTGGCTTCTGCTTTTTCTTACTCATAAATCCAAGTGGGATTTTTTTTCCCCCCATATTATACCACTGATGAGGAGGTGGAAATATATGTCATTAAATGGGGCTTGAAATAAACAAGGAGGATCCAGTTCTTATGGTAGATCCATGTGCGCTCCCATGTGTGAAATATATATAGTGATGCTTGGTCAAGATTTCAAAGGCCGTCACAAAAACCAAAGAGTCTTGTTGAGAAAGCTAGTGAAATCTTTTATTCCAAGTTGTCTCGCGAACAAGCAAAATAAAAGGCTTTTCTTCCATTTAGAGATGAGGAAAAAACCCAAACCTGAGGAGCAATGGTACACCTGTTTTCTATAGCCAAATGAAGGGTTACCTAAATATAACTTGGCTTCTAGGAAAAAGAAAGATGACTATCAACATTTTATGTAACTCTCAAGTTTACAGTCTAAAGACATAGGTCATTGAAACCTCTCTAGTTACCTTTCAAATTCTAGCTTGTAAAGAATTCTAAAATCCTTTTGTCATCTTTCATTCTAGCATCATTTTTAAACTGATTACAAATAAAGACCACAAATTAGATAAGAAGCTCTACCTCAGTAAATTTAAGTCTATTTGGAAGACATTTAGTTCATTACATGTGAAACTATTCACTCCAAGTTGTTTGGACTGTTAACATGCAGATTCTTTGAAGTAGAAAAATGAACATGTAGTATGTAAGATAAAAAAATTTTCTTGGTGATCTAGTGCTATTATTCTTATTTTCCTCTATTAAAGAAAAAGCTACATTGCATAAAACTGGTTAGTAAGGAGTAAATTCTGCCTTACAATTAGGTTGATGCAGTGCTTGATTTGTAAAATTTGTATGGGTTGTGTATACTTGCACTTTTTAATTTTCTTCTTTATTCCACTACTTGTGCACTGTGCCAGAAGACATGAAGCTAGGCAGGGCTACTTTCATGTGTGAATCTATCCCTGAAAACCTGGCTGTCACAAAGAGTCCCAAAGGTTGTGTAAAATTAAGGAAATAGCTCAGCCTCCAATAGGTTGATCAGGTTGTTATAAGAGGACATATTTCCCCTTCTGTCAGGCTCTCTGCCATTTTGCTGTAGGCAGTGGAATTAACTCTGTGCTTATACAGCCTTCTTACAATGCCTACACTAGTAACTTTAAAAACTACAGTTACATACAATTTAAAAGATACATATACTAGAAAATTCATTTTCTCTTTGAATTTGATCTAGTGGTCTTTCAAAGTTTTGAATTCCATGATTCTGCAATCATTTTGATATGTCATAGAAAGTCCCCCTGGGAAGACTGAGGGCAAAATACATTTTCATGCACCCGGATTTAAATACTTGTATATCCAGAGACAATTCCTACAATGAAGAGCTTCTAGTTTATGTAAGTGATAAGATAGAAACATTGTTTCATATTTCTCATACTTTCTGTCAATGTTTTCAATAGTAACTGAATGTAGGGATTTCAATATTATACTGCCTAGATATTTAACATTAATTTTCATTGTATAAAAGACAGGGACACTTTTATCCAGAACAATTCTAATAAAAAACCCCTAGATTGTAAATGATCCTTAATCACTTTGGTTTCATGTAGCTCAGCTAGTAAAACTGCTCAGCAATAAGAACTGTCCAAGAATTGGATAACATCAGAGGTCTACATTGAAGAACTGGTGAGCACTAGAGTCTACAGTGAAGACAAAAGAGGAATCATTCAAAATGCCTGAAGACAGGCCACCACACTACCCTCTGGTCTGTATGGGAACAGGTATGAGTATTTGGAAATAGAAGGTAGGAAAGTACAATTCCTGCTCACTAGTACTTACTTTTCTTATTGATGGCATGTTAATTTAATGAACCAGGCTTGTCAGTGATTAGTAGCAATATGGTTGCTCACAGCTTGCAAAATCCTCTAATACTCTCCCAGAAGTCTTTGAATCCTTCCACAGTCAAAGTAGAACCCAAGGTATGCAATCTAGACACCCTGTTTCATGCTGTAAAAATATCACAGTCTTCATGTTATTATTCACACTGTGAACCCCCCCCAAAAAAAGTCCTACTGTGTCACACAATCACAGGACTCAGAGGAAACCCAGGGCAGAATAGTGTGGACAGAGGAATGTACCAGAGGAGCCCAGCCCTGAGCAGCATGTGATCCACTCTTCATCTTCTAAGCTACAAGACTTAGTCCTTAATTCTCTGTTGAGCACTGCCGATGTAGCCGGTAAGACTGCTGTTTCAGTCTTGCCTACATCACAGGTTGCTCCTCTAATGAACTGCTGCGAAGGTTTCTTGGCTCTATAATGATTATCACTGCTAAAATCATCCCATTTCCTTTTGCTGTCATACCTTTTCTACATGCTGCCAATCTGAGAGATCACTAATTAAAAGTGATAATTCTTATATAGCAGTTTCCTTCCGTCAAGATCCAAACCGGAAAAGAAGCATCTCCAAATGGATGTACTTACGATGTAAGCATCTGTGTGAGTGTAGCCTCTGTGAATGAGAAATGCTATGGGCTAGGTGGTGCAGTAAAAAGAAGGAGATAAACAGAAGCAGAGAAGGATCAGGATGGGATAAGGCCTGAGAAAAACAGTGTATACTTGGGTATTAGCTTTCTTACAATAGTTTCCTTGGCGCTCAATTTTAACAGCAGATCGAATTTCGGATCTAATTCTGGCATTATATGCTTGATATTCTACGTACTTAGTCCAACTTTTTAGTGTAATTATATAGACTACAATATTCCAAGAAAAAATTGAAAAAAAAGACAGTATTCAGTTAACACCAATCATGTTTCATATGGTAATCTTGGAAATACTGATTCTGCAATCAAAATGTAGGGGTTACTTATTACAACAGTTCATAAGGCCAAATGTTCTCAAGGGCCTTAACTTTGCACTAACAATTGTGGGGTTTTTTTGCCAGCAAAGTGTAAGTTGAAAGCACATAGGTACGTCAGCTGAAGAAATGTTTTTACTGCGTAGCGATTTCTCTGACTTTGACCACACTTCAGACACTTGATGTTCAGTTTAATAGGAAAAGCATTCAGTTTTCTTGATGACTTGCCATTTCTAACAGAAATACTGTTGCTTACTATCAAACAAAGATCTGGGTTCTTCCAAGCATTTCTCTTTTTACTGTCATGTTGATAGTCTCTAGCTTTCTTAGTGGGCAAATCTGTGATACTGTATTGGCTTAAAGTATGTGATGTATTATCTTTATGTGGTCCATAGCATAAACTTTAAATTTCTCAATGCACTTTGCTATGCTTTAAGCTTTTGCTATGATACCCATTTAAAAGAAGGATCTGCTGGCTTTATGTTTCTCAATTGCTTTGGTTTTGGATACAGGGTTTTTTTCCCTTTTTTTAAAAATTCTAATTACCATATAGCTTCAGTAAATGCATGAGGCCATTGATATACAACAGAAACATTCAAGAATTCAGGATCATTGAACGTCTAGCAGGAGTAAACCTAAGATTTGTATGGCTTAGAATCTATAATTGAAAATATAATAGTTATACAAATAAGAAATAATGATTGCATGACCTATGTTGTATGATCACACCATTTCATAACAAAATGAAAACTTTTCCTGAGTTTGTAAATGTGTAGAAGGTGTTAATGAAAGTTACATAAAGATAGCATACTCCAATATAATGCATTTCTATCATTGATGGGAAAACACAGTTTGAAGGGAGCCACTGATACTGGTCTTGTGCAGAGTCAAAATGAATTATTCAAAGAGTAGAGTGTAAGAACAGCCTTGCCAGATCCAGCAGCAGGTCAGTCAGGTCAGATATACCAGAATTTTCATATGTGCAGTAGTGTTAGCCCATGAAGAGTGGAAGAACATGTACAAGCAGGTAGTAATACATTTCAGAATAGTGTTTTACCACCCATCATGCTGTGTGTGCTTTGAAAATTTGATTGTGTCTGTATTTAAAACTCTCAAAGCAACTGTCTTCCGTGATTTCTTTTATAATAATTTTGTAGAGCCACATAAACTTTTAGCATCTACAAAAGTCTTGAAGTAAGACATTCCAGAAGCTTGACTGTGCATTACACTGCCTGCAGAGATGTTCCCTCTTCTTCCTTCTGAATATGCAACCTGCTAGTTTTGGTGCCTGCTCATTCTTGTATTAGAAGGAAGTGTAAACAATTGCTCACTCACAGTTTCTCCATGCTATACATGTTAAGACCATTATAATAATTCACCACCTCAGTCAGCCCCTTTACAGGCTAAGGTGTCCCAGCCCAGCTATTTGCTCCTTATGCTAAAGCTTTAGTGATCCTAATGATAGGGTAGAATGTAAGTATCAGCTTCAGGCTTTTTTGAGGGACCTCGGCAACTGCTGTCCAGTCTGGGTAGCTATTAGCTACACCACATTATTAAGACACTCAGAGCATAGCTACTTAGGCATGATTTAGAGACACCCCCCCCCCTCATGTAATTAATATTATAAGGCTTTAGAAAGCAGTGTCTTGGAAAATTTGGCAACTTTGTGTGCACATACAGCATACACATGATTAGCTTTTAAATCCTGGGATCTCGATGTGTGAAGCAGCATGAAATGACTGGACATCTGTTATGAGCAGTTTTAATGAACATGTATGAGATGCAGGTAATACATCAGAAGATTGGGAGGTGAGAAACTTTTTAAAAGAGAATCTTGAAGAGTGAGTTGTCTAAGTCCAGTGGCTAATAACTTAATACAGGTCACTGATTTCTGGGAATCGGACTGTAGCAGGTACCAGGAATATTCTAGGAGAGTCAGAATTGTGCTCAATGCTGCATAACCTCCATGCCAAGAAATGCTTTTTCTTCCTTACCTTCCTCAGCAGTGTCTGTCAAACTGCCTTGAGTCAAATCTCAGATGCATGATGTAGGAAAGGTGAGACTTCAGCCCACAGCTATAAACAATAAAAATGAGAGGGAGACTGAAGAGCTTGATTTTGAGTTAGTTTACTGCATATTTAATACCAAACAAAGTACAGTATTTGCATCACCAGGGGACAGAGCAGCACAGTCTGATAGTAAAATAGCACAGATGGACAGACAGTTAGAAATCCATCCTAAATTTGAAAGATAACAATAATTGTGTTTCAAACAAGCAGATTTAGAAGCCCTTGAAAGGGAACCTGTTTCAAATACCTCTCCAGCTCCTACTGAAATCACTTTCATGGTGTCTCTGAGCCCTAGGTTTCCAGTTTTGCCGTTCATATTCAGTGAACACGTTGATTACTCTGTGGAAATCAATGAGACTTCTACTCATACTAGGTAAGTGTGGTTCCATGTGAGTAAAGTAGCCAAACAGGATCTCTCGAGTAGGCAAATATTTTTTCTACCGCCAAGTTTTCACAAGAGAGGCTTTGCTGGATTAAGTCATGCTACTAGAATACTGCACTAGGGACAAAGTTGTTCAGCTTCAAAATAAACTCAGCCTCTGTGGTAGTGTCTAAGAACTACTGCATCACTGTTTGTGCTGAGAGAAAGTAGTGGGTCTCCCTTGGCAGGTTTACAATTAATTTTACACACAGCTCAGGGAGAGGGAAAGGAGGAAGACTCGAGGGTAGGAAAGAAAAAGGCTGCTTTACTCCATACTTGAAAAAGGAATACATACACATACATACATACATTTCCACATATAAAAATGTGTATACATATATGTAGGTATATATAGATACATGAACCTGTTTATGAACAATTTGATTTACATACATGTACATGCAGTACTCTGTACTATAAAAAGTGTATATATAAAAAACCACACACACATACACATATATGCTTGTGTATACATATCTGTGTATATACTGTCTCTCTGCATACAGGGGCATCTAAATATAAAAAAGAAAAGAGATGTCTACAAACACAGGTTGTTGAAGCTAGTTACTTGTCTATTTCAAAAAGACCATCATGTTACGATCAGGCAATCTGTTCCAAGAAGCAGAGCACAATATATTATTGTTGTTGTTGTTGTTGTTTTTGTTGTTGTTGTTGTTGTTTAACATTATGATTAACTTCAGAGGTAGGAAGTATTTTGTAGTTAAGACATGAAGATGTGCTTAGTAAGATTATACTTGAACTGTAGCACTTGAAAAGCTTCCAGTCATATGAATCCGAATGTAGATCTGGCAGCATCTTACCTCCATGCCAGAGGAAGGCCTATGCAAGCAGCTTCTGCTATGCTCACATCCTGAATTCTCAGGAAAGAAACACAGGCATGTTAGCTGGAAAGCTGGTGGTATGTATTTTTCCTGTGTATCTGATCTGAATTTCTGGGTGACCAGAATGTAGTCATGTATTTTATATTTAAGTGTCTGTCTGTACCCAGTACTGCCTGTGGCTTCAGTTTAGTTGTCTGATCTCTCCATCTATATCTTCACAGTAAACTAAACAAAACGAGGGCTACTGCATAAAGGAAATGTATGGACATCTATGCAATTCATAAGTGCTATCCCTAACATGTCCTGGACCAGCTACCAAGAAGTTGATCAGGAGCCTGACCAAACAAGGGCTGGCCCTTTTCAGAGGCTAGTGTGGACCAGGAACAATTCATGATAGTTGGCTGGATGTAGCCTCTCTGCTCTGGAGAGAAAGAGAGTTCAGCTATATGGCAGTGAGCTGTGACATGCTTCCTGCCCTCACAGCCAAAAAAATGAGGCCAGTCTTACTTAATTTACTAGTACGGACTTTCCACAGACCTAGCAAGACAAAGATATATTTGGAAAAAATACTAAGTTTTCTTTTTAAAGTTGCCTCTAGAGGTAGTTCTAGAATCAAGAGAATATCCACTATATGTTTCTAGCACTTTCTCTATAATTTGTTATTCTTCAGTCCACTTTGGCTGGTTTTGTTTTGTTTTTTCCTGTTCAGCTGGTCCCATTGCCTCCAGGCACCTAGTTTTAGGGTCATGGAGTTTACCTTTACCAATTCTGTAAAAGCACCATGCTCATGAATGGTGTTTTAAAACTAATAATTATAATTATAATAAATAGTCATTGCTCCTCCTCGTTCTCAGTGTAATATGATAACAAGACTCGCTAATTATGAATAATTCTTTTGCTATTCATGCAGATGTACAAGCTTTGGCTGGGATACCTAGATTCAGGGCATTTTTAGCACTATTTTAATGCTTTAAATGGGAGCAGCTAGAAAAAAAAGGAGGGAATTCAGTTTAAATAAATATTTATTGGCACATTTTGTCTTAATTTTCATAGGGTTCCTCCTCCCCCAAATTTGGCACAATCTATGGGAATCAGACTCAACAGATGAATTCACAGATAGTTCTGGATGCTAAGGCAACACAGGATAAGATACTATAAATACAGATTGCTTAAGGGCAGCATCGAAAAAGTTTTTAAAAAGAAGCCTTTAAGTAAGGGTCTGTTTTCCACACATGAGCAACCCCAGTTATTTTGACTTAGTGAAGGAAGGGATTTCCAAGGCATTGTGGGCCCCTATTTATTTAAATATGGAGTTGCAGAGAAAGTGGCAGGTGAAGAGCATCTAATTTTAAGCATAGGTTTAAAAAATAAGGTTAATAATTGTCTGAAGAAAACAGCTGTAGACCTGGGAACACAAACAGCTGTTTCAATGCCTAATTGGTTTAAGCACCATCACTTTGTTAATACTTGTGTATCAACTGCATAAAATTTAAGTTATATTCAGCAGCATAAAAAGTTGGATAAATGTTCAGATGTGTTGACATTGGCAACTAAATGACTACTGGGATATTTGATACTATACACTTCCTGTTGCTGCTATTGAAAGTTTGTTGAAGTCTGAGGGTTAAAATGCCCTCTTGTGCATGCTATTTAGATTTGCCTAACATAAATTGAAAAGTTTTATTTGCAAATAATATGGTAAGTAGATCTGAGGAGACAAGGGGGATAGTTGAAAAAGGTCTGCAGGTTTTGCCTCACACCCATATTTTGTCCTTCTTGTTCCGATCTTCCAAGCAGACATACATTTACTTAGTGAGACTTTCCTTTTTAAATACACTGGAATCCAAATGTAACAGTTAATTTACTCTTGCAGTCAAGCACACAGACTATTACTGTCATGAACAAGATGTTAATAGTTCCACTGGTCACTCTAAATACTTTTTAATGTATACAGTTAATTAATTTCCAGGTTTGCAGTCCTGTCTTTAAGAAATCAAATTTTATAATATTTTTCTAACTTTTCCTAATTTGTTTTCATGCTGTAACCAGAAGCACTTTAAGGTCAGAGTATTGAGGTCTTCTGGCATTTATTTTTTCCTTTATTGTGTCTACACACCAAACCTCACTTTGAATGCCTTCACCTGCAAGGCACTTGGAAGTGCATATCTTGCCATATGTGTAATAAACTTTTCTTTCTCCTTTAGCTCTTGACTGAACTCAGTCAACCATGAACCTGGCAAAGTGAAGCATGAAAAGTTCACCAACTTCTTTGTTTATTGATCATACAGTTATCTCAACCTCTGGAAAAAAAGATCAATATATTTTCTTAGAACATTAATTTCACTCAGTTCACCTCATTTTGCAAAATTCTATCTTGGAAGACTGTCTATAGCATATTGCATGACCTATAATATTAAAGGCCTTTGACCTGAATGGAGTTAATGTTTTTTTTTTAATCACTACTCCCTTACCATGTGTCAAGTCTATCACTTTTCCTCTGAGTGCTTGTTGGTGATGATGAGCCATGAAACTTTGGATCCAAACATAGCTGGTGTTCCATCTGTTGTTATAGAAACCAATTTCATCATCATTATTTTGCGTTTAATAACATACTTGAACTCAACATAATTATCTTCCTGTCTTGATTCTTCTTCATTATTTGTGTCCTCGAAATATCTTTGTTTACATGGCTTACTTGAGCTACCCCACATACAATATTCCCATTTAAACCAATGATGCACACATCATTAAATATTTTTTAATCATTAGCAAGTATAAACTTTGGTTTTTCTCTAAAAATATATGTACTATATAGCTTGTTATTTACATAATTCCTTGCTTCTTTGGGTTATTTTTGAGGGATACATTCCCATCATTCTTTCGAAGAAAACTGTCATTATAAATATATCATCAGTCTTGAAAGATGCTTCAGTAGTGATTTTCAGTTTTTCTTAACATATTTTTAAGTGAAAGGACTTGCTTTTCTTCTGGAGACCATATAGTCTTTATTTGAGGAGTACTACTTTTTAAAAAAGTCTCACATGATTTTCCCACACATTATGATGACACGAGACTTTCTGTTTTCATTTCCCTTTCTTTTCTTTCCCTGCCTTGCCTTTCCTCATTAGTAAGATACAGTAGGTGTTCATATGTTCAGCAGCAGTTTTCAAACTCACTTCCCTGCTTTTCTTCAAAACAGCGCACTATTTACTGTTTGTGTGCAGAGGTCCATGAATCGCAACTGTATGTCCTTTGATTAAATTAAAACTAATATTCTTTATATCTCAGGTCTTTGTACATTTTATTTACTTTTTCTCTTTATCTCTTTTTTCCTTCCCTACTGGCTGTTCTCATCCCATTCTCCTGCTGACTACTGGGCTGTCTCCAACCAGGATTGCTTTTCTAAGCCACATATAAGAGCTTCCTTACTTTTCTTACCTACTGAATAGATTCCCAGGGATAATGTGAGGAGAGGAAGGATGCCATGAGTTTTCATCTCTCTTCTGCTCTTCGTTATTCCTTGCACTGAGTGGATGACCATTCCAAACTTTCCAAACTGCAGCAGTGATGGCTAAAGAGTTACACTCCAAATTCATGCAGGTTTTAAATTAACCATTGTCATGGAGACTTGACAAGCTGGTGGTTTTTTTTTTCAGGGAGGGAGTTGTAAAAGAAAGAAGGGATTAATCCTGTGTTAACTTATATAAGAATAAACATTTTAGTAACACAGAAAGGATTAGTTTCTCACTGTTTCTCACTGTTTGTCAGTGATGTAACTGAATTTTGTCCCTCTGATATGTCTCAGAATAGATCAAACTTTAATTTGGTACTTATGCTATGTTCTTATCTGGAGTGGGATTCACCTCATCCAGATTTACCTTTTTAAAGCTCAAGGTATTCTACCCTTCAAAAATAAGCACTTAAGTTCAGCAGAAAAGAATTACCTGCTATTTGTTTCTGATGACTATATTAAAATCCAACTTTGTGTTTTTACTACATTCTTCCTTCTTCCCTTTCTCTTCCATTCTTGGACAAATAATTTTAACTTAAGGATTGAGGGAAAATAATTAAAAATACCCAAACTTTTGTATTAAGTCCACAAAACCTACAGATAATTTTGAGTGATTATTATCTTAATTGTCAAAGCTCTATTGTACTGTGTATCTCTACCTGAAGTATCATCTGGGTTGGGAAATCACTTGGTTGAGGGTATTGAGATTTCATGAAAGCATATCAACAATATTAGCAGCAGCACTTGAACTAGATCCAGACTTGAGGTTCCCAGTGCCCCAACAGAAGCCACATAACTCACTCTGCTACTTTTGTCTCATACCAGCCCAAAGCACTTGGCTGCTGCTTCTCTTGATTACGTCTGGCTGAGGTGCATAGCAGCTGTTCTTGCCCAATGCAAGGAACGGGTGGCCATGGGATAACAGGACACCATCAGCTGGCAGGATCTCTCTTTTGCTCTGTGGTAGGCAGAGCTTGAGCAGCATTTGGCTGCTGAAGCTTCATTTTCTGCCTGAACAGCCAGTTCCTGCCTTCTCCAGGGAAAGACAGGGAGCCAAATGGGAACAGTCTGTAAGCTGGATCTGCATGGAGGACACACATGGTTACCTAAGACAGAGCATTTGAGGACCATTACTGTGTTAAATTCCAGTAACACCAGTTGCTGGAGGCAACCATTCTATATTTAGAGCAGCTCACTACGTCAAAAGCTTTTTCTCATTATGTTGACAATCAAACCTTTGTGCACCTGAGAGTTTGAAATACGTGTATATAAATATCCACTTTCAGATTTTAGATATGTATTTCAACACCTATAAATGTGAATTACATAGGACTTGGGGGACTGCATTTTCTTTTGGCTCAGAATCATAATGGAATTGATTTAGAGGGGAAGAGAATTGTTCAATCTCAGACAGTTCTACCACAGTACAAATAAAATATAGATGACTGTACACAACTTCCTTATTCAAATGGTCAAAAGAGTTTAATTTTGCTGGCAAAAATCCTGTTCTCAATTACATAAATGGAACCCAAATCAATTTTAATAAGCTGAAATTTAAAGACCTGATCCATCTCTGAAATAAATGCTATGTCACTGGCTCAAATAAATGTCACTGGCTCAAAAACTTCATTTTAGCAACCAAAGCCAATGGGGGGAAGGAGAGGGCACAGCTTTACAAAGTACATGTTCATTTAGAAGTTCGATTTTGCTGTGCTCTCTTAGAGTAACTGATCAGGGATTCTGAAACTTTTCAGATTTTTTTTGTAAAGGTGTGCTTAGGGTGTGAAAGATCTCCCACAACTTTTACTAGATCCACAAGAAAAGTATACACACATATTTCACATGTAGGTGGAGCACAGTGAGGCTGGCCTACTCATTTAAGCATGAAAACCTCTTTCTATTTTTTTTAACAAGTATAGCTATGCTTTTTGAAAATAAAACCTAAATCTCCATTAATATTTGTTTCCTCTGGTATTTAATAGGAATCTCAGAGGTAATAAAATAATTATTTTTTAAAAATTTATGTTCTTTTCTGTAACATTCAGTTATAGGTCCAAAATCATTGGATCTTGGCTTTAGAGGACAAATTAATACAATTCGGAAGTATATAAGTGTGTGTATTTGTGTGTGTATGCAGAAAACTAGAGAAATGGCACGCTAATTTCACTCACTGTGACACACTACTATCCAAAGAATCTTTATTTCCTGAGAATGAATGTCAGGCGTATGAACATAAATGTCTTTGGATTCCTAGTAGTTATAAAAAAACAAGAGGAGCTTGTGCTGAGGCAATTCATACTAAGATTTTATGTTCACTAAGCACAGTTTAAAACACATATTGCACAACAAGGGCTTTGTCACAATGACAAATATGTGTGCACTCTTTGTGAACCTGGAAAGGAATTTAGAATGAAAGCATCTTAAATCAGATACATGAACACACCATGGTTTGCCAGTTCATCAGTTCAATCATGTTTATCCATCCTCTAGCTCCTTGAACTGCTCTCCCACTAGGTGAAAAATGGTAAGTTTTCTGCACCTTCAAGGGAACAAGTTCTTCCACGCAGCATGCAACCAAACTATTGGGTTCATTAATGGCACAAAGTAGCTCTTTAGCTACTATTTATTCAAAGTCAAGGCCAATCCCTGGCCCTCCTGAAATAATTTTCTTCTGATGCAGTGGTGCAAAAGGACCCCAGTCTTTCTATAAATAGGCAATGAAGAAATGAGATTTAAATTGGAACTGCAAGTTTTTGAACTATTTCAAAATAGGGCCACATATTTAGATGTCTAATTAGGAATTTAAGACTCTAATTTCAAGCACTTGTAATTCAATCCCTTGTGTTGCAATGACCTTCAGAACAATGGAGTACCACATGTACTCTGTTTTACATGAAATGTATGAAGGTAAAAATAATATTCCAAGAGTAATTTCAGGTTTCTAGTTCTCTCAATATGTTTATCAAGCTTCCATTCCTTAATTAACCATCATTAAGCTGCAAATAAGCATTTAAGAGCTGTCTGACAAGCTATTCAGCTGCCATTAATCCATTCTTGTCTTTAATTCTAATGTATTGCTGGAGTTCCTTTTACCTCTTAATTAGTCCCCAAACTGCAGCATAGCTGCTCCCATACATCTGCTGCTGGGATGAGCACTGGCTTAGAAAGCTGGCTGGACAGGTAGAAGACTTTATTTTCCTGAGTGCCTTTGGGATAATTTATCACCTAACAGTATCTACAAACGGGAGGAAGCACTTACAAGTCTCCAAGAGGATGCACTCTCACATTTTTCCTAACTATGGAAATGAATTCATAAAAAAACCACAGTAGCCTTGCAGTAAGTGTGCATTTTCTAAATACCTAACACCTGTTTAATCTGAGATATATAAGTACTTAGACTCTGTCCCTTAATGTTTGCAGATAATTATGATACTATTCTGAAGGTAAAGGAGACAACCAAAATTTAGTTAACCTATTTTATTGGGTTTGCAGGGTAAGATTTTGGTAGTGGGGGAGCTACAGGGGTGGCTTCTGTAAGAACCCACTGGAAGCTTTCCCCGTGTCTGACAGAGCCAGTGCCAGCTGACTCCAGGAGGGACCCGCCACTGGCCAAGACCAAGCCCATCAGTGATCAGGTAGTGCCTTGGGGAGAACAGATTTAAGAAGGGAAAATTAAGTTGCTGTGACACAGAAACTGCAGCCAGAGAGAGGAGAGGGAATATGTAAGAGAAACAACTCTGCAGACCCCCAGGTCAGTGCAGAAGGAGGGGGAGGAGGTGCTCCAGGCGCCGGAGCAGAGATTCCCCTGAAGCCCGTGGGGAAGACCATGGTGAGGCAGGCTGTCCCCCTGCAGCCCAGGGAGGTCCACAGGGGAGCAGATCTCTACCTGCAGCCCGTGGAGGACCCCACGCCAGAGCAGGGGAATGCCTGAAGGAGGCTGTGACCCCGTGGGAAGCCCATGCTAGAGCAGATTTTCTGGCAGGACTTGTGATCCCATGGGGGACCCACACTGGAGCAGTCTGTGCCTGAAGGACTGCAGCCCGTGGGAAGGACCCACGTTGGAGAAGTTCACGGAGAACTGTCTCCTGTGGGAGAGACCCACACACACTAGAGCAGGGGAAGAGTGAGGAGTCCTCCCCCTGAGGAGGAAGGAGCAACAGAGACAACTTGTGATGATCTGACCATAACCCCCATTCCCCATCCCCCTGCACTGCTGGGGAGAGTAGATAGAGAGTTCGGGAGTGGAGTTGTGCCTGGGAAAAAGGGAGGGGTGGGGATAAGGTGTTTTAAGATTTGGTTTTATTTCTCATTATCCTAATCTGATTTTATTTGTAATAAATTAAATTAATTTTCCCTAAGTCAAGTCTGGTTTGCCTGTGATGGTAACTGTTGAGTAATCTCTCCCTCAGCCAGCAACTAAGCACCATGCAGTCACTCACTCACTCCCCCCCACCCAGTTGGATGGTGGAGAAAATTTGGAAAAGAAGTAAAACTTGTGGGTTGAGATAAGAATGGTTTAATAGAAAAGAAAAGAAGAAAGTAATAATGATAATAATAACACTAATAAAATGACAACCGTAACAGTAAAAGGATTGGAATGTACAAATGGTGCACAGTGCAATTGCTCACCACCCGCTGATCAACACCCAGTTAGTCCCTGAGCAGTGATCCCAACCCCCACCCCACCCAGTTATTTCCTGGATGTGATGTCCCATGGTATGGAATATCCCTTTGGTCCTGGCTGTGTCCCCTCCCAACTTGTGCCCCTCCAGCTTTCTCACTGGCTGGGCATGAGAAGCTGAAAAATCCTTGACTTGAGAGCAAACATGACTTAGCAGCAACTGAAAACATCAGAGTGTTATCCTCTGTCCAGCTGAGGAGAGGAGTGATAGAGCAGCTGCGTGGTCCTTAGTTTCTGGCTGGGGGTTAAACCACAACACGTATATGTTAGGTTCAGTCATTCAGTTTTATTAAAGAAGGAGGCTGGGAAAACACATGTTAAATGTTCACAGATACTTTCCTGGGATCAGCTTATTCTTATATTCAGATTCTAATGTTATAATAAAAAATTAAAGAACATAAAATAAAGAGCATTTAGGAAAAAAAAAAAATCTGTTTGTTCCTGTAAGTTAGAAATTGTAAGATTGAAACAGTAGTTTTACTAGACACTTTACACATTGAAATTATATTACAGTGCTTGTTTATTCTGAACAGTTGAAATTCAAAAAAGACACCCCAGGTACTGCTTTTGTTCTGTATTTCTAACTTCTAAACTCTATACAGTTAAACAAAATTTCAATCTCTGATTTACGGAAACATTTATCTTTAGAAAAGGTTTACTTTTTGATACAGATATGCTTTATGCTGATAAGAAGACAGCTTCTACATCTTGAATTTCAGCTATGATATAGCTCATTACATTAGCACAAAGAACTTAGGAAATATATTACTAAAGTGTATTCAGCCATGGCTACAGATTTGATAGTGCCTACGATGTAGAAGATCCATCATTCAAGAAAGGTCTGAAGGGACAAAATTCAATGAAATTAAATTCCTAAAATAGAGGCACACTCTTCTGCATCCCAATATTGGATGCAAAAAATGCAATAGAATGCTGAATTCAGGACTCTTCAGCAATCAGTATTTTTAGTTCATGCTTCATAGATGTAACAAGCAGGCTTAAGGAAACCATACTTAATGCTTTAGGACTCATGGGGCTGCTTCAATATAGCATTTAGATTCATTCACTTCATTGGCAGGATCATGAGACAAAATATATAGGGGTACGTTTCAATGGAAAAGAATTAATTTGAAAATACCCAGTGAAATTTAGGATTGATTTATAGTAAATCATAAATGCATGGAAGACATGATTAATTTACCCCTTTTTAAACATCCTCAGTTCAGGTTAATACACAGGGTTACACCTCAGAAATGCACTTTTCTACAGAAACAAGAGAAATGCTGAAGATATTGACTGAGCTAGTGCATCAATACATTTTTTTTTCCATAATCAAGTTAACTTTTTCAGTTTAAAACCTGCTTTTTATGACATAAAAGAAAGACTAATGTTTCATTTGCAATGGCAAAATAACATTTTTAAATACATGTATAAAGATGTCTTATTCAGCCTTGAAATGTACTATCTTTTAGCAAAGGGTTAGAAAACAGAATCTGATTACATGCACTAATTGCCTTATTCAAGCAATTGATTAACTATGGGCTATGACACCGCATTAGAGAGAGCTCAGTTTGGTAGAGCTGTCTTGAATATACATAGCTAAACTATTTAAATTAATAAAAGTTGTTATATAGGTTAAACTATGTATTTTTTGATACTGTAGAAAAGATAGGAGCTGATTCTTTTTATATTCTCTTCCTTTTGTTCAGGCAAAAGGATTCAACATTATATGGACACTGAGCAGAAATCCTTATCTCAAAATCATTAAATGGAAGTCTTGGAGTTGCAGAGCCTTGTCTGGTTCCTCTTTGGTCTCAAGTGCTGTGGTGTTCATAGGGAGGAAGGCAACAAATTAAAAATACTTTTGCAGTTAACCTTAAATCAGCTTCTCAGGTCACTGCAGTCTATTTTGATAGCTTAGAGAAAGCTGGAGTAGATAAAGGTTAGTACAAAAAGGGTGAATAGAAGCTTTTTCTCACTAATTAGAAAGAATTTTTCCTCTTTTTCCTTTTTTCTTTCCCTGTCACGCATTCATATGTATACAGAGACGCACTCTCCTCTTTGTGAAATGGATAAAAAATATGCAATACATTGGCAATCATTATACTATTATTATAAAGTGGGATTTGAAATAAAACAGTTATTTACATAGTTGAGATACATCTTTTATATGATATATAAAACTGTTCTTGTAAATCATTTCAGCAGAAGCTAACACGGATGTCCAATTTGTTCATCAGGTAATATATGCTTATGCATTTTGCTGTTGCTCTGCATGCACATCTACAAAATCTGTCAAAATCTCCAATTCTGGAGATACATCATGATGAACTTCTATTCCTCTACTATTCACTTTTTTTCCCCACAGTTTTCCTAATTTAACTTCATTTTCTTTTCTTGGGAAGTAATGTCACCAAACTATATCACAATCTATGGTTTCCAAATAAGGTTTACCATACTCTCATCTCGAAGCTTTGTTACACACGTGCAGAAAATATCTTTTCACTATCTCTCACAAAACATGTTTAACTTGCATTCTCTAAGCAAAAAGGTTTGTAACACTGATCAAATTAATTGCAAGAACAGTTCTTGACTCATTTGATCCTTTAATGTTAAATAACTATGGAGGTCCTATGGATATGTACCACTTTTACAGGCTACTGTCAACAAAGCTGAGGGGAAATGAGGTAAAGTTGGGTGATAAAGGAAATGGTTAAATAACTGTGGCAAAAACCTAGGGAAAAAAAAAACCAGTTTGAAAACTAAAATTGGCAAGCTGATACTGAGTATTTTTTAATTACTTTTTAAGCAGTGTATGACATCATTAGAATGACAGAAACACAAGTGATCTAGAAAAATGTCTGGGTGTTTAAAAAGCAGGTTAGAATTTTCATGGAAATGAGTGGTAAAACAAAGCAGGAGGACTGGATGACAAGATTTTTGGAGAATAGTATTGAGGATGGAGGAAAAGATGCTAAAAATATCTTGGCTGACACAGCATAGCTGTTTCAGAGAGAAGCTGAGGACATTGAAAAGAAATCAGGTAATTTCTGGATAGTACTAGAGAGCTGCAGGCTCTTAGAGTAAGTAAATTGGCAAATGTTTTTACAGCTATGCAAAGCTAGGAAGAAGGTTAGAATCTTAATATGAAAGGATACTTGCTGGAATAATCCCACAAAAAAAGCCTGAAGTGACAGGTTTACATGAGTAGTGAAGAGAAGGCTACTGTTTCAGTACTAAATTATTTTCTTGCTTCAAATTATGATTTTTCCTTGAGAAATAAATGCACAGTTGAGCGACATCCTTCAAGTGACAGAGCATAAGGGGCTTTTCACCCTGCAAGATACTGTACAATACACTCATTTGACCATATATTCTAAATGCAATGAGAACTTTCAGTACTTTTAACAGACTGACCTCATGACTTATTCCTTGGTGGAAATTTTCTGTATCTAACACAAAATGCAAATCACCATTTCTTAACTCTTCTCCATTTTTGTTATATTGATCTATGGAGCAGTCTGGATCTGTGTTACCATCTAGACAAGTGGTCTGTGCAGTGGGTGGGGAACTGGCTGGCTGCTGTCATGGTGTAACCCCAGGCAGCAACTAAGCACCACACAGCTGCTCACTCACTTCCACCCACCCAGTGGGATGGGGGAGACAACTGGGAAAAAAAAGTAAAACTCATGGGTTGAGATAAGAACAGTTTAATAGAACAGAAAGGAAGAACTAATAATGATAATAATAATGGTAATAATAATAAAAGGATTGGAATATAGAAAACAAGTGTTGCACAATGCAATTGCTTACCACTCACCCACTGATGCCCAGTCAGCTCCTGAGTACCAATCCGTCACCTGTTCCCCCCCCAGTTTATGTACTGGACATGACGTCCCATGGTATGGAATACCTCGTTGGCCAGTTTGGGTCAGCTGCCCTGGCTGTGTTCCCTCCCAACT
>JANZLQ010000008.1:11973353-11997347 GCA_026212715.1 Elanus axillaris
CTGCCCTGCCCTGCCCTGCCCTTTCACCTTTTCCTCTTCTCCTTCCTCTGCCTCTTCCCATCCCTCTGTGTGTTCCCAAGAGAACATATGCCCAGATGCAAACAGAATACAGTTTCACAATGTACCAGCCCTCTCACTCCTCCAAACTTTACACTGAATCCACACCGGCACTAAGGAACAATCCTCATAGGCTCCAGGTATACCACCTTTTACAGTTTAGACATCTGTCATGGTGGCAAAATTCTAAATGAGAAAAGTTATAAATTCCATTTTGTCAGTATCTAGAGTCCTTAGACTAATGAATTAATGAAAATTTAGACTGACCAATGCATTCATAAATTACTTACCTCACTGTGGACTTTATGATTATTTAGGATTTCTAACAGCTATAATTATTAATTACAGATTATTTTTCACCTTCCAGATTTTCTAGTCACTAATTGTGTGGTGGGTAAACTGAGATGCTTTCAATAGCACTGGGTAAAAGGAGATTATTTGAAATGGACATATATGGATAAATTTCTGTAATTATAACGCTGAGTATGTAAATAAAGAAGTCATGGACTTCACTTTGTAATTAAAGATGTTTAAAATTTGGTGTTAGAAAATTCATCTTATTAATTTTAGACCTTTCCTGAACTGCCTAATTCCTGATGAAATTTCAGGGATAGTTGGAAGCAGATATGGGACATGTCTGAAATTGTTGTAATTATTTGTATATATTGAAATAAGCTACCTAGCCCTCTTTTCAATGAGTCAGGCACAATTCAACCTTTCTAAATCAATTTCAAAATGGAGAAAGGAAACCCACTAGAAAGAAATAAACCTTCATAAAATATGCAAAGAAGAAAATTGACATAAAAGGCTGACAGAAGCACAGTCATTCTCTTTGGAAGACTGGAAATATAAATAAAGGCATCATTCTTCCCAATATAAATTCTACTCATGAAATATGGATGTTAACAATATTATACAGTGGAACATATTATCATGAAGATCAGTATAAGTTCTTCAGATGATTTTCAAAGGCCATTAAACTGAAAAGTCTGTCTGCACATCATCACATGGTGCATCCATACTTAAGCTCTTTGCCATGTATTTTCTAATAAACATAAATTACAAGACTAGCAAAGTTAAAAAAAACCCAAAAAAACAAAATTGAGTGTGCATCACACATCACTTCAGTAGCTTTGGCAATAAGACCATTTTTTGATCTTCTATGGATTTCAGAAGAATTTTTTTTCTTTTTTAGGGTGGAAGTTTATGCAGTGCTTTGGAATATGTCTAAGTGCAAGTACTGGTAGATTTTGGTAATAGTTCTGACTCAACGAACAAGACATTTATTTTTATATGCAAAAAGACTAAGTATTTCCTGCATATGTGTATTTGCATTTGAATTTAATAATATCAGCTCTTTATATATCAATCCCTTTGCACAGATCTACTAATTATGCGGATTATTTTAAAGCTAAGTTGGCAGAAAAATAGAGGACTTCTCATTAACACATTTTCAGAACTATGTAAAAATACTATCAAATGGAAAGAAAGGACTTAGAGACCAAATAAAATATTTAACTATTGGAAAAAACGTATTTCAAAAAAATTATAATGCAAAATACTTTTAAAGAAAGAAAAAAAAAGAACAAATGTTTCTATATTTTCATTCCTGGCCAGACTTGGCAAATTTCACTGTATTTGGCATATTTACAATTTGACATGTTTATTTATTTGTCATATTTTAAGTTACTTAATTTCAGAATCACTGCTATAAATATTTACTTTCTATGAGAACTTATGGATAATTTGTAATTCCTGAAAATCAGATTTTAAAAGAAATCAGAGTCCAATATGGATTTTGGAAGAATAATTTTCTTTGATACAAGTTTTATAATGTACCCAACAGGCGTTGTTCCAACAGACTTCACATCAATCAGAAAGCCCAATTTTATTTTAGTAAGAGAAAAAAAAACACCCCAAGGATTGATGGGTTTTATGCTTGGTTTTTACTTGGGTGAGAGGCTTCTTGGCCCAGATCACAGAGACAAATTTGTGATCTGGAAAACAGCTAATAACATTACCAAATAGGTAAAAGAGATGGAAATGGTTTACAGGCCAAAGCACAGTCTTCATCTTCTTTCACTATATTTCACTGAATCTGCAGGTAGGTATGTTAATTCGTTTGTTTCCTTTTGTCATTGAACACATTGCATTGCATTAAACACTTATAAATCAGTCAGTTATTTGAGAAGGCTAGATACATTTTTTTAATTCTAAACTTAGAATAGAAGCTATTGGAGCTCATGCTGTCCAATTCAGCTGTTTTGTGTTTTGTTGTCCCTTGTCCTGATCAATAAACACTTTCACTTAATATGTTATATAAATTGCATATTCTTTTTGACTATTCTTTAAAGTGTATATTAATATTTCCTAATCTCTCCATATTAAATCTGTGAAATAATCTCCATTTATTTTCTTCATTTTTGCTTGTCTTCTAAAAAGTCAACATTTTTCCCATCTCATTTTGTATAATATGCTTGGAAGAGCCCTGTAAGTCTACACTGAAAGGCTGGTTCATTTTATGTTTCTGGGAATGAACAAACACATAATCAACAGCAAACACAAATTTGACAGTAATTTGGGTACAGCCTTGGCAGAATTAAATTGCAAGCCATTTTTCTGAACCATATTTTGCATTGTATATACTGGAAAATTTCAACAGGCTACCGACAGCTGTGAAGCTAACCAAAGGTCTTTATTTCTGAGAGGATTATCTTAAAAATGGCATCAACTATTGAAACTAATAGAATAGCAAACCCACCATTTTCAGTTTTATGCTGTTCACATCACTTTTATGATCAATTTACACCCCTATCATTAGGAAATTCCAGATGAGCAGGTTAAAAGTGTGGACTGTTCAGGAAAAAAATAATGGAGATCCTAATACAAACTGTGAGGACCACAAAGGCTGATTTCAAGTTCATGTTAGCAGTTCCCACTTGACTTGAGTGAAGGTTCACACTGACACAGAAGCACACTCTACATTGTATGCTGAGAACCTTAGAGGACATAAATATGAGTGTACTTCACTGAAAGAGAATTATAAGAGTTATACTTGTCTAATTCACAGAAAGGACTAGGACCATTTAAGTTCTTTGCCCTGTCATAATTATGTGACAGCTCTGTGACAAGAACTTAACAATGATAAATGAAAACGAAAGCATTATTTTTAATACATAACTGATATTTTTAATAAAGGATTTTTTCCCAGGATTTGAGAAGGGATAACATACAGAAAACCATTAATTTTCAAAGATTGTTCCTGTTCTCTAGGCTCTCTTCAATATCCTGCTTAAATATGTAGATATTAAAGTGAGTGTAGTGATAGTCTCAGGAAACAGCTTTGAGATCTTTCATTCTTTCTTGGTGTATGGTAACCTCATTTGACAGGTATGTTGCCTTTAGCTCCCAAGAGTAGAATCTGGACATTCACCAACCCACCCAAATTACACCTCTTTGAGAAGCAGCTGTGACTCCTTAGCAGTCCAATGCATCTGTCTTCTAGTTCTTTCCTTTGGAGCTTGTGAACAGAGTAAAAATTCAGTGAAATGAACAACCTTTTAAAAACAGAATACTGCTTCATAACTGCAGAAGAAACCAAACATAAGAGAAAATATTTTAACAGAACATCCAAGGTATCTAGTTTCCTGCAGGCTTTATACTTCAGAGCTCAAAAGTCTCATATCTAGAACAGGGCTTTCAGTCACATTTCCTGTTGCAATTCATTCCCAGGCTGAGGATGCAAAGGCCCCTCAAATCAAAAAAATCTTCATTTTAGTAGTCTTCTTATCTCTCTTCTACTACTCCATGGAAGTTGAAATAAGCATGATTATTAGACTGACATTCTTATTATTCTTCTGAACATCTGTAAGAGATTCCTTATTTTCTTTCTTCTTGTGTACATACAAAGCACACCTATGGCTTCTTCAAATAATTTCAGTCTGGAGTGCACCGAGAGGTTCTAACTGACCTGATCAGTTTATAACCATCTTTCTTTAGAATGTGTCTTTGATCCTCTCAGGGGTTTGACTACTGCTATTGAAGGTCAGGTCTGGTAGGGTACAGCTGTGTCACCTTGTATCAGACTTCTATAAATATAGCTAAGTTGCAAGAAAGATGAGTGAGAAGCAAAAATTTATGTATTGTGGAAGAGCTACCACATGCCTTTCCTGGGCCTCCATCTATGCACATTGTTCCTATTGGCCTGGGAACCACGATTAGGGTCAGTCCTTGCCAGAGGCTATGTCATACATATGCTATGCTGTGCTCTGTTTCTTACTAACCCTAAACTTGCCTTGCTGACTTGTCTTCCTGGCTTGGCCTGCCTGATCAGTGAAGACTTGCCTAGCAATCACCAGGCACTGAGATGACCTCAGTCATTGTCCCCAGTCCAGCCCTGCTCTTCTGGTGGGGTACTGTGGGACTGCAGCCCTCAGTGAGTTGCTGCTTCTCACCCTTCTCTCCCTTGCCTTTAAGGGCAGCCCAGCCTTACTACTCCCTGGCAGACAATACCCAAAAATCCTTCTCCAAGGTTTCCTCAAAGAGCTAAAATTGCCAACATGCAATGTCTATGTATAATAAACTGGAATTCAGTCAAACTGTATTGTCTAATTAGCTGAAGTCCAAACCTATTTAATCATCTTTTTGGAAACATTTGATGACCACTGAGAGAATGAGGTTTAATGAAACCACAGTGACTTTTGGAGTATCCTTGGTTTGATCACACTGACATCTTTTTGCTACCAGATAACTTAATTCTGCATTGCTAAGCTTTAGAAGCCTGAAAATTCCAGCAAGAAGTGTTGACTCCTTATGACTTTGTTCATAAGCAGTACAGCCATTGTCTGCTGATGAAATAAATGTCTCTTTGTACAGTTAAGGCACCAGGACTTTTATATCAATAGAGGAATACACCTTTTCAGAGCAAAAATAATCTAGAATGCTACATATATGCTTATATATTCTACCTACTGGTTGTGTAGTGTTTTTTGATAACTACCTTTCAGTTCATGAGACCAGAATATCCTATCAACTTGCATATGTTTTCTGATTATTCAGCTTGTGATAACTGTATAGGTAAAAAATCTCTGTTTTCTATAGAATCATGGGTTTATAGAACAATCAGGTAGGAGTGTACCTCAGGAAGTCTTTAGTCCATTTAGCCACCCACTTCACTGCTTGACTTAACTCATGATGAAAAAGGTTTTCAGTACATTCAGTATGAATGTCAGCTCCTTCAAGCTATGTCCATTGTCCCTTGGGAGGTTGCCATGTAAGGCTGTGAAAAGCCGGGCTCTGTCCCCTTTATGACCCACCTCCCTGTAGCCACCACAGAGCTGCTGTTAGGTCAGTCTGCAGCCTTGTCTTCTCCATGCCAAACAAGACCCAGTCCTTCAGTCTCTATTCACAGGGCAAGTGCTCCAGCCCCAACCATCATGGTCTGAATTCACCCCAGTTTATTGATACCTTTTTTCCTGTATTGCAGGACCCAAACTGGGATGTAGTATCTAGCTGTGGTCTACAGGGTGCTGAGAAGAGCGTGAATATACCTTCCCTTGATCAACTGCCTGTGCTCCTATTAACACAGCCTTGGATGCTCTTGGCTGTCTCTACTACCTGGTTATACTGCTTGCTGTACTCCAGAGTCCCCAGGGCTTTTCCCCCAGAACTGCTCCCAGCCCATCAGTCCTCAAATTGTATCACTGCCAGAGAGTCTTCCATCCTGGGGGCAGGATTTTGCATTTGTCCTTGCTGAATTCAGGAATTTCCCATAGCTCTAGCCTGTCCAGCTCCCTCTGGATGGCAGCCCTGCTCTCCAGTGTATCGATTGGTCTCCCCAGTTTGGTGCCATATGCAGGTTTGGTGAGAGCAGATACTGAGGCAAAGGGAACATAGCTTCATCTTCATCTGTTTCTCTTCACCTCAGCTTCATCTGTCTCCATTTTCAGCATCACCTGCTCCATTCAGCAATGTTAGCACATTTTGCTTGTCCAGCCTTCCAGCCTTTTACTACTAATGCAGTCACTGCTGATCTTCTTTTTTGACTATGACATCACTTGCAAATATTAGCTCCAGTTGAGCTTTGGCTTTTCTATGTGCCCAAGCAACATTTCTAAATTCTTGGTTTATAGCTTGTCTCTGCTTTCACTTTCCATACACTGTTTTTTTGCATTGATGCTTAGTCATGTGCAAGCTGTTCCCCTGATATGTCTACTTGAATTTCCTGAGTGTTGATATGGACCGTTCTTGTTCTTGGAGGATGCTGTTCCTAAAGACTTATCAGCTGTCCTGACCTCCTTCATAGCTGCCTCCCATGAAATCCTGCACAGAGATCTAAATGTTATTTTTTGCAATATAAAGTTCATATATTCTCATTAGAATCCATAAAGTCAACATTAATCTTTGCATTTTACCTGATACCAATGAATAAATTGGTGTATCTGTAAACTTTTTAGGCACCATATATAACACACGTACCATTTATATAACTGAAAACAAAGGTATTGGATTTTGAATCCCAAGGTTTTAGAGTTCTCCCTAAACACCTCAAAAGATTTGTATTGAAAATGAACTAGTTGAAGGAGTTTAGTGAAGGTATTGCTATATTAGCAGTCATAATGACTTTTAAAAGTTCAAAATTCTATTTTCAAGTTAAGGAAACAATTTAGATCTTTTCTAAACCACTTCTGATTTTCCCTTTTTTACTGTCTGATTATATGCAGGTTTTTGTGTTGTTATTTGGAAGAAGTATTCAGAAGTAGGTGGAAGAGGTATGGGATTGAATTCTAGCCACTTACATTTTCTTTTAAATTTTTAAAAAATAATTTCCAGAGATGTTATGTGATCTGTAGGACCTGTCTAAGCTCTGTGCCGTAAATCACATGCAGCATTGAGAGCAACTCCTTACAACTTCAAGGTCAAAGACAAATTAAATCTTGCTATTGGTGGACTCCAGGACCAAAGTAATTTTACAGGCTTACTTATGTGTACAATATCTTCAGTAATACAGAAGCAAAGCATAACTGAAAATGCTGTTGATGAAGGGAAAGATGGCATGAGCAAATTCTCTCTATATTTTGGTGGTGTGGATATCTAAATTTAAAAAAATCTTATGGCTATTCAAAGTTATTTTGAAAGACTAGCTTAAAAAACAGCCAAAGTAGAGGCATTATATTAATACAAAGGTTATTTTTACACTTTTCTTCCTATGAGAATGAAGCAAATGTAGATATGTTTATGTACATTCTTGCATTACATGAGTATTAGGCTTCTTAAAAATTGCAAGAAACAGAATTCAGATCTTCTTATGTGAGTGCCTTACCAATTAGGAATATGGATCATTTTAATTTTTCTTCTGTCCTTCTGTTGTTTTCCATGTGCTGCCAGTATCTAGTTTCAGTGGTAAATGCCATTTCTTAAACGTCCTCTAGGCATGTTGTGCAAAAATATGACAGCCGTTCTCTTTGCTTTCCTGTATCCAAAATTCTATCTTCAAACCTTTGTAAAAACAACAACTTTCAAGTATATATTAGATTTATTTTATGTTATTGTGCATGTCTGTAAAAGGCAAAATGGAATCTTGATGAGCTGTTTAGTTAAGCCTGGGGAGGAAAGTCATCTTCATTTGATCTTGCACATAGATAGAATGCATTACTTTGAAAAAAAAGCACCATGCAGTTTGCATATTTTGTAGCCTGACTTCCTATTTTACTTCTCTATAACTAGGACTGTAGTATTCAATTAGCAAAAAATACATTGTATTCAACAGTAAAACCTGAGGAAAGAAAACAGTAATTTTCTAATATTAGGAAAAACTAAACAGTCTTTAGAAAACTTATTCAACACTCCATAAGTTAAAGAACATTTTCTCATCTTTATGCAAATTGTTTAGTATCTGTATGATTCAGCAAATGATCTCCTTTGTTGCAAAAGTTATAGGCTGATTATGGTTAATCAACTGAGATTGCAAGATCATAGCAAAAGTTTTGGCAGTTTGGCTGTAGGCATTTTCATGTAAAATTATTATTCCTGATCTAAACTCTTAATTTAATAAGCATTGCTAACAATTGGAAGATCTGCAGCTCATCAGGAGCAATTTTACTTGCTACAGAAAAAGGGCATTATACCAAACTGAACAGAGAAATTTCTTCAAAGTGTGAGCAGAACTTCAAGGACACCTTTTTTTTTCAGTTGTTTGTTTTTTTTTTTCTTTTCTATTCTTTTTTAAATTTTATTTTTAATTTGCCTAAGGCTGCAGTCATCACGAATAGAATGATCTCAAAATAATTTGATCTGTAAAGTTGCACTCAAGAGATTGTTCTTATTTCCACTGTAATTTCTTGTTTTGGAACATTTGGCATGACTAATTAGAGTGATTGATTGATATATGGTTAAAAAGATTACAGGGAGGAAGGTAGCTGAAAATAATGCCTGTATGCTAGTATTTTCTTAAGATGACTTATATCCAGTCTCAGCACACACTGCATAGACACAAGATCAATGTTTTAATAATAATGATGAATAATTCATTATGATGTAATGCATGATGGGAAGAAGCCATTTCCTGATACCTAATGGCTGGCTGTAATATTTTGGGGCCTGAGGCAGACTCACAAATATAGCAGCAGCCCCCTACAGATAACAACTACTTTTCTTTAGCATTAAGAACACATTACAGAGAATATAAAACCAGATTTTAATATTTAGATGAAGTAAAAGTTTAATTGAACAGTGTCAAGTTTATTGTATTCTGCTTAAAACAGCTTTTTATCCCTTCCCTTGCAAAGAACCATACAATGATGAGAGGATTAAGCAGCACTTCATTTACAAAGTTCTATTAAGTTTGTAATGGGCAAAGTGTAGTAATAAAAGTTCTACTTTGAGACTAGATTTAACTAGCTTTTTTTCTTCAATAGAAGAATCTTTCATGCAAGTAAAAGAAGAGGTATCACATTGACTGTGTGGGTGTTCACCATGTGGAACTCAGATTCTTACTAGACAGAACCCAAATGAGAGAAATCTCCAAGGTTTCTGCTGGCATGTTCATATACCTGCAACGCTTCCTTTTTTGGCTTGTGTTGACAGCTTTACAGATCTGTTTTCTCTGGAGTGTCTCTTTTTTTTTTTTCTACAAGTTTTTTTACAAGTTTTTAACTCCAACTTTTAGAATCTCATTTTTAAAGCTTAAGATTTAGCTATCTGAAAGTAACGTGCTTATTACTAAATAGGCCATATGACAAATCTACAAGTATTACCCTGTCTTCTACAGCTTTGGTTACTCTGATTTCTGGCCCATCAATGTTGTCCCTATCTCATTCCATAGTTATTAGCTAATAAAGTGAAAAATTAGAAAGGAATACTCAAGAACATTGAACGGAAAAAGTAGAAACAGGATTAAACTCATGTAAGTTTAACTACTTCAATATTGTGAGTATGATTACACTAATCAGACTTTAAATGACTACAAAATAGATGTCTGGAGATGAAAATCACAGCAGGCTGACTTCCTTTATAGACAAGAAAAAAGAAAAAGAAAAGCACTTTCACGCTATGGTTCATTTAGCTTGGTTTAGGTATCTACTTTAGAATAAGAATCATGCCTTTGACTCCACTAACTATATTGACCACACCTTTGTTTACTATTTAGGTACTGAAGGATGAAGACCTCAAACATAGATTTAGATATCAAAACCCATGCAGTGAAATTTATATTCTCATTTTTAACATGCAGGAAAGATGAAAAAAGAAAATAGTAAAATATATTCCCATCTATCCTGTAATATTAAAAATATTTTTCCAAATAAGAGAATTATATTCTTATGTATATATATAAAAAAAAGCATAATAATGAGCATCCAAACAATTAACTTTGCAACAAGAAATTTAAATTTATGGGTGTTTCCTTGTTCATTTTCCAATTGCACAACCTGGCTGTCAATGTAAGAGAATTGAGAGAATGGTATGATGAGTCAGAAGTAGCAGAGAGCTGGCTAATAGAGACACTGACTATGTCTTTAATCTTACCCCTCTGTTTTACTGGTACTCTGTGGTGCTTCTTCCCACTGGCAATTCATAGCTTGGCAGCCTCAGCCTCAGATGCAAAGGAACTATTTGAATACCTGCATAACATCATAAGGGTGGTATTATGTCATGATGTTTATGTGATAACCCAATCATTAAAGTGATCATCAACAAGGTGGGATATAATTTTTTTTATCTTATTTTTGCAGCTTTTTTTCTGTGAAAAAGAACTGAGGGGTGGTAGCAGCATAGAGATGTGGGAAAGAGGGGGCAGATGAGAAGAGAATGAAGATGTATATGTATATGTGTGTTTGACTCAAAAGCTTCAAGTTGAAGAGCTCAGTTAAAGGGTTAGGATGAATTCCCTGCTTCTGGGATTATTACAGTGTTTCCTCAAGAAATATAAAAAACATTCCTTTGATCAAGGCCTATAACTTCATCTCCCAATGACAGATCTAACTACAAGGTTGTAGAGTCATGCTGCTTCCTTACTGCTTATTTAAAATCAAGACATCATCTCAAGATCTGAATGATCTTGAGATAGATTTATTGTACCCTAAGCCAACATAGTGCTTTACAGGCTATGGACGACATTCAGTGTAGTTTCTGGACTCCTGCTGAACCAAAGCCAGAATTATGTCCCTGATATTTTTAGTACTGCATCAGTAGGCAATAACACTGCATCCAAACTGTATCAAGGTGTAGCAGGGGAAGCTCTGAAAGCTTGATTCTCTAATCCTCAAAGTAAGAGACTTGCTGGACCCTGCTGATGCTCATTTCCTGACTCTATCAGGAACCTAAATTACTTTCTCAATCTGCACTTTCAGTCCAAATGGTCTGTAAAAGCCACAACACAAATATATTTTTAAGTAGCTCATAATTGTTCATTTGATATGATGATTCAAGTACTTCAAAGGTAGCCACATGGTTGAACCAAAGTCCCTAAGACAAAAAAGTTTCCACAGAATTTTGAATGTTTAAAGCAATGGTTTCACAGTATCATGCGTTTTTTTTGCCTATTTATATCTTCAGTGAAGAGAAGAATTTTCTGAATGTTTTATCAAAATTTGAATGAATAAATACAAAAATCTAATCTGATGTAATCACTGCATTTTTATGTGGTAAAGAAATTATTGTAATAATTGTTATAGTAGTTACTAATAGTTACTATAATAATTACTCTAATAAGAGTATTTTGATTTTAATTTTGTTTTAAAGGCCTTTCTCTGATCCACAAAGCCTCTTTTTGTTTAGTTTAAGAAGAAAGTATTCACAAGTTTAAAAAAATAAGGCAATATAATGCGCTATATTGTCTCATACATAGGCATACAGGATATTTTATAGACATTGGAAATGGAAAGAGATCACCTCATTAACAAAGACAAGGTGGAAGACCTAGGCTGAATTTTAGCTGTCTGAGGAATATATAGCAGACCATTGTACACACTTTTTCTTCACTGCTCCATGCCTGTTTCCATTTACATTTGTTTTTCAGCCTGAATCTGAAGGATTAAGAAGGAAGAGGGAAAGGAGGGAAGCAGTACAAAATGGAGCACCTTACCAATAGCCTGCTAGAATATGGCTAGATGCCCTGTAAGTCACATCATTGTGATCACAAGGATATGTGCAGGATGTGCACAGCTCTCAAGGGACTGAGAGGGTGTTTAATATAAAGCTTTTACTACAATAGCTGAAGCTTCATAGTGTCTCTTCTATCCAGATATCTAATGTTAAAGGAATGGTCCTATGTCTTTTAAATAACCATCTTTCAAGTCAAAAATCTAGCCCCTCTCTGGAGATTTAGTATTAACATAGTTCCTAAAAAATGAAGAGAAAAAAAAAATCCCCCTCTTCTACTGCATTATGACTCAGATTCTCCAACAGGTAGTGCAGAATCAGTCTGTCACACCTTCTTACAGTCTGTTGACCAAAGCAAAAGTACTGTTTTGTACAGGAAACCAAGAACAGAATTCACGCTGTACAGTTATATCAGTGTTACAATGCTTTGTTACGTAAAAATCCATCAGCTAAAGAATGTTGACAACACACACACACACAGAGAAAATAAAAGGAAAATATTAGCATGTTTAAAGGAGGAATGTTTTAGTCTTACAGTGGCCAAAATATCAATCGTTAACTTGCCTTCAGCCAACTTTTTGAAATTCTCACAGAACAGAGCATTATGGCTCATTTTATGTTAACTTTGTAACCAGCTAAGAACAAATACTTCAAACTGGCCCATAAAACCTTAGTGGAAACCAGCCACTGGAAAAAAAAAAAAAAAAGGATAAGATATATGAAAACAGGTTAAAAACAGAATTACACATAAAAAAGAAAATGGATACAAAGACACTTTCATAAGGGAAGGGTATGAAGCAAATACTTTTGGGAACTTGGATAGTAATGCATTTTGTCACCTTTAATGAACTACAGAAACAACCCAAGGCACATACTGGAAAACAGTATCATCTCTTTTATCATTTGGCCTGCCACAACTGCACTGTTTGTTTCAACAAAGTCAAGACAATGCAACAGTAATCAAATACCAGTTTATATGCATCATTCATGAACATTTCATCTTCTACATGGAATTTCATCTTCTACCTGGTGAAGAACTTTGAGTCCAAGACTGATTTATGATAATCTTGATGGTTAGACCCAAAAAAAATGGTGCCAGTCTCTCTAGAGTTTACTCAAATTCATGCTCAGATAGATATATTCATATACTATAGATGGCTGGAATGAATGAGTTAACACAGTAATTTGAAAACTTCTGCTTCTGACTAGTCATCACAAACTTGAATATTTGAAGGAGAAGAACGAAAAAGATGTAACAAAATCGTCTCTTCAAAGAGAAAGGTTATAAGTAATTCATTTTAATTTACTGGGAATAGACTATAATCTAGAAAGCAATTTTTAGTGAGTCTCTTGGCTCACATTAGATGTGGAATAAATGTTATTTTAAACACATTCTGTAACATTTAATTGTAAGTCCCTGTTCTGCCAGATATTTAACCCTTTTTATAATTATTAGTATTGTTCCTGAGGGGTTTATACAACGTGCAATTTTTCATTGTTCCATTACCTAAAAGGAAATGAGTGAAACAATTTCTGATAATTTCCTGTTAAAAGTTATGAAATATTTTTAAAGAATATAATGAAGCAAAGAGGGAATACTACCTAATAATTTTGATACATTTGAAAAAAGGATTTGTTTAAGAAAATGAACCTGTAAGAAATTCTGTTTTGATAGTGTGTCATAATAACATTAGCTAAATCTCCCTCTCTTTCTTTCTCTTCCTTTCTCTCGCTCTTTCTCAATAGTATTTTATTTTCCATTAATTTAAAGGGAGAAAATCGTATTAGAATTTTAATATTAATTTTAAGGATTTGTAATCTGGTAATGTCCTCAGGCAGATTCATCTGTAGGTTCTATTATCTTCCATTTAAATCATGTATTCTGAAAAATACTGATGCAACATTTAATTTATGCATATAAAAAGCATTCATTGAGTCAAGAAGGATACTAATAAATCTCAGCTTTGTGACTGTGGGACCAAAGAATGTCTTATTGACTTCTACTTAATGGAATCAATCATATCTTCAAGCAATTCCATAGCATTCATTTTGGGATGCATAGTTGAATATTCAGGGATCCTGACTGTCAAATTCAGCTGTGGATATCGATATCTTTTCTTTAAAGTGCGGCTACTAAAAATACTGAAAGGGCTCTGAACTGCTAATGTTACATTTTGTTGGAAGATAAACTACAACACGATGACATCTGAGGAACAGAAGCTCTGATCAGTCGGGTAATAAAATCAAACTGAAAACAGTATTAGAAGTCCTCACTGCCCACTGTTTCACCTCAGAGACAGGTTCAGTACAGCAATGTTTAGTGGCCGGCTCAGTTGTGAATAATTCTAAGCAGTGCGCTGCAGACCTCTGGAAACTGTGTATCACCTCTGAATCTTTATAGTGTATCTCCTTCCTGCTCTTGGAAGTATACACTTGTATATAGACTTGCGAGTCCTCCTGCTCTGTCTCCCTCTCTCAGGAGAGGACCGCTGCGCCCCTCACTCTAAAGGACTGTGCATTAATCCAGTATGCTACAGCCAGCAGTGAGCAAGTAGGTGGCCTTTCTCCCTCCAGCTGAGCTGCACCTTCCAACAAAACACAACATATGGTAAAAGAGCAAACACAGCAAAAAAAAGAAGAAATGTTATTCGTCATCCTTAATATGAGATAATATGTACGTATATCAAACTGTTTCAGAGTCTGCATTGAATTTTGTCACCAGTGGAAATGTTCTCTGCTTCCTGACAACACTGTCTCTCTCCTCAGACTTGAAAATGAGCATTATAAATGCTGTTTACAGAGAACTGATTAATCTACTTGCTTTAAAGCTATTCTTAATGAAACATAAAATCCCATCATAACAGGATATGAAGTTAGAATAGATGATTATTTTAACCTTTGTAGCTTAGAAAAACAAATATTCTTAAAATTAGCTTTGAAAAAGCTCCAGCTTTTTAAAACATAAAAAGGTCACTTGTTGTGTTTCCTTGAGGAAATGAAGGCCTGATCAGAGATTCCAGTAAATTACAAATAAACCTGAATTGCACTTTTACTTAAATGAGATATTACACTTGCAAGTCTGTTTTACCATGGTATTGTCAGGGACCTGAGGGCACCACTAGGCCTGACTGTCCCTACCCAACATGCTTGGTCTCCCACCACGCTGCCACACAGCCCAAGACCTCATTGCAGTCCCTGGGGCCATCAGTCCCTACCCCAGCCATGCCACAGCAGGGCCCATCTCCAGCTCCCCACAGCCCTGCCCTGTCTGGCCATAGGCCCTGCTGACCCAAGCCCACCTGCAAGTGCATGTCCCAGCCCAACCTCGACCCATTCCTATCCCCAGGGAGGTGCCCAAAGCCTGGGGCTGGGGCTGCCCTGGTGTCCCCCAGCTACCCTGCTCCTGGCTTGGGATGGTGGGACAGACCCTGGCTGCCAGGCCCTGCCCTGACAGGCCCAGGGAAGGCCCCGACACCTCTAGTGCCCCAGCACCAGGGAGCCACTGGCCCTCGTAGTGCCTTGACACTGGAAACGTGCTTGGGACACTATTCAGACAACACAAAAGAAGGCATAGCTCTTTTTTAAGCCAAACATGTTATAGAAACTTAGAATCATAGACTCATAGAATCATTTAGGTTGGAAAAGACCTTTAAGATCATCAAGCCTAACCATTAACCTAACACTGCCAAGTCCGCCCCTAAACCTGACACCCTAGTGTCACATCTACACGTCTTTTAAATTTCTTCAGGGATGGTGACTCAACCCCTTCCATGGGCAACCCGTTTCAATTCTTGAAAACCTTTTTGGTGAAGAAATTTTTCCTAATATCCAACCTAAATCTCCCCTGCTGCAACTTGAGGCCATTTCCTCTTGGCCTGTGGCTTGTTACTTGGGAGAAGAGACCAGCACCCACCTCACTACAACCCCCTTTCAAATAGTTGTAGAGAGCGATAAGGTCCCCCCTCAGCCTCCTTTTCTCCAGACTAAAGAGCCCCAGTTCCCTCAGCTGCTCCTCATAAGATTTGTGCTCTAGGCCCCTCACCAACTTGATTGCCCTTCTCTAGACACGCTACAACACCTAAATGTCTTTTTTGTAGTGAGGGGCCCAAAATTGAGGACAGTATTCAAGGTTGTTCTTTTTATTGTGGGCCACTCTCCTGGAAGTTCTGCCACTTGAAAACTTGATCTCTAAAAACTTTACTGGCAGTGACTACTTTTCTTCCATGTATACTGATTAGTGCTGAGTCAAGAATACATCTTTTTGTCACCCCCAAGAAACTTCCACAGTTTGCTGCAGTATTTCAGCAACAATTACTTCCTGAGATATACTAGATATTGAGGCTTTTTGATGAAATATATGTTGTACTGCATGGTTAGGCTGAGAATCACCATTTTTGACTGCTTGGTTACAAGATGCCATAACCTATTACACTTCTTCAGGAAATGTAAATAAACACACTTAACATGTGCTTATCTTCTTCTGGAAATGTAAATGTATACACTAGACATGCCTTTAATGGTAATTCCCCCAAAGTGATGTTTTAGGGAAGGCATCAGTACTGGCAGAAGAGAAATTTATGAGACAATGGAAACAACCTTACACACTTTAGGATAAGACTGTATTTTTCACTTAGCTTCCAGACTGAAGTTGGCAATACTTTCTTCACTTAAGAATGTGTGCATTAAATAAGTGTCTAAAAATAGAATAACATAAAAATGAGATTAGAGCAATAAAAAGTAATAAAATTTTAAATTTGTTCTTTTATGAGGAGAGAACTGTAGTACTCATGAACTGCAATATTAAGTTTATTGTTTGTCACTAGTACTTGGAGAATATATGAGATGACTCAACCATACATTCGAAAATTGCAAAGGAATTGAAACACCATATAGATGTTTGTGCAGTAGATATTAAAATCATTATACCAGCTTTCTAGCAGTCTTTTCTGAAATCACTGCTATATAGCACCCAGATTTGGAAAACATGTTTCTGAGGGTATAACTATTGTCACATGCATTTGGTGTATTAGACATTCAATAGTTTGCTGTGATCAGTGTTTTCATATTCTTCAGAAAATCCTGGAGACCAGTCAGAAAAAACATATTTTTCACACCAGATCAGAATTGCTGTGACTGCAAATCTCATTCTGTTACTATATAAACTTAGTTTTTATAGAGCTGTCATCTTCAGAATGGTACTTTTCAATGAAAATAAAGCTTTCCACAAAACTCATGATGATAACATTTTCTAAAGCTCCAGAGTTCCAGTAATTCCTTCAGTAATGTGGAACAATTACATTCTTGCCCCTTAAAGACACAAATAAGCTACTATTTGCACAAATTAGCAACTCTTCAAATAAGAAGGACATTGTCTTCTGTAAACATTCCAGACAACTAATTATGATCAATAATTGGATTTTGTGACTGACTGAAAACAAAGAGATACTTGTGACCATTGTAAACACTTGACATTCATAAATGTGTTTCATACATATAAGGCTGACATCTCATTATATTCTGTAGCCTGGCAGCAAGGTGCTTGCTTGGGTTTTGGTTGCAAAATATCTTTCTCAGAAAGGATTACATCTTGAGCAAGTACTTTTTATGACTGGATTACTGCAGACTATTCTCTGCTAGATATTTGCAATTAAAAAAAAAAAAAAAGAAAAACAGGAGCTAGTCCTAAGGAGATAAAGGCATGTAATTTTCAACCTGATTCCAACATTTACTTCAGAAATGGGAAAAGCTCAAACATAGTCCTAATAGCTCTTCTAGGAGCCATCGGTTACATAGCATTTCTGGTTGACTTTTCTCAGGTGTTCATCAACCATGTGGAGAATTAGTTCAGGTGATCAGGTTCAAGATGAAACTAGAGGCTTAATTGTGAAATATTAGCAGACTGTGCTTCTCACAGAATCACAGAATGGTTGAGGTTGGAAGGAACCTCTGGAAGTCATCTTGTCCAACCCCCTTGCACGAGCTGGGTCACTAAACCAGGTTGTTCAGGACCACGTCTAGGTTTTTGAATATCCCTAAGAATGGAGACTCCACAACCTCTCTGGGCAACCTGTGCCAGTGCTCAGTGACCCTCACAGTGAAAAAGTGTTTCCTTATGTTCAGATGGAACCTCCTGTGTTTTCACTTGTGTTCATTGCCTCTTGTCCTGTCACTGGGCACCTCTGAAAAGAGCCTGGCTCCATCTTCTCATCTGAGTTCCCTCTGGACAGCAGTACAACACTCTGGTGTACCAGCCATTCCTCCCAGTTTTCTGTCATCAGCAAACTCGCTGAGCGTATACTCTGCCTGTCTTCCAGATCATTAATGAGGATGTTGAAAAGGATTGGATGCAATATTGACCATCAGTTCATAGAACCATTCCTTCTGTTGCTCCACTGTTGATGTCCTCACAATGTCTTTAATAGAAGTTGGAAAAAACCTGTTCAGTTTTCCTGGCATCTTTTTGTAGCATGTCTAGGGTGTTACCAAGAAGGAGAAGGTAAAATACACACACACACAAGTAAAAGATATATATCTTTAAGTACAGTGAGACATATAATACAGTGTTTAACATTCTGTGTTGGCCACAGTAGTATGCAGACTTAGAGGCATTCTTTTGCTCTGTGTTCTCTCTGTTTAGGTGCATCATCACCCTTCTCTCATCCATGGTGCAAAATATGTTGTTGCCTAAGGGACTCTAGAATCTGTCAGAAAAGCCAAACATGTAAAAATGAGGAACTGAGGATTCCTAAGTTCTCAGACTGAAAAGAGCCTTGATTATGAGGGAAGAGTCAAATTCTCTTAATTATTTGTTCTATTCCCAGTGAATGTATAGTAAATAGTGATAAGATGCTGTGCCTTGTGATTTCCATAAATTGCAAATTTTAATGCTAAGCATAGCTTTTGTGGAAATTAATATACAGTATGTGTTGGCAACACAGTGTCAGTTAAAAATGGTAATTGCATATAAATCTGAGTGACAGGGTTCAGGTTATAAGCAATTTGAGTTACTGAAATAAACAAGTATTAAGTAATGATGAAAAAAATTAGTTTCTAGTTGCTAGGATTTGATCCTGTTTCATTCATGTCTCATTTTCTGCTTAGTGTATATGTATTTTTCCTGTTTTCTTCTCTGAAGTAAAATTTGATGTTTCTGTACTTTTTTTCTGAAGCAGTTGATGAATTCCTAATACCGACTGCAATGAATACCATGAAACATGTCTGGTATAAAGTTACTGGAAAGCTTGGTATGTGGATTATATCTAGGTGTATATGACCTTTCTATAAGCCTCACTCACTCTGCTCACTTCCATCAAATCAGTGAAGTAATAGGTGATATAATGATTATTAATAATATGGCAATTCAAGCCTTATACTCTGTCATCCTGCTATCTTGTAAAATCAGTTGAGAATTCCTTGTGGCACACAGGTTCCCATGTGTGCTAAGAAGCTTGCTAGCTTGTAGAATAGCTTCTACACTACACCTGAGCTTGGCTGCAATTCAGAGAGGTACTGAGTGATCTCTGTTTCCACTGGAGATTAATCTGTTAGTCTTGCCAGGCTCTGCTCAATTCATTGGGGCTGCATAGGGTTCAGCTGAAAACTACTGCAATTTTTTACATGCTAAACATACACAGCCAGTGAGTTGTTTAAGTAACTTTTCTTTCTAAATAGATTACAATCACCAGTCCCAGATTGCTGGAAATTGGCTAAATTTATTGACTACAAAAAGATTGGTCCTGGGTTATTTGATGTCTTTCCTCTGAAGTATGAATTATTGGGGGGAATGGAATGTAAAAGCTGTGCAATAACAGGAAAATAACTAGAAATAGCTTGGCGATCTGTCTCTCACACAGCATTATCTGCTTTTTATTTAAGCATTATCTTATTTTTATTTAAGAGTCACCAGGCAAAAAAAAGAAATCTGAGAGCATGGTTTTGTCCACCTCCATGCTAGTTTGACACACGTATATATACATCCAATGCATTGTCAAGTCAGCAGTTTGTTTTTAAATTGTTTTGCTTTTATATTAATTTCTGCATATATTTCATCATCTTCTGATGAATCATTATTGCACCTCCCTTCTTTTCACCATTTTTTCCACATATATTACTGGGCAAACTCTCATGATTCAGAGCTGAAATTATGCTAGAGATGATGTCTGGTGGGGAAACAAGATTATTCTGATAGTGGGTTTTTCTTCATTAGAACATGATAATTGCTGTTATGTTGTCTAACTTCTACATTTTCACCCATCATATTTTATTTGAGACTTAGCTTTCTTTTTCCCCTTCTTAATACATGTTTTCGTCTTAATACTCCATCTATTATTTGAACAAACTAATTTAGAATTCTGTATGTTTCATAAATATAAATGTACATATTTTAGCCTAACCAAGCCTACAATTCTTTAGAACCTCATGGAGATTTTATGTTTTACGAGCAAAACATTAATTTTTGAGGAGAATCAAATCAAACCTGCTCAAAATAAGCTGCTGGGAAATTTTACAGCTAAAATGTTTCCATCTGCAAGCTAAATGGTCAAACTTTTACTTGGAAATGTTTTTAAAGGATTCATGTTATTGAATCTCCTGCTCTCTTGAATATTCAACTTTAATTTTGATAATCATTTTAACACAAGTAGGAAAAAAAAAGAAAACTCTATCTGCAATGCATTCTTGCCATGTAGTGGAATGCTGTGTTTGAACATAATATTTGAATTTTATGTAAGTCTTCTGAAATGCAAATATGAAAATAATTAGTTATGTAGTTGTTTCTGAAGGAATGCACCATATCTGCTAGTATGAATTATTTTTAATAGAAAACAGATACTGAGTAACATGATAATAATAATGATCTAATAAGCAAAATTTTAGATGTTAGTTTTGTTAAGACTAAAGGACTGGAATTCCAGATAGAATAAAAGAGAGTTAAGCAAGATGCAAAAAGCATAGCCTTGGAACACAAAACAGCAGAATTTGAAAATGCAGAGTTAAATGGCTGAAATTTGGGCTCAGTTTCTGAAAAGTCACAGAGCAAAGTGAATTGCTGTGTAAGTAAGCATTTTTGATGTGCACAAGTAGTACAAATTCTGAATTTACTATGGAAGATCACTGTAAGCAAGTAGAAGAACATGTACATTAAGGTTTCATTTAACTGTTAAATGATATCTATTGGAGAGGGGAGGGGTGGTAGGGGAAAGAAGAAAAAGAAATGGTGACTGGAAGGGGTATAAAGAAAGTTTATTGACAAAAAAAGCCCCAAGCTAATATAAAAATAGTAATAAATCATTTTGTTATTAATTGAGATCTCTGTTCAGCAAAATAATTGGTCTGCATCCATTAGAAACTGAAGTTATGTAGTATTCTGCAAGTGTTCTCAAACATCTTTAAAGCTTAAATTCAGTGGCACATGCATATTCACAAACATGTTTCATACCGTTATGAATGTGTCTGGACTACTCTGTGCTAATATTAAAATTTCTACTTCTGACTACTTACCCTTTTTCCACTTGGACGGAAGATATGATGATGTTCCTTTCAGATCAGTTCTTTGATCCTGTAACAGAAAGTAGCAAGGTTCTGGTCATGCAAAGTACCAAAAACTTTTACCATACACAAAATATTACCGGTTCATATTATCTAGCTGAACTATGTTCAGTTTCCAGTTAAGTAAATTATAGTGGTCATCAGCATGTCAATTCCTTTAATTGAATTCTGTGTTACATAACTTATGTAAGAAAGAGGTGATGAAAAAGAAGGTGAGTCCTAAATTAACTATGCTAATTTTGATGAATCTTTCAGTGCAAAAGGGTTCTATTGAGCTAGGTGGTGCTGAGGATTGTTTTACATGTAAATATCCTGTATAAATTTGGAAACCTAATTTTGATTGCTCCCCTTTTCTTGTGTATTTGGCTGATAGGTTGATTGCTTGATTTAATTTTTCTGATTACACAACCAATTGCACATAAGTGTGTTTTGCAAATCAGCATTTATCCCATAAGGAATTTCACAGAATATTCCTTTCTTTTTTTTTTTTCTTTGCTATGAATAAAAAATACCCACCCATGTAATATTAAGTGTTTTCAAGTTGCTGGGTGATGGTTGTATTGTCTTAATTTTCTTACAAAACAGTGTAATTAAAATAACCTTTAATTAAGCACGGCATTTACACATACATACTTCCCCCCCCCCCCAAAGTTCATACACATAAATATGTAACTTTTTATGATGGAATTATATTTAACAGCCCTTAGATTATATGACTGTTACATATTTTTATACAGAATGAAAATGCTTTCTTATTGTGTGAATGATGAAGTTATTTGTGTGTATGATGAAGTTATTTTGATCTTATTAATTTGGTGAAGGATGATATGAAGAAGCGAAAGCTTAGATAAAAAAGCTTCAGGTCTGAATTTTTTGAACAATGTCTTTGATGCACAAAACTGTGTTTTGCATTACCAGAGAGCAGCTAAAAAAGTCTCACTCCATATGTTTCAGCAGGAAAAAGCTAGAACAACTACAATAACTTGTTGATTTCATGTAAGAGTAAGCAGTACTAATTTCTCCTCTGTGACATGAGGAATCATGAGATTTATGAGAAAGTCACAGATAAATCAACTGGATGTACTTGCCTGGAGATCAGACCCATATTTAATGGACTCAGTGAAGATACAGAGTTTGTCTTAGTGATTGAGGACAATGATGTAAATAAAAGCATCTTCAGAGGTCTGTTAGCTATTAATAATTAAATATTTTGTAATCTAAAAGTATCTTTATTATGTTATGAGATATTATACAGGCAATAAACTCAAAAACTGTGTAAGATAATATTTACCTGATGTGCCTCAATATGATGTGATATGTCTCCATATGCTTTCCATTCCTTCTCCCTTGACCCAATTCTTTCATTTAGTTTTGTGAATATTTGAACTATAATGGTGCAGATAAGAGGTGATGCTTATAATTTTAAAATGTGTCCAATGGTTATCCTTGTAGTTTACTTTGAAGTAATATATTCTTACATTATTTTTCAGTGATAATGATGTGCTCCTACTTTGAATAACCTGCTATATAATCCATTTTGCCTGCAGACCCTATGTTATCTTGAACCTGAATATTGATGGATTTAGCTTCTGGAAGCCTCTTGTTAGAATTTCAATAGTAAGTTAAGGGAGATAATCTCCATCCATTTACTTGCTTATGGTGATTTTAATTTCCTGTTGAAGTAAATATTTCCAGCAAGAGAGGTCAAGGAACTTGTAAAAGCATGTCTGAAGAGAGCTGCTTTTCCCTCAGTGCACTGCCTTTCAAGGATTAGTTGTGTGGAAGCTAAAAGAAAAATAATAAATCCATATCCCTCACAAGGATCCGTATGCTTTAAACTCCATTTCACACAATAACAAATAGAATTTGTATAGTGCAGCATGATAACATCACTAGGAGACATGCTGTCCCTGCACCTTCCTTGTCCACTCACTAGTTGCCTGAGCTGCACTAGTGCATCCTTGCACTAATCATAAATGTAAAATCATAATGTAATCAATCATAAATGTAATCATAAATGTATATGATCCAAAGTGCCTTATAAGCTGTGGGCTTGTTATTATTCATGAACAAAGTATGTAATTTTACTGGGGTAATAGACTTCACTGACAATATTGACTATGTCTAATGCAGGCATTTACCAACATTTGAGGGATTGTAGCATCTGCAAGACATGTACAGGGGAATTGCATATTTGCCAGCAGACCTATGGGTGACCACTGTCTTTCTGGACTAGCACCTTGAAGTCATGCACAAAAACTTTTGTTATCCCAAATAGTATAGATTTCCATGTTTTGGCAACTGAATTAAGCTGCAAATTTAGGCATGCAGAAACACAAGTCCTTTTTTTTCCCCTTTCTTCTTCTTGTTGTGGTTTAACTCCAGCCAGCAACTAAGCACCACACAGCCACTCACTCACTTACCCCCCCCACACACCTCCAAGTGAGATGGGGGAGAGAATTATAAAAGAAAGGTAAAACTCTTGGGTTGGGATAAGAATAATTTAATGGACAACAATAGTAATAAAAGGATTGGAATGTACAAATGGTGCACAGTGCAATTGCTCACCACCTGCCGATTGACACCCAGTTAGTCCCTGAGCGGCGATCCCCCACCCCCAATTCCCCCAGTTTATATATTGGACATGGTGTCCCATGGTATGGAATACCCCTTTGGCCACTTTGGGTCAGCTGCCCTGGCTGTGTTCCCTCCCAACTTGTGCCCCTCCAGCTTTCTCGCTGGCTGGGCATGAGAAGCTGAAAAATCCTTGACTTAGTCTAAACATGACTTAGC
>JANZLQ010000008.1:12006047-12022957 GCA_026212715.1 Elanus axillaris
AAAACCTTGCCACAGAAACCCAATACAAGTATCAACAAGCCTTGCTACAGATGTTCACTGGGAGGTCAAAATTTCAATATTGCATAATGCTGAACATTAGTAGGAGTGCAGGACTAAATATTCCAAGGTGAAGTGAGGCAATGATGACCTTTAAGTGCCTGCCTCCACTGTACACTGCCATCTTCCAGAGTCCTCATAGCCAGACTGCTGCCTTAAGAAACAGCTTGTGAGAACACACAGTATGGAATGAGCAACGAATCAAAGCCATGGTAATACTGAATGAATCAGGAGAGAGAGAAATGGTTAAGAGTGGGCTTGTGCTTAAAAAGGGTTACTTGGTCAGAAGTAGGACATCTCTAGGGCATGAAAAGGCGTGCAGTACAGAGACAGCAGCAGAGCCTACATTCATATTCCTAAAGAAACCTATATCAAGAAGCTATTCTTGGACACCAGGCCAATATTTTCCGAGTTGATTGTCCACACTGAGTACCATTCTGTTTAGGTCTTCTCTGAAAGTTTTTCTTTTTCAGTTCAAAGAGCTTAAAATTCTCTGAGAATCATATCTGAGCTTATCAGATGTAATGTCAAAGCTACGTGTTGCATGCTACAGTGCTTGACATAGCAGTGTGTCAGTGATTCTCAGTGGTCCAAAGTCTGAGTGTACAGTGTTGTGGAGGGTTGTGAAAAGCAGTCAGTCAAGCCTGACTCATGAAGTATACAGAGTAGCTGAAGGAGCAAATAAAACCCAAACCGGCAACCAGATTCAGACTCAAAGGAAGCCAATTACTTCATCCAAAGAATAGACCTGGAATGAAGTAGCATACATGATTTTTCAGAATGGAATTTCACTTCAAAATTTAATTTATTTCTTTTCAAGATATTGGTGTATTTCAAACACACAGTTTAGCATTTCTCAATGCTATTGTTATGTGTTTGCAACATCTACTCCAGCTTACTTAGCTTGAAGATATTTCAGCTTCAGAAAGTATTTTTTTCCTAATTTACTTTTTTTTCTTCATTTTTACTTTGAAGAATAAACATCTGGCTAATAATATTCAAGTTTTGCATTAGCATTCACAATACTAGTGTAAATGTTATTCTACATTTATACGGCAAAACCAACCTCCTTTTCAAATCAGGTAAAACTGGTGAGAATCAGTAATTTAGCAGTAACACAAACATGCATAATAAATCTTTTTCCAGCACGGAATGTGAAACAATGGGAACAACAGAAGCGACAGTCATACAATCCAGCTTTGAATTTTTTATTTATTTAGAGATTTGGGATTGGCTGAAACAATTACCTATTAATGAAAAAATATTAAACCTGTTAATAAACACAAGGCTATGGAGTCAGTATAACCAATGGAAGCCAATTACCAAAACTTATTAGTTATGGTGTGACCCGCCCACTTTGCTACATATGAGTATGAACAAATTACTGTATTGTAAAAAGTTAAGTCAACAAATCTTTTGTGCAGTTAGCGTATCCTCTTCCCTTTGAAAGTACTGTATTCTTTTTGGGTAGCTTTCCTTTCAATGAAGAGCAATACTGTCTTATTGTGACAACATGAATATTTAGTATAGAGCAACTGAAGTTAGTTTCTTTTACGTTAACTTTTCCCCACATATATCCTCTGAACTTAAATGTCAGATTACTTGTCTTGGATTGCATGAACACCCTCAGAAACCCACTATAGCCTCCTCAACTCAGAGCTGTTAACTTGAGAAGGTGGTAGAACTGAGAACTGTTCCAAGACTGTGGCTGATGTATTCAGGCTTATGCAGGAGTAAACCCAAATTCCTTTAAAATGCTTAGGTATGACAAAGCCTGCTTCTTAGATGTTGACAAGAAAGAGTGAGTTACTTCGTCATCACATCTTATTATTGAAGTATCGCAATTGCCTCTGGATTCGTCAATAGATGATGGTAAAAAAAAAAAAAGGCAAAAAACCCCCTCTGTCGTGAGATTATGTTACACTACATTATAATCTATATTGTAATTGTGCTATACTTTTATTCCTGTATAAAAGTAATGGCATGGATATATATCATATTTGTTTTGTAACACAGTCAAAGCCAAAGTTTTTGGAATCACAGAATTGCAGAATGGTTGAGGTTGGGAGGGACCTCCAGAGATCATTCAGTCCAACCACCCTGCTGAAGCAGGGCCGCCTACACCCAGTTGTCGAGGAACATGTCCAGGTGGCTTTTGAATATGTACAAGGAGGGAGACTTCACAGCCTCTCTGGGAAACCTGTGCCAGTGCTCAGTCACCCTCAGAGTAAAAAAGTGTTTCCTGAGGCTCAGACATAACCTCCTGTGTTTCAGTTTGTGCCCATTGCCTCAGTTCCTGTCACTGGGCACCACTGAAAAAAGCCTGGCTGCTTCTTATTTATACAGTCCCTTCAGGTATTTATCCACACTGATGAGACTCCCCCTGAGCCTTCTCTTCTCCATGCTGAAGAGTCCCATGTGTCTCAGTCTTTCCTCACAGGAGTGATGCTCCTGTCCCTTTATCATCTTTGTGGCCTTTTATTGGACTCCTTCCAGTATGTCTATCTCTCCCTGGTACTGAGGAGCCCAGACCTGGGCACAGGACCTGAGGTGTGTTCTAAGAGTGCTGAATAAAGGGTAAAGATGTCCTCCCTTGACCTGCTGGCAATACTTGGCCTCATGCAGCCCAGGATGCCATTCGCCTTCTTTTCTGCAAGGACACATTATCTTGTTTGTCTTTCAGTCAGGAATCAGAACTATCTCTTTCTCTCTCAAAAAAAAGCCTCATAATTCTAACTCTCCATGTCAGAGAACTTAAACTTCTTAAGCAATTTATCTATCATTATTATGTCTTATTAAAATGGTCTTTGAGTTTGGAAGGAATACCTGGCCAAAAAGAGAAACTTTATACTAGAGGTGCCTGAGATTTTGAGGGAATTATCCAGAAATGAGGGAACACAAATTCCCAAATCCCATAAAGAATGTTATGTAAGGATAATGCAAGAATCTTTTTTTTTTTTTTCCTGAAAATAAATTTGAAAGTTAAAGCTATTTCAAAGTTGCAGAGGAAAAAAAGTTAAGTCCTTTTTTAAAGTAACACTTTGCTAGCAGAGCTGAAGTGGTGGAAGACTAATCACTCCTCTCCTACTCTCGTCTGCAGTGTCCCATGTTATCATCACTCACATTCATTATACTCTGATGGCTAAGAATAAACCATGATGGGCTTGAATGAAAGCAGAACAGCAGTGATATTCAGCTATTGCTTCTATTTCCAAATGATAATTGCTACATTCAGCCAAGCCTACAGAGGTGGAAAGCAGTTGGCTCAAGATAAGACCAAGACAAGATCAAAATGTTGATCACTAGAAGAAAAATCTACTTCAGTAAGTTGGACGAAATAGCATCTCCACTTTTCATCAAAGATCTGCAGCCTATTCATCAGAGTGAGGTCTTTGAGTTTTTATTATCCTTACTAAGCATAGTTGATTAAGTAGCTTGTCTTCTTAGTCTGTATCAAAGAAGACTCCCAGCTAGCTGCCAGAAAGTGAAATTTTTGTTCTGAGTGCTCACTTTAATTTCCAGCAAAGGAGTTTATCAAGCTTCATTTACATCTGAGACTGAACATAGAAAATCATAGTAGCTTTATTTATCCAGGAGGATCCAAACCACATACTGAAGTTAAAAACATGTGAGAGTTTTTGCCAAGACATACTGACTTGCATACTGACAAACTTTCAGAGAATTCCAGCTGAATTTGTAATTGAAAAAAACCCTGAAGATTTTAGTGTTCTTTAACACAAAAATTCATAAATCCAATACCCATAAAAAAATTCCGTTCCAGGAAAAATTCTCAATCTGCAATAAAACGTATATACTCCATGAAGTCTAACAAACCCTTCAGATTTGTAGTTGATTTTATATGGACTTTGCTAAATATCATGATGATAGCTAAATAATCTAAAACCTGGAATCAGGTTTTAGATAAGTGATAAATCTGCATTGAATTAGACTGGAAAATTACAAAAAGAAAAAAACCAAAACAACACAATAAAACTAAACACTTGCTGCAATTTATAAGTGATTTATAATTCTTTTAGCACTTTAAAATTCCAAAATTTATCAAAGCTAACATCATTTTTTTTAAAGTGAAGATGTAGCCAAGGACCATGTTGCCAAATACAGTCATACACATTTTTACAGTATTTCTGGACTCTAAAAAATTACATACATCAACTTATCACCATCAGTGGGATACATTGTTAGCTTCTGATCCAAAGTACAATTAAAATGAATCACTACATCAGTTTCTATGTGTTTGCAAGAGGAAGATGGACAGAATATTTTTGTCTTGCATTAAAATACAGTAACAATCCTGAGGAGGCATCTGAAACTTCAGGAAAATAAAAGGGCTTTATTGAAACCCTTTGTTTAGTTGCTAAAATACATTCTGCATGAGAGGAAAATACTGTGTACTTTTTTTAAAAAAAGACCTTTGCTCAGGAGAAAACTGGCAGACCCAAATTCCTCATAGTGTACAGTTGCACATGTGCTCCTTGGGGTGATTGTGCAACTGAATATGTTTTAATAAGGCTCGCCAACTGCTACATGTTCCTGAAATACTGGAGTGTATATTGTGCACTATACCTACTATTACATGTATTCAGAACAATGTCCTATTTGTAGGAATTCTAGAATTTAGAATGTCAGTATGTCAGTTTCATTTTCTAAAAATGAAAAAGGGTAGCCAGTCTTTCTCTCTAATCTGTAGGGAAAGTAAGAGGGTGTCTGTTGGTTTCTTTGTTTTATATTCGGACAGTGTATATGATTGGACGTCTGCAGTTCTATTTGAAAAGTTATTAGGGGAGAACAACTACATGAAAAACTAGGTGAGCCCATTGCCATGGGTGCTTCTAGAAACACAGGCTAAATTCACACAGGTAAGTTTAACACCATAAATATATATATATAAATAGAATTATTAACTTTGGGAGCTGAGTAAAGGAATGCACTAAAGTCTGTTCAGCACCCATATTCTCTCTACAGCACTTGAGACAAGTCCTCTACAATACACTGAAGACAGTTTAAGATCTCAAGTTTCAACAGACATCTGTCTTTGGGAAAACTGAATCCCTTTCCTAAATGTCAACATTAGGGTGCATTAAAGTGACTTCTGGGCTCTAGTGACAATATTGATTAGATCTGCATTGATTACAGTAGGAGGTTAAAACCTACTTCACACATATACATCTGCTTGTACCCACCTAAATCTAGCTTTTATAATCTCAAACTGAATCACATTGTGTAGAATATGTACATGTCTATGGCTCAGTTTGGTGGCTTAAACACACACATCTTGTGTCATTTGAGCTGTCCTAGAGTATATGAAGCATCCACCTAATGTTGTTCTAGAAGGACCCAAGTCCATGCAGGTCTCTTTGCTGTATCTATGTGCTAACATTCCGGGGAGGGGTGGGTGGGTTTTATATACTAAGACTTTGACTAAGGATTCTACATGTAGATGTATCTATGTGGGTAACATTCATTCAGTCATAGAAAAGAATTTAGTGCCATTTGAGAAGTTGTCCTCAGTATTTTAACTGGCCTCCAATTTCTGCTTCAGAAAGATGAAGGTCTCTTATAGACCCTGTGCCATACTTGACAGTTCTGTCTGGGTGTCTCAGGTGCTTTTTTGGCCACAATTGCACAGTATTGGATATTTTTACATAAGCATGTCTTGATTCAAAGAACAGTATAGATGACAGCTTCATTAGATATGGTGTGAAGTTGCTGGCACAGATATGTGGTTGCACTGCTTTCAGACTCGAATCAATAAACCTGCTTAACCTGTGCTGCACAGTTTTGACTCATTCTCTATCAGGGTGAGGAAGTAATTTGTATTTTGTATGTTTTTATTCTTTCCATTGGTCTTGAGCAGTGTTTAATATCTGATAATTCAGTCAAAGCGAGCTAGCATCTCTACCTCCAGAATAAAGCAAAATGCCAAAGAACTGAAAAAAAATGCCAGCCAACGATGCAGAGTGATTTCCACCATAATTTACATGATGGGAAGTAAGTTTATTTGCCTTATTACCCAAAGAAAATCCTAGATAAAGCAATCACAAATGTTCTGATGACATCTAAGTTAGGCAACCTTTTTCTCAACATGAATATTGGACAGACTGAATGATTACAAGAGTGTTTCTTGAATATGTTTGAAATGATGAAAATTTTGGAGGTCAGCACACTTTTTGGGGGTCTTTGGTTGTTACTTTTTCTCCTTTTGTTTTCCTTTAGTTCAACTGATGCAACTGTACATGAAAGGAAATAAAAATAAATTGTTGTTTTTTTCCACTTCATATAACATAATTTTAAATACCTCAAATAAGTTTCATATAACTCTTCTCTTAGGGTCAGTAAACTTATTTCCTGCTGATTAGTTTCTGATTAGTCTTCCTCTAAATCTCATATATATGTGTGTATAGTTGCATACATTATGTTATTTAGTGTAATAGCTGGCAATTTGGCACTGACACTTATTAATACTAGAATAGAGCAGAATAACTCAAATATTTTAATAGACATAAAGACATCAGCTAATAATAATATTCAATACAAGCATACATTGGAAATTGCCTTAATTTAGAAAAGGCAAAATCTTAACCAATGTTTGACTTACATTATACTTCAGAGTGGCTAAACTATTTTGACTCAGATTGCTTTTAAGTTTCTTATGACATACCGAGTGTTTTCTCTTACACAGATATTTTGTCCTCTTTCACATATTACTTTTGGCATAACTTCACTGCTATGCTTTTTAGGAAATGCATTCTTGCTGATTAATGTGAAAAATAAAAATAAACAGAGGTTGGTAATATTGAGGAAAACGACTGGTTTAGGCTATCTTCATAGAATAACAGACCCACAGAATAGTTAAGATCAGTGAGGAACTCTGAAGACTGTCTCGTCCAACCTCTTGTTCAAAGCAGGGTCAAATAGAACAAGTTTCTCATGGTTGTGTCCAGTCAGGTTTGAATATCTCCAGGAATAGAGACTTCATTACAACCTTTTTGTTCTAGAATTTGGTCACCATCACAGTGAAAAAGATCTTTTTTCAAATGTTGAAACAGAATTTCCTGTAGGTCAGTTTGTGCCCATTGCCTGTTAGTGGACTCCATCTTCGTTATATCCTCCCTTCATGTATTTATACACACTAATAAGATCCCCCTGACCCTTCTCTTCTGGCTAAACAGTCTCAGCTCTCTCAGCTTCTCTTTGTATGACAGATGCTTAACCATCTTCATGGATTTTCATTGGACTCGCTCTAGTATGTCCATGTCTTTCTCATACTGGAGAGCCCAGACCTGGACACATCACTCCAGATGTTGCATTACCACCAGTGCTGTGTAGAGGAAGGATCACCTCCTGTGACCTGGTGGCTTTGTTCTTTCTAATGCAACCCAGGAGGCTCTTGGCCACCTTTGCCATGACGGCGCATTGCTGGTTCATTGTCAGTTTATTGTCTACCAGGACCCCCAATCCTGCTCTGCCAAGCTGCCTTCCAGCCTGTCAGGCCCTAGCCTTTGCTGATGCATGGGGTTATTCCTCCCCACGTGCAAGATTTTGCATTTTCCTTTGTTGAAGTTAATAAGAATCCTCTTGGCCCAGTTCTTCAGGTCATCAAGGTTATTCTGAATGACAGCACAACCATCTTGTTAAGGGATATCAGAGGCAGCCACCACCTGCAGCAGCCTCAGGCCCAGGACTTCCTCCTGGAGGAAGGAAGCTGGAGTCCTGTCTGGCGTGCCTGGGGACCCAGCCTCAAACACAGCTGCTGTCTTCCCATTTGCAGGTTCAACCATTAGTGAAGCTGAACATGTATCCCAGACACACATGTGCATGTGCACACACACATACACAGAGAGGCCACTGACATGGCTGGCTACATATTGGACTCCCATAAAGCATAAATAAATATGGGCAGCCAAGTCCCCTTCCTCTTCAGCTGGTCAGGATTGAAAGTCACTAGTGCAGGCTCACAAGGACAATCTTCAGGTTCACAAGCACATGAACATCCACAGGTGCCTCAAGCACCAGCACACCCCTCTGTCTGCCTGGCACGCCTGCCTGGATCCTGGGGCCTCTTAATCATGACACAGGTCCCCTACCTGCCAACTGGTCCAGCTTGGTGCTCTCTGCAAAGACAGCATTCACACACTTGTCCCACATGCACTCTTCATTTGCAAGTCCCCCTGGGCATACCAGCATGGAGCCTTGCCTGTATGATACCCCATGCTGCACTCGGGGGCCCCCCCACTACTTGCCAGCTGGTCCAGCTTGAAGTTTTCTGGCAGATACACACCCACACCCCACACACACCAGATGTGGGGAAGATACAGACACTTGCCCCTGGAGCAGCTTGCTCCAGGCACATTGGCTGTGACCCACAGTCCTGCTCCAGCCACTGGCACTGAACCCCTTACTCACCCTGGTCCCTCCCAGTAGCTGAACCTGAGACCCTCAGTCACTCCAGTAGCTGATGTTACAGTCCAGGGGCACCTACAAGCCTGGTCTCCAGTAGCTGGCACCCAATCCACTCACAATGGACCCCCCCAGTACCTTGCATTCTGGTCACAAAGTCTGTAGGACAGGAGTCAGGGCTGAAGCACAGTCTGTATGAAGACCTCTCTTCTGGGGAGACCTTACAGCAGCCTTCTGGTACTTAAAGGGGCCCTATAGGAAAGACATGGAGGGACTCTTTATCGGGGAGTGTAGTGATAGGAGAAGGGGTAACAGTTTTCAACTGAAAGAGGGCAAATTTAGATTAGATGTAAGGAAGAAATTCTTCACTGTGGGGGTGGTGAGGCACTGGAAGAGGTTGCCCAGAGAAGCTGTGGATGCCCCCTCCCTGGCAGTGTTCAAGGCCAGGATGGATGGGGCATCCTTTGAGCAACCTGATCTAGTGGAAGATATCCCTGTTCATTGCAGGGGGATTGGAACTAGATGATTTTATAGTCCCTTCCAACCCAAACCATTTTGTGATTCTATGATATACTCAGGATAGCTATGGCATCTCCAGCTATTGATGCTGAGAATCTGCTTGCTCCAGTTGCTAGCACCACAGGCCTGGGGGCACCTACATACCCTGTCTGACTCCTGTAGGTGGTCCTCATCCACTCACACTTGTCCCCCTAGTAGCTTGCACTTAGTCCTGGAAGCTTTCACACATACCAGGTAGAGAATGAGATTACACAGACAGATAGTTCAGAAAGGATTTAATAAGAAGATAGGAAAGACTGCAGTGATCAGGTGGGATGCTAGCAAATAAGCATATTGACTGACCACGGTATGACTGGCACCTTTTATACCCCTTTTTGTCTATTTCCCACTTTGCTTCTCCCCATCCCCATTCCTCTAAACGTTCAAGTTTTGCACAGTCCCACAGCTTCCCCCACCAAGTATCCTCATGTTCCTCTTTTTTGTTCCTTCTGTTACTGATAAGAGTCACCTTTGCCCTCTTCAAAGCTGTTCCTGCAGTTTCTTAATGGCCCATCAGTTAGTGACTGGAGGATTTTGGCCTTCTGCATTGTCTATATTATCTCTTGCCTTTAAGCTTTGTGTCTCTGTGCCGTTTTGCTTCCCCCTTTACTTATTATCCCCTTTGCATTGAAAAGGTCCTTAACTGGATAATCTCAGTGAAGCAGCCAGCCTCACCTTCCACATACCCTTACAGAGCATGGCAAATGATACTGGCCAGCTCCCTCAGCACCTGTGGGTGCACAGTAGTAAGTCTCATGGACTTGTCTACATCCAGTCTGTTGAAATGTACCAGAGCCTGATCTTTCTCCACTGAGGTTGTTTTCATTGCTCTAGACTTTCCTACAGCAAAGATGAATCTTACCAGTGAAGACCAAGGCAAAGAAGGCATTGAGTACCTTGGCATTTTCCATTTCCCTTGTTATGAGAAAAAGGTTAAAAGAATTCTAGTAAAAATATTGCTTAATGATTATCTAGATTGCTGTGTAGTGTAAAAGGATTATGTTGATAGATAGGATTTGATATCTCACCCATTATTGTGTAAATCAACTGAAACAAGAAGTCCTGTAATTCCTCATGAAGGACAGTTCCTGATAAGAAGCAAGAACTGGCCCCAAGAGCAAGCCAAGAAATGACTGAGTCTGTGCAAGAACAGAAGGTTACCATGAGGAACACATACAGCCTTCATCTCCGTGACCCCCAACGACCACCATGAGGGGGCACTGTGCAGGCGCAGTCAGGAGAAACTTAAGGGAGTGAGTTCTGAGAACTAATTTTAATATGAAGTGGGGATAGATCATGCATATGTATAGGTGTATTGGGAAATCTCATGTATATGTACCACTTGATTGTTTAAATTTGAAGCAAGTTGCCGCGTTGGGTGCACATGACTTCAGTGGGACTACCCCCAGTGCGGCACAGCGCTGAATAAACATACCTCCTTTACAATTTCAGTGATTGTGGAGTCCGTTTCCGTACGTCAGTTACCAGATTCCTTGTCCCATTCAGCAACAGGCCCATATTTTCCCCAGTCTTCCTTTTGCTACTGATTTACCTGTCAAAACCCTTCTTGTTGTCTTACGCATCCCTTGCCAGATTCAACTTCACATGGGTTTTGGCTTTCCTGACCCCATCCTTCTATGCATGGAAACTGTCTCTACATTTCTGCTAAGACACTTAGCCCTGCTTCTAGCTTTTGCATGCTTCCTTTTTACTAGTCTTTATCTTCTCACCTTCACCATGCTGGGCATCCACAACTATGAGGAAGGAATCTGTGGGTTGAAGCCAGCTCGAGCCCTTTGCTTTTTCCAAAGTTCGTTTTGGTTTTGCTGGTTTGATACTCTATGTTGGGCTAAGCCACATAGACATTTCCCCCATTCCAGTATAGATAGCTCAGGAAGACATTCACACCTTTTTGATTAACTCAGGGAAGGCCATTTATATAACCAGTTGATCCACACAGCTGATACAGCCATTATCTAAAATAAAGGCCACCTTCTGGTCCCCTTTGTGTTGAGGTAAATCTATCTTTCTTCACAACAGTCAGTCAATCGCTACTTCTTTCCTGAGCTTCAGGATTACATCTCTTGTGCCAGTCTCTGTGCCTTCTTGATTGTTCACGTTCACTTAACAAGTCTTCTCCATTCATCAGGAGAAAGGATTCTGAAAAAAAATTGGGGTTTAGGTGTTTTCATAGTCTTTCATAAAGAAGTGAAATTTAGTTGAGAAGTTTGAGAAATACTGCCTTGGGGAGGGGAGGGCACATGACACAACTGTTCCAATTAGCCTGCTGAGTCTAACATGTCCCCCTCATGAGGAGAGTAAACTATTTGTTTTCTGATTAATTTTCCACCTCTTGCTTTTGTGAAATAAATTATATTTCAGCCATACTTGCCTGTGCCATGAAAGCAATCCTGTCAGATGGTGAAGGATGATGCATGGAAGACGTTGTAATACTACTGTTGTAACAGTGGAGTCTGGCTCTTACAGGATAAATACTAATAAAGATTAGGGGAGAAATTTGTGATAATATTTCTTTTAACTGAAAATCAACCTATTAAATAATTTCTTATATCCTTTCCCATCACATCAAGAGTAATTACAATGCACCTGGTACTACTGATGAACAATGTAAGGAAAAAGCAAGGCCAAACTCTTTCCTTGTTTTCTGAGTAGGTTTATCTTCCATACAGTTTGGTAGGACAAAAACATGGAACTAAAACTTTATTTGCTTTGTAAAGGGAAAGAACATATCTGCACAGGCTGTATTTTTTCTTAGCTAATTTTTCCAAACATTTTAAATTAATAAAATTATGGACTTCTTACATCTTATTTGTTTGCTTTTTTCCCCTGATCATGACAAAAGAAAAAAAAACTGCTTTGAAATCTGCTACAAATGAAACTCCACAGCATATATTTGACCATTTGCTGATTATTTTTGAATTAACATGAATTAAACTCTCTCTAAAATTAGAAAAGTGAAAGAAAAATTAAGACACAGACTTAAAATTTGATTGAAAATGGGATGAGGCAAAACCCCTAAATAATCATCAATTTCAGCACTAATTTCTGTAACAATATTTGAGGCTTTTTTGCTATAATGTTCAGTCACATATTTGAATGTATTGATTTACTGAAACAGAAAACTGAATTCATATGTATTTATTAATTTTTTTATTTTTATAGTTTTTAAGGATAGGGTTTACACAGAATTTTACATTTTTTCAGAAAAGATTTTACATTAGTACAAAATGTGTTATGCATTTATAGATAACAGACAAAACCATGCCACTGAGATTTAATCTCTCTCTGATTTAATCTTGTGCTAGCCCAATTTCAAACAGCAGCATTTCAATATAACCTGAAGTCTTACAAGGATTGATAAAAAAGTCTCATTGACAAAGGATTACAATAGTAAATACTTTATGTGATGAAGCCCTGAAACAAAGATTCTGTATCTGTTAGGGATAATAAGGCTGAATGAAGACTTATTATGGATGTACAAGGTGCTCCAAAAAGAAGAAGAAATAAAAAGCAAAACAACAAAACAGCAGGTTTTTTTCTTTAAATGCTAGCAGTGGACTATTAAAAACATTGAGAAGTGCATGAACGTACATGTGCTTCTGCCTTTGACATTAAATGACAAAATAAAGCCCTAGTGATGCTCAAAGGAACCTGTTCTGAGAGAAGGAAAACAGTTAACATTTGTTGGTCTAGCAGATACAAAATAATGCTAGGTTGCTTTTAGATAATTTGCAAATAGTGCCATTTATGTGGAGAAGCAATTTCTGATAACATGTGGAATGCCAATTATATGCAGTATTTGTAATGCCTTACTGAGTATCAAAATTATATAGATGAGAATAGTTAAGGTAGATGGAAAGGCAGCAAGAGCATGATCATGGATAGATCTAACTTAGTTGTTCAAATTGGGATCCAAAGGGAAGGGTTGCCTCACCTAATTGTCAGGGCACCAAGGACACCACTCAACCTTACTCTCCGTGATGAGCCTCACCGGGAACCCCCCCCGACCAAGGCCAGGACCCCATTTCATCTCAGTAGAAGCCCAGCCTGCCCCAGGGATGATGTGGTGTTACTTGTGCCCATCCCCATCTCTGGCCCTGCCTCTGGCTGGCCTTGGCCAGCGTTGTGAGGAGCTCATCTCCCGGATGAGTCCAGCTCTCCCCTTGACAAAAAGCCTGGGGGGCCCTATTACCAGCTGCAGCTCTGCTCAGTGCGTTGAGCAATGGGGGAAAAGGCTTTAAAATTGAAGAAGTTCTTAGCTTCAGAGTCATAGAAAGGTATTTATTATTTTCTCAGATTCAACTGTATTTGATTCATAAAAGCATAGTTGGCTTTAGTTCTTATACAAATATTCACAAAGCCAAATTTCTTACTTACGTACTTGACAGATGTTTGCATTGTTCCTAATGGGACAATGAATAACTTTAACATATGACATCAGCTATATTAAGTTGGTGATTTTCAGCTAACTATGGAATAAACAATAGCATGTTAATTTAAAATTGCAACAATGTATCAAGTGAGATGCAATCACTTAGTCAGGTAATCTACTAACTAGAGCATCAAACTGATTTTATAAATCCCATAATAAAATATCCAACTGAGAGGATTTGTAGCAGATTTGCAAATTCAGGGATCCTAAGATATGGCAAGCAAAATAACCCAGGCCTTCCAACTCCTGCGAGAGAATTCTACAGAGCAGGTATAGCATGAGGAGACCACAGTGCTTTTTTTCTTCTCTCACAAATGTAATCCATAAAGTAATGCAGGAAAAGTTGTGTCTGCCTCTGAAGTTTCAGTGACCATATAAGATTTCTTACAGGAAATAGCATTATGCTGATATACTTGCTTTCTAGCTGTTTGTTCGGTAGCTTAGACACCTAACTCTTCTCCAGTCACTATCTGAAGACCTTTGGGCACCTACCTCCACAGCATGATTGATCTTGGAGCTACTTCCTGCAGTGCTGAGCATCGTGGTAGGTAGTCTTTTTATCAGTACGTGGGATACTTTTTAAATTCTGGCTCAAGAAGTTGGTTGAAAATCCACAGGATTTAAGCAAATTTGAAAATGTTATCTATTAAAATTAAAACATTGCAAATGTATTTGCATGCAAATGGGATTTCTAAGATTACCAAGAGAAAGGATGGCATAGGTACACCAGGAAATGGGAATGGTAGGGGGAAAGAAGTAAGGACAACAACTGTGGTCTTAGAAATTTACAACAAAGAGAATGTTGTAAAGATGCAGCTCTAGATACATGAGAATGTGGGGTTTTTTTCCCTTCATGTCATCAAATACTTCACTTTTGCTTAGAGCCAAAGTTGGAGAACTTTTTCTGCTGCCAGTACCAGGCTAGCAAATCATCAGACCAGCAATTTTAAGATAATCAAATAATGTTATTTTAGACAGAATTCCAGAGTGCCTACCTGATCCTGAATGAAGTATGCAGGCTAGTTGCCCTTGGAGTACCTATCTACTAAAGAACACTGCTGGTTGCATCTCATAAGGTTTGCTATGTCTCCAAACCATTCAGTTGTATGTCCAAGGATAACCTGATGGAATTACACTAGTTGTTGTGCTGGGCTGACCCTGGCTGGATGCCAGGTGCCCACCAAAGCTGCTCTGTCACTTCCCCTGCCTCAGTAGAAAATATATTGAAAAGCTTTTGGGTTGAGAAAAGGACAGGGAGAGATCAGTCAACCAATTACTGTCACAGGCAAAACAGACTCAAACTGGGGAAATTAGCTTCATTTATTACCAATCAAATCAGAGCAGGATAATGAGAAATAAAACCAAGATCTTAAAAACACCTCCCTGCCACCCCTCCCTTCTTCCCGCCTCAGCCCCACTCCCGGTTCTCTCTCCCTCCTCCCCCCGGCGGCGCAGGGGGACAGGGAATGGTGGTCGGGGTCCGTCCGTCACACCTTGTCTCCGCCGATCCTTCCTCCTCAGGGGGAGGACTCCGCACTCCTCCCCTGCTCCAAGTGGGGGGTCCCTCCATGGGAGACAGGCCTCCACGATCTTGTGCAACGTGAGTCCTACCCGCAGGCTGCAGTTCTGCATGAACTGCTCCAGCGTGGGTCCCCCACGGGGTCACAAGTCCTGCCAGAAAACCTGCTCCAACATGGGCTCCTCTCTCCACAGATCCGCAGGTCCTACCAGGAGCCTGCTCCAGTGCAGGCTCCCCACGGGGTCACAGCCTCCTTCGGGGACCCACCTGCTCCGGCGTGGGGTCCTCCCCAGGCTGCAGGTGGAGATCTGTTCCCCCGTGGACCTCCCTGGGCTGCAGGGGGACAGCCTGCCTCACCATGGTCTTCTCCACGGGCTGCAGGGGAATCTGTGCTCCGGCGCCTGGAGCACCTCCTCCCCCTCCTTCTGCACTGACCTGGGGGTCTGCAGGGTGGTTTCTCTTACATGTTCTCACTCCTCTCTCCAGCTGAAACTGTGCAGGTTTTTTTTTTCCCCTTCCTAAATCTGTTCTCCTAGAGGCACTACCACCATCGCTGATGGGCTCAGCCTTGGCCAGCGGCGGGTCCCTCCTGGAGTCAGATGGTATTGGCTCTATTAGACAAGGGTGAAGCTTCTAGCAGATTCTCACAGAAGCCACCCTTGTAGCCCCGCTGCTACCAAAACCTTGCCATGCAAACCCAATACAGCTGTGTTCTTGGCAACAGTGGAATCCCAAGACAGCTAGTTATGGCACTTGATTTTCACTGTGAGGGCAGGGTACCATTTGGGCTGAACATGTTTTGCAGTTGTTTGTCATGACTGCAAGGTCTTTGCTGACATTTCTAAATGTAAAGTATTAGTTTTAGTCCTTATTACAGACAAAAATAAACTGCTGGACATGGTAAGTAATTTTCAATTTGTTTTATCTAAAGAAGGAAAGAAGTGGATAAACAGGGAGGATGAGAAGGAAGCAAACTATTTCAGAACATAAAGTTCTGAATTTAAGGTACAGTCAGATTAATAAACATGCAATGAGCATCTAACAAGCCTGCATTTTGTAGAATCATCTTTTTTTCCAGGTCTTAATACTACAGAACAAATAAACAGTTTTTAAGCAACAAGTATAACACTGTACACAATGAGTTGTTTCTCCAGCAGCTGAAATTCAACTAATTAGTTTCAAAAGAAGAAGAAGAAAAAAAAAGAAATACTGGCAAATTGTATCATGAAGACATAATCTTTCTGTTAAAATCAGACCTTGTAGGACAGAGGATAAAAGTAGTTATATTAACAGCAAACAGTTTTGCAGGTGAGAACTTGACCACTAATATTGCTGTAGAATAGCCTCAACTGTGAAGAACAGTCATCAAACCAGGTGATCACAGATTCCTTTCTGCTATGAATGCTAAGATCTCAAAGCCATTTCTATTTTTCTATGGCAAACAAGACAGTGAAGGCTGCACTTGAATCTGATGCTGTGGAATCCTTCAAAGTTTGCTTAAAGAACAAGACAATCTTTCTCTGGGAGAATAATTAAGGCTAATAACCACTTCTTAGTAACTACTACTACCAATAAGAAAGGAACAAAACCAGAAATGGTGAAGTAGTGCTAGGTATTTAAATCATTGTACTGGATCAGGGATTTGCCCATTTAAACTAATGTACTGTCTTTCTAAAGATGCTTTGTATCAGGAGCTATCTAGACAGTGAGAAAAAAAACTGCAGTAGGAAGGTACAGTGCAATGATTTTGCTTTTGAAGGTCTTATCCTGTGAGACAAAACCAGGTTTGTTTATGTGGTGGGTTGACCATGGCTGGATGCCAGATGGTCACCAAAGCCATTCTATCACTCCCCCCCCTCTTCGCTGGACAGGGGAGAGGAGAAAAAAATATAACAAAGGGCTTGT
>JANZLQ010000008.1:12023057-12035722 GCA_026212715.1 Elanus axillaris
CTCCTTCTGCACTGACCTGGGGGTCTGCGGAGTTGTTTCTCTTACATGTTCTCACTCCCCGGCTGCTGTTTCTCCCCATTCCCCAACTTTTTCTTTCCCTTCTTAAAATGTTATCCCAGAGGCGTTACCACTATCACTGACTGGCTCAGCCTTGGCTGGCGGTGGGTCCATGTTAGAGCCGACTGGTATTGGCTCTGTCGCACAAAGGGGAAGCCTCCAGCAGCTTCTCACAGAAGCCACCCCTGTAACCCCCCCTGCTACCAAAACCTTGCCACAGAAACCCAATACAGTTTATAAAAGTTCCATCTTAGTATAACAACTGTTTTGGATTAGCTCAACTCTGTCCTTATAACATATATATATCTGAAATCAGAGTCAGAAATTCACCCACTTAGAACTGATAAAAGAAAAAAAAAGGAAAACAAAGCTTACAAAACCCAGTATTGTTTACAAGACTATCATAACCAAGGAGTTCTGCATCCTTCATTCCTCTGTTTTCAAAAATAAAACTCTCCCTGCCAGTAAACACAGATCATTGTCTGTTGCTGGAATAATGAGGAAAAAGTAGAGCAAATCTTATTTTGTTACCTGTTTTAAAAAATGAGACCCTGTAGCTATTATTTGTCTTTCGACCTTTTCCACAGCTAATGCTAGTTCTAGTGACAGTATGAACAAAACAGCCCTTTTCAGCTTTTAATAAAAACAAGCAGTAGCTGGTATAGTTAGGGCAAAGCTTATAATACTTTGAGACATCTCATGCAAAAGATTTTTTCTGTTTATGGTTTTATGTTAACTTTGAAATCTATCAAGTAGGACAGTGCTGAATTGTTAATGAGCGTTTTTATAGCACGGTGTCACTTTCCCTCTTATTACCCATCTGAACACAACCAGTTCATTTTCTTGTGTGTCTCTGTTCCTGGTTTTGATTTTGTTAATTTGTTCACTTTCTGTCTTTATATTACTATTGGTTATTTTTTAAAAATTATTATTTATCATCAGTTTTTATTCTTATTGATATTCTTGCCCTCTTCTTCATAAACACGCCTGAGCTCAGTAAAAAGGTTGGTATGTATGACACATTAGCAGATATCATAAATTTACCTCAAACCAGCAGATAAATGTAGTAGAATTTGGAGAAATGTGACTGTGATTAGGAGGTCAACGAGATCGTAATTGTTAAAGATTTACTGTTTTCAATTTGAAGTTTGTGTAGGTGTTTAATCAAAAAATGCCACTTCATTTCCCCCTCCCTTCTATTTTTCCCAGAAACTTAAAAAGATAAAAAATGAAAAATTAAAATCAGTATTTTTTGAATTTTCACCAGGTTTCTCTCCCACTATGCTTGCCTCTCTTTTGGCCACTGAACTGCACAAGAATGAATAACATCAAATTTGAGGGTTATTTTCTTTAACAGTTAGTTTCCTTCTTTTTCTCTCCTCTCTTGCCTAGTTTTTCATAACATCCTCACCAAGAAAATGGAATGGAATAGGCAATAAAAAAAGGAATGTACAAAGATACCTTCCCCATTTTTTTGATGACACTCATTTTAATAACCACAGCAGCAAGAAAGTTTCTAAAAATATCTAACACACACACTATAAAATAACAAAACCACTGCTCTGTTATGATAAGAAAAATAAAGATCTGCACTGATTACTAATAGTATCTCTGGAAGATTAATGAACATAATTTTCTTACTAAAAATATATGCACAATCAAATTATTTTCAGAATCTTTGACATAATTTTCTATAATGGGAACCAGCAGAAATTTTCCAAAGGTATTGGCAGATTTTGTTGGTATTTGTTTGTTTATACAATTTTTACATACTTTTTAGTGAAGAGAAAAACTAATTTATAGACATAGCTGATTCTAGGCTACTTTTTCTTTTTTTTTTTTTTTCCCCTTTTCTTTAAAGACTTCATTCCAGCTGTACTTGCCTTAGGTTAGAATGACCTTGACATTTTTTCTGTAATGTTTTACTTTTATACTTGTTCTGTTCATGAGATGTGTTAGAAATAAGATTTATTCACCAAAAAACACCCACCAAACCAAACCCAAACAAACCTGGTTACTTCACTCTTTGTTTTCATAAGCATCCTTAATAATCTTCCAGAGGATGCTTTTTCCCAGTAGGCCATGTTGCAGTATTGCTTTGATATGTTGTCAGTGACTTTATGTTTTGATTCTCTTCTGTTATGTGAAGGAAGCTTCTGAGCATACGCACAATCTTCTTTGATATTGCCCTAAGCAACTGGAGGCTTTTAAAGGAGCTCAATAGATGGGAAAAAAAAAAAAATAAAAAAAAAAGGGACAATTCAGCAGCAGTTCTGTTTCTGTAGAAAAGAAAGAAGCATATAGATAATAAAACGATAATGGGAGAACAGATCCAACAAACACTGGTGAGTTTAAAATCCATGGAAGCACAGAGATTTCTAGTTTAATTTGAGCATCATAATGTGAATATCATGTTAGTAAAGAAGGGAAAAAGGAAATAAAAAAGAAATCTATAGAAAAAGAATCATCAAAGGTCCATAGAAGGATTTGAAAAAGACACCAGAGAGCACTGCAAAGACTTGGCACAGATATAACCAAAAGAAAGGATGAGGAAGAAGGAAATGATATTGTGACTACAACTGATACAAGTTTTTCTGTTGCTAACAGTTAGTGAGAAAGAGCGTGTTTCTTTTTTCTTAAGTCATTCTCTTAGAGTAATTAAAATAATTATCCAGAGAAACCGAATTGAATACTGAAAGATTATTCAGAATGATGAAGCAGTTTTGAAAGAGAACTGCAAACCTAGTGAAAAAACTAAAATAGCCATTTTTAGATATCTGGGAATATATCTGTAAAATCAATCTAATTAATGAATATGTAAAAACTGAGACAAGACTTAACACACTTTACACAGGAGCCATCTCTCCCATCGCATCTGGAATACAGTGAGAATAGATGATGGTTAATGTCTCTACAGAAATATAAATGTGTTTATGTATATATGATTAAAAAAAATAAATATATATATTTGTTTGTTCAGATTTGGTCATTAGAAAGGCTAATTCAATTGAAAGGTTCAATACAGTTTTATCCATGATCTCAATAGGGACAATATTGGGCTCTTGATAATCAGCTACTACCGAGCAACCAAAGTGTTGTCACACAGAAAGCATTTGAGATTGCATATCTGACCTCCAGCTTTTTGTCTACAATAGTGGAGTTCTTGGGTGTTATCAGGGAGGCCTGCACATTTTGTAAGGTTCTTTCAGAAATCTCTCCCTGAAGATAAATGATGAAATCCTCTTTAAGAGATACACACTATCATATACACAAAAGGGGAGAAAATTCAAAACATAAATACTAAATGAAGACAACTTGAATGATTTTCCTGCTGACGGGTAAATACCATTATGCAACATTACAAATTTCAGCTGATTCTGCAGTGGAACACCTATAATCAAAAAGCAGAAATCCCTTTATTGTCATCCCCAAGAAAGAGGACAAGACATGTATCACATAAATAAAAAGGGTGAGAAAATTAATCCTGAAATGATTTGCGGAAACTAGTGCAAGTATTAATGTATTTTACAACATGTACTGTGTCCAGAGCATTTGATAAGGGAACGATAACATAGTAAAAGAAATGTTTTAATGTTCATATGAAAGATTCCTAGCAAGAATCTTGTGATTATGATAAAATTATAATAGCAGACAATTATAACATACTAGAATTATTATATTAATGCATTATGTACCAATAAGAAATTATGTATATTCTTTCTCCCACTTAAAGATGAAGTAATAATTGAAGAGGAATGTTCTTTTGGGGGATGCTGATATTTATGCAGGAATAACATATGCATTCTTTTTCACATTAAAAAAAAGAAAAAAAAAGACATTAACATGTTTCTTTTCCTGAAGGAAAAGGAGATGAGCAAGTGTTGAAAAGATAGCAGAAACACTGCATTGGTAAAGCACAGCAATGATAATTCTCAGAAATGGTTTAGTTTAGTAACAGCAAGCAAAGTCATTCACATCTTGTAATGCACTAAGAGATCCCTGAGGATAGTTTAACATGCGGCTACATCACACAGCAAAAATGCATGAACTGGAAGGGTACAGAACCTGAGGCCCTTCTGCTTTTGGATCACAGTTTTCTCCCCACCCAGGAATAATAGCTGACTGGAATGATAACTGTCATCTTAAAAGGGGAATGATCAGGTTTAAAATCATGTTTCCATGTCTGCCGCATCTTTGTCACACAGGAGTTTGACCATGAAATACAAAATAATGGCCACAACATTGGAAATTAAAATGTTTGTATTTTAAACAACTTTGACTGGTATTGTGATATAAATAATTATTCCTCCAACAATCAGTATCTTCAAAACTTGATTAATGAAAGACTAGACTCTCCCATGTTCTTTTTTTTCCAAAGTATTCCATGTCGTAAAACAAAAAAAAATGCTTGATTCCTTCTACTGGTATAAATTAGAGTGTATTACTGATGAAAATAAAATAAAAAAACCCACCCAACCTTTTACCCAGATAAAAATATTTTCTCATCATTTCACAAAGAATAAATACAGCAATCACCTTGTAATATAAAGGTTATTTTGAGACATACGTAGTTGCAACAGAAGAGTTAATTAATAATAAACTTGTAGAAACATTGAAAAATAACATAATTCAACTGCAAAAACTATTTCCATCTCTTTATCCTTGGGTAAAGCACACTCAAGCATCTCTCAAACCTCCATCATCTAAGTATCTTCTGCAGTGAACCAGAAATTGCCAAATACAGGTAACTGTGAACCAACTAGGAAGTGAAAGGGATGGCAAAGTGCTTACCCCTTACAGTGGATTCCCCACCTGTTTTTTTTGTTTGCTTCCTTATTCATTGATTTTCCTCTAAGATCTCTCCCTGATGATAAAACATGAGGTAAGACCTCATCTTTACATTTTGTCTTCTAAGGAGAGGTTTAACATCAGCAAAATTCACTTCAATCACAAACCTGTGTTTACTTTCTCATTTAGATACAAATCCTCTCCCTTTCCAGCTCTTCATTATTTCTGGTAACTGATTTTCTTTCCTATGAACTCATTTCTCCATTAAATATTCTACTTCTATTCAGCTCCTCAACCCTTCACTTCAGCTGCTTGTAGTCTTCCTCACAAAGTTCTCCAATACCCATGGAGTATTGGAGCTTTCTTTCTCATCACTCCATTCACATATCCATTCCTCCTTCATTTTTCTATTGAAGTATCCTTTTTTCCTTTCCCCAGGCTTACTTTGTCCATTTTCAGAGTTGCAAAGGGACAACACAGAGACTTACATGGCACTAGAAATTTCTGAAAACAGAATATATCTATTGAAAAAGGCAAAGTTTTGGTTTTTGTGAGCTAACTGCTTGGTTGAGATTAAAAAGGAGGGAGTTGGCAATTGACACAAAAATAGGCATTTTCAGTGTCTGGAGGAAAAAGCATTCATTACACCTCTTTAAAGTCATGATTTTGTGTATTGGCCTCTTTACTGATTCCCTTCTGTTACATAAAATCCATTAAACTGCCTTCATTAAAGTAATGTATTGCTTATTCCACAGCAAATTAAAGATTTTCTGAATTATTTTTTTTCTCTTGGTTTGTTTCCTGTTGCATTCAGATTTAATAACTAGTACTCAGGGGGTGGACTAGATCATCCCATGCAACATATGTGGGCTACAGAAACACTTATATGTTAAACAAAAATCTATTATAGTCTAACTGATATCATAACAGTCTAATCAGAGAATTATTATTATCACAGGTCTAATCCTTATAGAAAAGCAAGGGAATTAAAAAAACCCAACACTACAGAAAAAGTATCAATAATGATAACAGTTGAAATTGTTATCTACACACTTCCTAGTGTCTTTCTCTTTGGTAACATGCTCGCCCTCACCCTGTCACTCTGGGTCCAAAAGAGTGTTTTCTTCTCAGGGAAGGAGAACAACAGTGTCTGGAGTCCTTTGTAGGGAGGAATATAGTGTTGGGTGTGGGAGTGTCTTCTTTCTATCCTTGAAGAGTCTGATGATGACGCTAAATTCTGCCTTCTTGTGCTGTCTCTGCTTAGGGTCAATTTTGTATTTATTTATATATACTGATCACAAATGGTCAACTGTCACTAGCAAATGCAACCTTATAAACCCAATAAAAGTGATTTAGGGATAAGCCATGAAGAAAAGGTAACTAAGCGTACATAGCCCATCTCCAAAACTTTTTACTCACTTTGCAAGGTTTCATTTACTTGTGACAGATAACTGACTGTTGGTGATGAGTGCTCATACCCCTTGCAGACTATTAACATTCTGTGCATGCACTTTCAGGGCTTCTGCTATCACATTGGGCTTGCATTTTGGAGGATCCTATTAACCATGTCCCACCTTTCTTGAACAGCCCTCATATTGTTTTTTCCTGATAGTATAACTAATGTTGTATTAGCATAACCTAGTCAGACATGCATCCTTGCTTTAGGTCATTGAATAGTTTGTTGTTTAAGAATAATGGTCTGGTAATAGACATATAGGTATGTGTATATGTATAAACATATAGAGAGATAATGTATAAAAATATACAGAGATAAAAACCATTGATAACTACTTGTTATTGCCATCTGCTACTTATAACAATATACTTTATAAAATTACTCAACAGTGGTTAACACTTTGGGTCAAGTGCGCTCTAGGACATACACAAAGTTGTAGTCTTCAAAGAGTCCCACCAATGACATCCCAGCTGCACTTTATGACAAGATCCAAGTACACACCATCTCCATACATTGCCTGATATACATGTCAAGAGAGAGCTAGAGTGCATTTTGGTAAGGTCAGGATGTCAGTATGATTAGGAGACCAGGATGTCTTAACTGATAACCATGTTACCTGGGATTTCTAGAGAACTCCACACAGGACTCTCCAAATTACAAATGTTTCTTTTTGTTACTCCCCTTTCCAAAAGAAGTGGTGGAATAATTTAGCATGAGTAATGAATTTTCTCAGTCAATTGTTATGTAGTTCTCTTTTTAAGCAGCTGCATAGCTAGTTAAATAAACAAGTTACTTTTTTATTTCTTTTTTTTTTGCATACAGCAAATTATTTCTTCATTAATATGGCTTTCCATCATCTACCCAATTCCAGCTGATTCAAGATTTATTCATAAATATGAACGTAAACAGAATCTTATTCACCAGACTTTCTACAGAAGCAGAAAGATTAGAATAAAATTAACTTCTAGCTCAAATATACAAACCCCAGGATAAATTTAATTTCACAGATCCACTTACAGAAATCCCTGAGAGTAAAATAATCATTTGTTGGTTTGTATTTTTTTCAGGTGGAATGAAAAGTAACTGTTTGAGGGTTTTCTGTTGTTTGGTTTTGTTTGGTTTTTTTTTGTTTGTTTGTTTGTTTGTTTTTAATTTGCTGTTGCGTATCTCTTTAAGCACAGGTTGAAGTATCTTCTTTCTGGCTGGTAATTTACCAGGCTTCTTTCAGAACATAACATATGGCTGACAAGACTACAGACATCTGAAAAGATATATTTTCTGAGTCGTTTGAAGCATGAATTACTTAGGCTAGTCCTATGCTTTTGGGATTTGGTTTAGCTGACCTCTAGGCATTTCAGTGATTGCATAGGATGCTTCACCATAACAAGCCTTTCAAGATGAAAGAGCTACTGTTCAGTTTGTCATTTTAATCCCACAGTGTGAATTAAAAGATTACTTCTGAAAAAGTTATTTTATATCAAACTGTCTTAATAAAGTGGACCAATGAGTCATTTTGAGGACTAGTAAAATATTAGGCAAACATTCATATGAATCTTTAAATGATATTTACTACAGGTCTTTAACTCTGATATTCCTCAGTGCTAAAATATGAATTATATAACATGAACCTTGTAAGGTAAAAGCACAAGTTTAATTTTTTGTTTCTTAATTAATGTTTGTTTACCAAAGGGCACTTACCTATTTGTGGAAAGCCATGGGGAAGATTTCTAGTTTGTTTAAATTAAGATCTAAAATATTTTATCTATGTTAGAAAAGCTGATGATCCAATAATGTTGAAATGTTCAACAAATTATTCACATATCTTGTTACAGTAAAAATATTGTTATGGGAAAAAGGGAACACACCTATGCAGAACTAAGAATTTGTTGTTAATTAAAGTTTTAGTAGTATATTCAAAGTTCATAGGTAATATCTTTGTTCCATTTACAATGTTATTAACACTAATAGCACAAACTACGTTATTATTACAGAAAAGCCTCATAAGTAATACAATCTGAATTTTTACACATGCATTTCCTAGTATCTATTTGGGGTTTTTTGGAGTTATGCAGGTGATCCAAATGCTGCTTTCAGTCCTGAGGTCAACAGGTACAGCCTTCCTTGAGAAGGAGAGCTTTGGGGAAATTCAGCATATCGGCATCATCCTGAGTTCTTCACCAGGTGAATATCATTTTGATGTTGGAATTTTCTTTTTCCTCAATCCAATCTGTGTACTTGGGGTTATTTTTATGCATTTTCCTGACACAATCCACTTACTTGGGTTTTTTTCCTTTTTTTTCCTCTTTTTACTGATTTCTTGCTAAAGTCTGATTAACTTCACCCATAACATTAGTTTAAAGTTACATGATCTATATTCTCCAGCCAATTAATATAAAGGATTAATACTTTTTAGTTATTAATTGCATTATTAATATATGTTGCATAATTGCAATACATTTATTTGACTTATGTATTCACACAGTTACGGTTAAATGAGTCATCTGGAAGATAGTCACCTGACCACTAGACAATTGCTATAACAGCTAAAACAGGCTAAACCCAGCTCAGTTCAAGACAAACCCAGACAAGTCCTGAGATGCTGCACTGTCAGGTCAAGACAAAGCCTGTGGACTTTTCCAAGTAGTGGCAAAACCATACTTTCTGGTTTACGGTCTGAAGTGGACTAAAAGTTGGGGGGGATTGTTTTGAGGTATGAGGATTTTTAAATTTTTTTTTTTAATATAAGAAATGTTAGTCAATTTCAGCAATAAAGTCATGAAAGTAAATGAGAATTAGATGGAACAGATGCAATTAATTTTAATATGGAAATCCAAGAAAATAACTCACCCAAGTTGGTACTTAACCATAGGGCACTTGAATTTATTTGATTTACCCTTTCTGAATATAGCAATGGGACCTCTTTCCAACCACATCCACTCTTTCCAACGACATCCATAAAGCATCTGAGTGGTCCAACACTCACTCCCATGTAGATTTGTTAGGAATTTTCTGCCTGAGCAGACTTGTTCTTGGATTACATTGAACACATTACAGAAGTATCAGGTAAAAGCAGTTATATCCATTTTCCCACCTTTGTCATAATAGACTGGTGTTATAATATTTACTGAGAATCCAGGAACAAACAGGAATTAAATGACCCTGTAAGCCTGAGCATAATCCATATATCCCTTAAAAATACATTAAATATGTGCCCTGTTGTTAAATATACTGCATACAAACAATGTCCGGGCTTCAACACAAAGAAAGAAAATACATTAGAACACAGAGAGAAATAACTAGGAGAATTTATTTAATTTCCTAGAGAAAAGAGAAGTCACACTTCAAACATTCTATATTCTACCAATACTGACAGAATTGGGTTTTTATTTTACTCAGTACCTGTTTAACATAAAAAGAAAGCCAGGTCATATAGTAGGAGTGGGAGAACCACCTGGATGTAAGCTAATATCCAAATACCAGCTTCTTAAACCAGAGGACATTGAATTTTTTTTTTACATTATTAGGTATATTCAATAAAGAGGAAAGGGGCTGTTCCTCCTTCCTATGGCCTATAATCTTGAGATTAGGGTGCTGCCTTGTTAGGTGGAAATTGTGGTTATATGAAGAACAAAGAAACCAGGTGACCCATTTTCTGTCTTTGTTTTGGGATGCCTAAAATATATAATACTGTTTAAAAAGCAGAATAAATCTTATGTAAATTTTAATATAGTTCTTAGAGGTAATCTAATAATTGATTTATCTAACTGATAAATGGTTAAGAACACACAAAATATGTTCATAAATTTGTTTGGAGGTCTCGTATATTGTGGACTAAAGTAATCAGTGGACAGGTTTATGTAGCCAATCTGGTTAGAGTTTCTAAAGACAACTTTTATACACTGCAAATCTGAATTAATTTTTACATTATTTTGAGGATTTCCTACCTTTAAAGTGTGTCATTTCACTATATCTTTGCCTTTTTTGCACTTTTTCACACCCACACTAGTCTTTTGTACCTTCTTATAAATTACTGTTCAGATATGATCCAAAGGCAACCAAGAGACATCCCAGAAAATCAGACATTTTGTCAAATAAACTAAAATTTCACAGCCACACATTTATTCTGCAGGAAGAACTATATATTTCTCATATTTAATACATTATTTTTTCAGCTAAAGTCAAAGAATATTAGATTAGATATTTATATTTTCTGTATTTATTTAAAAGGAGGGAAAAAAAAGTATCAGGATATTTTTCTTTAACATTAACAATAGTTCTACATATGGACAATTTTCATTGTCTTAAATAACAATATTTTTTACAAAGTTTTGTTACAGCCTTTAGTCACAAAAATTTGTCTTCTAATCTGTTCTATGTTATTACTAATGCATATAGTCTACAGAAGGAATATGTGATAGAACAAAGTGTTCATTCAAGTCTGTAGTAAAATATTAACTTCAGTTTGTAGAGGACTGCAAATTACAACTTCACTGTGTTTCTGGGAAAAGTTTTGAAAACATTCAGTAAAAGAAGGACCTTTAAGACAAATACTGGCTTTCTGTCTCTTTTGTGGTTTTTTTTTTCCCTCCTTCTCCCCTCCCGCCTCACACCCATCCCTCCCAATTTGGCTGCTCAGCTGTAAGAGCCTTAACTGATGCTCTTTTATTATGTAAAATGGACAGATGGATTGGATCTTGTCAAACAGAGATCAGAGTAAGGAAGATAGCAATGGGAACATAGTGAAGGGGACATTTCCTCCTACAGACAAATAGACCCCAAATTACACAGAAACAACACAACTGATGAATTTATGATATGCAATTTCCTGTCCAATACATATCTGTTGATCTTATATTGTTACTGAGAGTTGTACATGATGTTTTATCTTGTATTCCATTGTCCAAATAAAACTAAATTGTTTTCTTCATTGTACACATGCTGTTCTAGGGGTATGGGCGTATGTGAAGTCAATGTTTTTATTGCCTTGATACGTGTCTCTTCATAAACACTTAATGCATATGATGAAATAATTACTTAGCTATTAATCAGTTCTTTATAAAATAACAAATTATTTCTAATTAGTTAGAACATTGAAATAAGCAAAAATCATGATCTACACAGATAGTCTGCTAAGGTATAGTGGAAAGTGTCTTTCTGACAGTCACAGTCTCTATGTGCTTTAAAAACATTTGTAGTTAGACATTCACCCTCTATGACTTCCAGAAAGGTACATATAAGATATTATTGAGCTTTATTCACATAGCAACCTCATCTAAAAAAGCAGGCACCTCACTGATTAGTCCTGCTTTCTTCACAGCATTTACAATAGCAGAAGGACTGCTGAGCTTTCCCTTCCATTAGAGGAAAGCTCTAGGCTTCTTTGTATCTATTACAGATTAGTTTTTACACCCTTTTAGCCAATTACCTGCTAAAACTGAACACAAGAACATCTTTTTTCACTAGGCTTACATTACAGAAGTTAGTGTAAGAGAAATATAAATAGTCTTTTTTTTTTATTTTTCCTGATGTATTTTGTTGAGGTATCCAGGACACTGGGCTGCCAAAAATGTTCAGCTACGGCTCCTATAGGTTTTAATCCCTTAATTTGTCTCTTTCGAAAACTGATGCAGTATAAATATATAAAAATCAAGCAAAATCCCAAATGTTCTCATATAATCATATGAGGCTTCTATCAGAATTAAGATAAGCTATGGAAGTAGTTCAAAATTTGTAGAGAATGTGGCTGATAAATAGTTTATAACTACCTGAATACCTTACCCCTTGAAATTTTGTTTTGAGGTAAAGGTATTTTACTTTTTGGGATTTATTTAGTTCAGTTATGTATGTGCTCATTTTTCCTCATGTTTGCTAACCAAAATTTCTCTTATCTTTATAGTTAAGAAAGAAAGGAACAGCAAAGAGCTCTGCAGCGCACATACAGACACACATGCACACTGGCAATTACATACTTCTATAAGCTGTAGAGCACCCCAAAAATAGTACACCAGAGGTGGGATTCACCTCACTGAACTGTACTATCCTACAGTATAGAAATCCCCATCTGAGTTGGTCGTTTAACCTTCCATTTAATTTGGCCTATTTTAGCTATCTATTTTAAGATGAGATGAACTGAGCCCTGGTACACCCACCTGAAAGCCAGTTACCTTGAAGAATGTATTAGAGGTACACAGGGAAAGAGACATTCAACTGAGGCAACATGACTGAAAATTAGGTAGGAAAAATGAGGAGTAAGTGCATGAATTACCTTCAGAGAGCTAGGATGTTAGTTTGTCACATAGGATGCCTTAGGTAATATCTTGCTTAGTTTTACATAAAAATTGAATTAAACATGACTTCCCCCGGG
>JANZLQ010000008.1:12043411-12053741 GCA_026212715.1 Elanus axillaris
AAGCTGAGTCTGTTTTGCCCGTGACGGTGATTAATGAATGATCTCTCCTGTCCTTATCTTGACCCACAAGCCCTTTGATATATTTTTTTTTCTCCTCTCCCCTGTCCAGCGAAGAGGGGGGGGGGAGTGATAGAACGACTTGGTGGGCACCTGGCGTCCAGCCATGGTCAACCTACCACAAGGAGATGTCATCTAACTGGACTTGTGCAAAGCATTGGAAACTGTCCTGCACTAGACACTGTCCCGCACAACATCCTTGTCTCTAAAATGGAGAGCGAGTCCAGAGGAGGGCCACAGAGATGACCAGAGGCTGGAACACCTCTCCTATGGGAGAGTTGGGGTTGCTTAACCTAGAGAAGAGGAGGCTCCAGGGAGACCTTGTAGCAGCTTTCTGGTACTTAAAGGGGCCCTATAGGAAAGACGTGGAGGGACTCTTTATCGGGGAGTGTAGTGATAGGGCAAGGGGTAACAGTTTTCAACTGAAAGAGGGCAAACTTAGATTAGATGTAAGGAAGAAGTTCTTCACTGTGAGGGTGGTGAGGCACTGGAGCAGGTTGCCCAGAGAAGTTGTGGATGCCCCATCCCTGGCAGTGTTCAAGGCCAGGCTGGATGGGGCTTTGGGCAACCTGGTCTAGCGGAAGGTGTCCTTACCCATGGCAGGAGGTTTGGAATGAGATGATCGTTAAGGTCCTTTCCAACCCACACCATTCTATGATTCTATTTTATTTTTTACTATTTATTTTATTTATTATTGTTACATTAATATTTTAATTGATTGAGGGCTCATCTATTTCCCTAGCTTAACCACACCAACACTAACTGGTTAATTTTCACAGTCCCTATGTGATGCTCAGTGTATGAGTACAAGGCATTGAAGGTATTTATAGCCAGCACCATGGCTATCAAGTGGCAAACATGGAAGCTAAGACATTGAAGAAATGGATAGCTGTAAATATGAACAGTAACTATAAGCAAATCATTATTTAAGCAAAAGGAGAATAGGGATACAGGTATGCTGATTCATCAGAGCAGTCTACTGTGTAATAGACAAGCTTGATTTTCTAAAAACTCAAAGGTAATAGTGTAAAGCTTTTTCCAGTTTCACTCTGTGGTTCTGGTCTACCAGCAGAGGCATCTGTGCAAGTTCTGTTCTTCATATCTATGTTCAACAGTTTTAAGCAATATTTGAGGCATTCTGTCTTTAACCACATGTACATCCTCAGGAGTTCCTACAGCCCTTAATCAAAGGACAAATGTACTTAAGTGTGTGATTCACCTTAAAAAAATGCATATCTGTAATTAAATGCATAGACCTGTGCTGGACACCTTAGACACCATTTGTCCCCCTTTTTGAAGCAAGTGGATACCCATGAAGGTTTAGTATATTTTCTATGAAAATTAAGAATTTATTTTAGTTTTAGAAGCCTAGCACTAAGCAAAACTGCCTAAACCCCATATAAACTTAACATTGACAATGAAGAACATTTAACCTTGAAATTACTTTTGTATCAGCATATTGTCACAATTTGCTGCATGTTTTCTGATGCTGGTAAACTTACTTTTCTTTTCAATTTGGCTGTGATATTTTTCTCTCACATGAGTAATGCAAGTGAGAAAGTGATGAGCCATCTATTTTGGCTCAATACCAAGTCCTGAGAATTTGTGCTTCATGTCTGACAGCTTTTAATAGAAGCTGGATGTAATCCAATTTTATACACTAAAAAGAAAAATAGAAAACCATTTTTTTGCTAGAGTTAGCACTCACAAAAGCACTGTGTGAGCACTATCATTAACATTATTGGCCAGTGACTTCTTAATTTTAGCCATAGATGTAGAAGCAGCAGCAGTTCCAGTTTTGCCATTTGGCCCAGACTCTTTATTCTGGGGAGAAAAAAAAAAAGCTCATAAAACTCAGAGGAGCTAAGGTATCTCAGGGGTATTCAGCACATGGTCTCTTTTTATGAAATTGTTAATAGGAATGCTAATTAAAAGACTGACTCTGTGTCAACAAGTCAAATAAATTCCAGGTTATATAACTCCATCAATAACACTTTTTTTGCCAACTCCCAAATATTTAAACCTAAAAATTAACTGTGTTGGCTCATTTTCTCATGGCAGCTCAGTCCATGACAGGTGGTTTGTAAGAAAGAAATCTGATGCAAGCTCCAGAAAGCAGAAGTTAAGCATTCTTGCACATGATACAGAAAAGTAATAGAATGATGACATTGTTTCAAGCTTCTGTACAACTTAAGCTTAAATTGTATTAAGGCAATTGAGGGGTAAAGAGTGCATAGATAATGACAGAGGAATGGAAAATTCTCAGAAATAAATTTTCATTACTGATACAAATATAGGTTACAGATGTATTCAAAAGCCTAGAAGCTGTACCTGTCTTTGTCTCTTAATGTCAAATACAAAATTATTGTTTCAAAAACATATGCCAATTCATCATCTTCCCCTCCCTCCTGGTATCTAGCTTGTCTCAGCTGATAATTAACTAATTCAGTCTTTTCAGTTTCCAAACTCAATTAGAAAGCAAGGGCCAGACATTTAAAGGCATGTGAATGGGAGTTAGCCATCACAATATATTTTGTAATCTGGCCTAAGACAAAGTCATGGACTTTCTTTCATTATAAAAGGCAAGTAGGTACTTTAGTGGCAAATAATGTGGGTCCATGACAGCCAGTTCAGTAGGAAGAAGGATGTCTCTGTTACTTAGTAAGGAATTGTGAAGAAGGCAGTGTGAAAACTTAGACACCTAACTGTAGCGCTTGTTTGTACATGGAGGGCTGTGTCTCTGAACTGCTTTGTCCTGGACAGATCTATAGGACGACCAGGGAATAACTAAAAATTTACATAGTTTCTGATTGACAACAGTACTCAGACAGTGTGCAAGAAGTGGCTCTTTTTCACCAAATGGCTTAATACAAGAACCAGATGAAACACAAAAAAACTATTGGGAGATCTGTTTAGAGCAGTTGAAAGCAAGTACTTTTTTTACAAGCAGGTACTTAATTTTAGGAAACACCACAGGAAGCACGGCAGGCAGGTATTATCAGCTAGTTTAAAAAGGAATTAGACAAATGTATAGACTAAAGATCCATAAATGGCTACTAAAAAGACTAGGCGGGAATATAGCTTCTCGTATTCCTAGTACAATTCTGGATGCTGGAGGGGTATGAGAGGAAAAGATTGCAGGAAGCAGATAGGCTCACATGCTTTACTTAATAGCAGCTTCTGTTGCTACTATTGGAGACAGAAGAGTGTGCTAGCTGGACCACTCATTTGACTTCCTAGAGTGTATCTTAATGTCTTTTTAACAGTCCTTTCTATACTTTTATTTTTTTTTTCCAGAAGCACTTGGGCATACTACCTTCATTCAAGCAGGTTTTTTTTTAGATTCCTATTATGAAATCTTATAAAAATAATGCACCCAGCTATTACACTATTAGGAGCTTCTTCCCCATTATTTTTTTCTATAAGACTTAGCTAACATGTAACAGCAATAAGAACAAAAGTCTGTTCTTCTAGTATCAAACTTGGACACATTTCAGTCCCCTTAGTTCACAATTTGGTTTGTATACACAGTAAGTATGGATATAAATGTAAACTATCATATAGCATATATCAATACAGTATGTGAAGGTCTCGAATTCAGTAACAGCAGACAAGAAATCTCTTACCCTCACCCATCATTTTTTCTGTTATAGCTTTATTTTCCAATACTAAGGGTATCTTGTCCATTATCCTGTCCTTTCTTATTATACTCCTTTCATTTTCTACCCTTCCCATTTCCTTCTTTCTTACTCTTATCAAGTTATACCATAAGATGCGTGAAGACGAAATTCAAATTATAACTGCTCAACTGCGGCAATTTGTGACCAAGGAGTGATCTGGCACGGAGGACAAGAAGGCCCAACTGCAGAAGGGGTTAAACTGGCCGGCAGCAGGAATGTCAGAGACAGAAGGACTCCCTCTGAAGGAGGGAAGTTTCCCTTGGTGAAGAGACAAGGAACAGCCTCAATACTGTCTTGTAGTCCCCCTGAAATGGGAGTGCTCAGGGCCCACCTTTGGGCAGCAGAGCTGGTGCTGAGGGATGGGCCCAGGGCCAGGCTGAGGCTGCCCATGCAGCACTCACAGGATCAGTGCTCCTGTGAGTGTATATAAGGAATTGGCTCATCCTGCATCTTTGCAGACTCTTTGTAGAACTGCTTACAGTGGCAGGACTCAGTGCAATGCACTATTTTTGTTTTGTTTCATTTTTTAAATATATATTTAAGCAAAAACATGTGCTTTATTTGCCTCAAGGGCTACAATAAAAATTCCCCAACATGTATCTTTCTCTCTCTCCCCGATTTCCTCTCCTCAGACTGACCTGTTCTGAACTAGGATGCTGGAAGCAAATAATAGCTCTCCCTTCAATTTTTCTCAAAGACTGTGGATGTTCCAAAGTTAGTTCCATCTTTGAAAAAGTCTACTATTAATCACATTCACAACAAACAGTGTTTTCCAGAGTGACATTTGAATTTTGACATAAAAATTAATCTATTTTTTCAAAGCCATTTAAGTACAACATGTTTTTAGTTAGCTCACTTTGTTTGTGGTTTTGTTTCCTAATTTAGGATTATTTGGTTAAAAATAATATGAAATTCTAAAAGGATTGTATTGAGAACAGCTAAAGAATTTGTCATGGATTATGCTCCAGAAATACAAATAACTCCTAGAAACACAGTGACTTGTGTTGACTATGTGCTGTTTTTCTCCTTTTCTTCTGCTGTAGTTATAATTCTAGAGAATATTAATAACACTGAATCTGTAGGCTCTGCTTCTTAGGTTTTAAAGATTCACTTTACATTAGCTAGGTTTACACCGATGCTTGTTCTTTTAGTAATTTACAAATCATAAAGAAAAGAAAACTTTCCATATGAGGATCCAACTATTCCCCTAGAGTTGCTCAGTGGAATACTGGTACCAGTTTCCTCAGGAAGGCAAATATTATAGAATGATGTAGCAAGAGTGCTACTGACTACATCTTCCCTAGTTTCTTTCTTTGTGTGTGTCCCCCTGTTTTTCTTCTACATTTCTTTTGTTATGTGTGTCTATGCATGCTTGGTGACAGTGACCTAACCAATCAGTCATTCTGGAAGTAAAATGAACATGTTCTGATGGTATCCTTATTGGTATTTCTCTCATTCAGAATATAGACTTGGTTTTGGACTATTGCACTTACAAATAGACAAATTTACATTAATAAAGGTTTCATTGGCTGAACACTGAATTTAATTACTTCATAAGCAATAAAAAAAACCACTAGATGCTGCTTATTGTTTGCACTGTGGATAAACCAGAAAGAGCCAACTTTCTAAAACTGTGCAAACAATTTAGTTATTTTTGTTATAGCAATATTTTATAAATGCTAGCAGTAGTTTTATTGCTAACTGCATGTATTTATGCACCTGAATTCCACTGCTTTTTCTGCTGAATCTGATTGTCTCAGGCTTTTTCATGTTTATTATATTTGTGATGCCCAATCATGTGTGGACATTTGTTCAGGCCTTCTGAACACTCACAAATTACAAATCAGTGTGTCTTACCAGGAGCCACAAACTGTGGGAAGTAAGCACTCCAGTTCTCACTTCCTTTTGCAGCTGTCTACCTGAAAATAAGTCCATACATGAAGGTTCAGAAGATGAATGTTTTTCTCATATTTTCTTTTCTTTGCTCAATTTCCAGTTTTATAGTTTCATCTGAGCTTTAAGGAATTGCAGACAAGAATGTCTTTTCCTAGGGTATCGTAACCTTGAATTGGATGGTTTTCTTTGAGTATCATCTTGATATGTATGACAACAGCACTAACAACAGTGATTCTATCTCCTTTTCTGCTGTCACTCATAAATACAATGGGAGAATAACAGTTACATATCTGTTTTACCTTTGGTTACAGAAGATAATAATGGCTGGAAGAACATAGTTTTATACTTAACATTATGAAGTTGGATTCATGAATAGTCAATTATGTTGTATTGGTCTCCCTTAAAATCTTAAGGGCATTTAGTTTTTTGCAATTATGCAAATGCAGACCTTTGAATATGTATCTCTTAATTATCACGTTATGTATAGTTTACTGTAATTTGATTATGAGGCTGCAGTCCTTGTAGACAACAGAAAGGTAGGGCTTGGTCAATAAAGGGTTCTGCTGCTCATTTAATGATTTTGAAACAGTAATTTGCAGGCTTACCATTTTTCAGATTCTCCAGCAAATATGATAGATAACAGAAAGTCATACTCAGCAGATTCAACCTGTATTTTTTATTTAACACTTTAAAAGCTCTGTGAACCGCTACACCATAGCTTGCTGAAAAATTCTCTGATTTGTTCTGTATTATCACAATTAAGGAAAGGACTTTATAGCTTACAACATTATCTGAAAGCTGCATTTGGATTCATAGTAATCTGCCTTGGCATTTTCAAATTTGATAGTTGTAGAGCATTTCTTTCGTGCCGAAGTACTAAAACTGTATGGTAATTGGTCATTGTTTGTACTGCTGTACTTAGAAACATTTCACTGCTGCCATTATAATTCTAGTATTTGTAGGGCTGTATAATCTATCCATGAAATTTTGCTTTGGGCTAAAACTTGGCATGCAAATAGTGTGTCCATTTTTAGACTATATGAGCTTCCAAAAAAATTACAGCCTTTATACACTTTTTTCCCCCCCCTTATACTTGGTAACTAAAAATAAGTTAATGCCTGACATTTAGAAAACTGAAATGCAGTTATGACTCTGGGAGCAAATCCCATGAAGGGATGCAAACAGAAGTTCCATATTTGCAAGAGGGTATGCATGAAAACATGTGCATTCCTTATGTACAGCTCCTACTGTGTGAAAAATAGACTTAGTCCATGCATGATGCTGCATGCAAATGTGACTGGTAAGCATATAAACAGTACATTGGTTATTTGAAAATTTGAGTCTTCATTTGCAACACTTTGTAATATTATCTAGTGATTTTTAGTGCCAGTGCTCTAAAAATGCACTGTAACAAACAATATCATCAGGGTACTGATGTTAAAAGTCAATTATGGCAGAGAGTTGCAACATTATTCATGTTGAATCAATGAATTCCTAACACGACATAGATTTTAGGTGGTCTGTTATGTTAACGTATTTGAATTTTCTAGAAGAGGTCACAATATCTTCTAAATCCATGTCACAATGAAGTGGAAAATAAGAAATAGTTTGAATCGCAAAATAAACCATTTGTTAAACTACCACAGGGACTTGTGTGCTGAATTGTCCTCCAAAAACTCTGTGGCAAAGCCTACAGGTACTTCATTTCTTGTGCCAAAAGCTTTGAAATGCATAAATATACTTGCCACTGATTAACTTGATATGTATACGATATTAAAGGCCAGCTACAGACTAAAGATAGTAAATATCAGCATAAGGGAAAATAAAAAAGTCAGGAATGTGAACACATAACCAGTGCTTTTGTAAGCTTATTGGAAGTTTTTTGTGATTTTGGGTTTCACATTCTCTCTCCACAAAGAATACCTTATACCTTATATATGAGATACACTGTTTTTTCCATTAGCCTTTGGTGGTTGGCATATTTACCTCAAAACTAAAGACAAATCAGCAGCTATAAAGCTCAGTTTCCTTGTGTCTGAATAGATGTTATCCCATTCAAAGTGTTATTTTAAAGTCTGTTTAAAAATAATTTCTAACGTGGGAAAATGGAGCAAATCAGATTTACCTGTTTAGATAATAGATTGGTGTCTTGTCTCAAGCAGTAATCATAAACAGATGCCTAAGGAAGCACAATGATGAGGCAAGCACATATCCTAGTGAAAATTCTGCCTGCCTCACATTATTTTCACTTCATGGGGAGTCCTGAGGCTGGTTAGTTTTATCTATAGAGAAATTCTCATCAGAGCTCTTTTTAAGTACTTATTCAATACCTCCTTGAACCCATATAAATTTTTTGTATCCACAACATCTTTTGGCAAGGAGTTTACATCTTGCATGAGTAATGACCTCTTTTACTTGCCGTGCACCTAAATCTTACTAACCTCTGCCATCTTCTAAGAAAAGATAATAGATTTCCCTGTCCACCACATTTAGGCCATTCATGATTTTATAAACCTCCACTATATTCATCCCTACATATATTTTTTTTCAGGCAGAAGAATCGCACTACACTGTAATTCAGATGCTATGGCTCAGTTTTGGACATCTTTTTTGTTATTCTCTGAACATTTGCTAGTTCAAATTGTTCTTTTTGAGATGAAGAGACAAAAAGTGCATCTAGTACTCTAGATGTGAGCAAACCAAGGCAAGATATTATAATGCATTCAGAAATTTTGTAATACCAATGTTTTATAAGGAAATTACTTCACTTTAAAGAAAGCCTAAAACATTTGACTTGATGAGAATTGTTGGTTCCAGCTGTAGGTGAGAACACTTTCTGTTCTTTTTTCTTTCAACTTTACATAACATTGTTTCCTATAAAGATTTATACAAAACACTAACAAGTACAATATGTGCACAGCATTGGACAGTGTCCCGCACAACATCCTTGTCTCTAAAATGGAGAGATAAGGATTTGACAGGTGGAACTCTCGGTGGATAAGGAATTGGCTGGATGGTCGCACTCAACAGAGTGGCGGTCAATGGCTCAGTGTCCCTGTGGAGACCAGTGATGAGTGATGTCCCTTAGGGATCGGAATTGAGACTGGTATTATTTGACACCTTTGTCAGAGACATGGACAGTGGGATTGAGTGCACCCTCAGCAAGTTTGTGTGTGACACCAAGGTGAGTGCTGCAGTCACCATGCTTGAGGGAAGGGATGCCATCCAAAGGGACCTTGACAGGCTAGAGAGGTGGGCCCGTGTGAAGCTCATGAAGTTCAACAAGGCCAAGTGCAAGGTCCTGAGCATGGGTCGGGGCAATGCCAAGCACAAATACAGGCAGGGCGATCAGTGGGTTCAGAGCAACCCTGAGGAGAAGGACTGGGGTGTATGGTTGGATGAAAAACTGAACATGAGCCAGCAATGTGCACTCACAGACTAGAAAGCCAATCGCATCCCGGGCTGTAGCAAAAGCAGTGTGGCCAGCAGATCAAGGAGGTGATGCTCCCCCCCTACGCCACTCTTGTGAGACCTCAGCTGGAGTACTGTGTTCAGGTCTGGGGTCCCCAGCGTAAGAAAGACATGGACCTGTTGGAGCGAGTCCAGAGGAGGGCCACAGAGATGACCAGGGGGCTGGAACACCTCTCCTATGGGAGAGTTGGGGTTGCTTAACCTAGAGAAGAGGAGGCTCCAGGGAGACCTTGTAGCAGCTTTCTGGTACTTAAAGGGGCCCTATAGGAAAGACGTGGAGGGACTCTTTATCGGGGAGTGTAGTGATAGGGCAAGGGGTAACAGTTTTCAACTGAAAGAGGGCAAACTTAGATTAGATGTAAGGAAGAAGTTCTTCACTGTGAGGGTGGTGAGGCACTGGAGCAGGTTGCCCAGAGAAGTTGTGGATGCCCCATCCCTGGCAGTGTTCAAGGCCAGGCTGGATGGGGCTTTGGGCAACCTGGTCTAGCGGAAGGTGTCCTTACCCATGGCAGGGGGTTTGGAATGAGATGATCGTTAAGGTCCTTTCCAGCTTAAACCATTCTATGATTCTATGATTCTGTGTACTACTTTGAAGCAATGGGCAACTTTATAGGTATCTGCTGGATTTCATTTGTTACTTTATTGAATTACATCCTTCAAACTTCATAAGGACATTTTCTTTAACATCTACACAGTAATAAGGATGTGCTATAAATTCCGTGTTATCTGTTTCCAATCTGAAAATAAATTAATTAAATAAATAGCAACCAAGTGCTCCAATAACTCAAAATCATCTTCTTTAATAAAAGACAAATTAAAATTACTGAAGCATCTTATAAGCACTTTAGTTTTGTATTGATCAAGTTTAGGGGACAAGAAGTGAGATTTAATTATACTGCTTTAAATTTATAGGTGTTATGGTGAAAATGAAAGGATCATAAGATTACACAGAATCACAGAATCAAACAACAGTTGAGGTTGGAAGGAACCTCTGAGGGTCATCTTGTTGAAGCCCCAACTGCTCAGGCAGGGCCACCTAGAACCAGTTGTCCAGGACCATGTCCAGATGCTTTTGAATATCTCCAGGAATGAGGAGACTCCACAACCTCTGTGGGCAACCTGTGCCACCGCTCAGTTAACCTAACAGTTAAAAAGTGTTTCCTGATGTTCAGATTGACCACCCTGTGTTTCAGTTTGTGTCCATTGCCTCTTTTCCTGTCATTGGG